>CM017764.1:9965485-10515167 GCA_008009225.1 Acer yangbiense
TGACACAACTCTCGATCTAAACTTGAGAAGTTGGAATCTGGTGAGCAATCCCTCTAACCTCTGAGTTGGAGCAGCCATTTGAAATAAAATGTTGATTTTTTTGGATAACATAATTTAATTGAGGGATAAATTAATTTCTTTGGCAAATAGATCTGGTAAACAATTACTGGGATTCGTTTTTGAAACCATATATAGGTTTCACGATTGATTTGCTGATAAAGATTGAATAAAAGTTTAAACTTTTTTTTTTCCAATTTTGAGCAGATTTGCTGATCTCTTAGATCTCCTCCCAATCTCCCTTTAAAAAAAAAAAAAAAACATTTCTTAATTAATTGATTTAATTTTAAATAATTTCAATTTTTTATATTATTATAATGATAAAATCAGTAATTCAAGGGTAACTTAGGGGCCGTTTGGTAACGTTTTCGTTTTTCAGTTTTTGTTTTCTTGTAATCTGAAGTTTTTGAAAAACTGATTTTTGGATTTTTTGAATTCGAAAACGCGTTTGGTAGCAATTTGAAAACGATATTCGGAGAATCAAAACATAAAAAACGTGTTTAGTATAATATTTTTAAAATCATTTTTAAAAGATTAATATTATAAATAATGAAAAAGTGATATTAAAATAATTAAACATTAAAACTAAAAAAAATTAAAATTAAATAATAAATAAATTTAATTTTCATCATCAAACCTATCGAAATCATCATCATCTTTTTGATATAGATTCATGAAGATCCAAAAGATGGATTTGGTTTGTGTAAATTTTATTGTTAAAAAAAAGTTTTCAAGAATACTGAAAACAACAAATTGTTGTTCTCAGAGTTTTTAATTTTTTGTTCATTAAAACTGAAAACTGTTCTCAATGTTTTATAAAACAGTTTTTTGAAATCATCTACCAAACGGGTTTTTCCTGTTTTTGTGACTCAGAAAACAAAAAACAGTTTCTGAAAACGTTAACAAACGCGCCCTTAGACATTTTAAACCTTTGGAAATTGTGGGAAATGTCACATTTTTGAGTTGGTGTTGCACGTGGAGCACCACTTTAATAACTTAAGTTTAAAAGGCACTAAAGTAAGTGATTTTAAAAAATGCCCTTACTTTACACATTCTCTTACTTTGAAGTTTTCTGAGATTTTATTCTTTCATCTTCTTCATAGAGGTCTGTTTAACAGATCTCCAGTGGAGGTTGAACATTATAATATTATCAATGCATCTTTATTGGATAATTAGTTTAGTGGCGTTACGCAAACGCATTCGGGGGTCGAGCCTTAAGTTGCTTGTGTGAATTTTGAACCTCCAAGCATTTTTATTTGTTCTCCGAGCCTTTTCAACAATCGTTTTTTTTTTTGTTAATTTTGTATCTTCGAGACTTTCTATATAGTTCTCGAGCCTTTTAATGAACCGTCCGAGCCTTTCTAAGCTTTGTCCGAGACTTTTTCGAGCCTTTTTAACAATTTTTTTTTGTTTGGTCGTGGTCGTTTACGGCAACGTACGCTTGTTCATGGTCCATTGTCGTCGTCGGTGTACGTGTGTTTCTCGATTGGTCGGTGTACGTGTGTTTGTCGATTCATCAGTTCCACTTCTATTGATGGAGGATTTTGAAAGGAAAAAAAAAAAAAAAAAAAAAAAAAAAACCATAATGGTGAAGAAGGTTACTGTGGGGGGGCATTTTTATCCGTTCACCATAATATGTGTCTTTTAAACTTAAGTTATTAAAGTAGTGATTTTCTTACAAAACCCGGTCCAAATAATGACATTTATTTTTTGAGCCCTTTCAAACTTCAAAGTTAGTCAAACGTCAAGTCAATTGTTAGTCAACGGAAATCAGGGGAGGTTTGTGCAATATTGGCAAAAGCTGTCAGTGACGGTAATATTGACTAAACTCATGGGAAGTTGGTGCAATTTTCCCTATTTTAATTTGTTTAAGTTCATTCACAGCAATTCGATATATTGGTTACAAATAAGAGACGATACTGTTAATCTATAATTTTCAAATTTTGAACGAAAAAATGTCATTATATATGCAATTGTATCTACCTTCAGATATTTTTTTTAGAAACGATATACGTTTAGATATTGATTTATCCTAAGAGTTACAATCTAGTGCGGTTTGGACTGTAATTTTTGAAATTTGTATAAATGAATATAATTGATAGTTTTTTTTTTTTAACCACCTATTGTGACATCGACTCAAACATGTGACATTGTCAAACTAAATATGTGTCATTCATCATCAAGCTACATAATAATTCATAATGTTGCGTGCCTTGATACTTATAATCCAAATTGTGAAGTAACTTGACTATTTATAATCCAAGCTTTGTCGGTTAACCAAGCTATATTTTCTAGACATTTACACCATTAAGGATGTAAGTTCGAGTCGTATCTCATTACTCCAAACCTTAAATTAATTGTAACAGTTAAAAAATTAAAAAAATATAAAAAACAATTGTGATTCCAAATTAATAATTATTTTTAGGGAGAATTGTAAATAATCTTAGAACGTTTGACCAAATACCCAAAGTTCTAGTTTGATTTAAAAAAAAAAAAAAAAAAAAAAAAAAAAAAAAAAAAAAAAAAAAAAACCTACCAGTTAAATGTTAGTTGATTTTATTTAAATTTAATGGAATATGATTCTTTAAGAGATTTTTTTTACTATAATTGAACTAAAAAAATAATGAAAAATATATATATTAAAAATATGTTAGAAAATTTAAAACAAATTTTTTTTAATAAAAAATAAATATTTAAAAATATAATATAACAAAGCAATAAAATCATTTAAAAAATAAAATAAAACAAAAAATATTTTAAAATATAAAAATGTATATATGAATAAGATGCTCAAAGACACGTATCTATCTTGGTAATGTGCATGTCTTCTCCATAATTTTTGTTTCTATATAAAATATTATTTGGTTTTTATTTTTTATTTTTTTTCTAATTTATAGATTTTACTTTTAATTTTTTATTTATGATATAAAAATTATTATTTTAAGAAAAAAAAATATTAGCAGTATATTTTTTATTATATTTTTTCCATTTTATTTAAATGATTTAAATTGTCATATTTGATTTAAATAAAGTCAATTAACGGTCGACTAACAATCAACTAATGGTATAGGGTTTTTTGCTGATTGTTCAAACTAGAGGGTTTGATTTTGCATTTGATCAAACGTTAGGGGGTTATTTACGATTATCCCTTATTTTTATTGTTATGATTTCAAATTAGTTAATGGGTGCCAATATTGCCACGGGTGGCTGTACTGCCACCCACAAAATATCTTCATACACCTAGGTTTTAATGAAACCTTTTTATTTCTAAAATACCCTTATATTTAATTACTTAAAATGCATGGCTTTATAATTGGAAATTAAATTTACTTCCTACACCTATAAGTTGAAAACTCAATCTATCATAAACCCTAATAATATATGCTTAATCAAACCCAACATCAATCAGGAAATATAATTTTTTTATTTTCACATATAGTCAATGAATGGATCAACAAAGAATTGATTTCATTAATTCCGAATGCATTCATGTATGTTTAGTTTAATTTTAAAGCAGTTGTATAACTGGATCAAGACTACACGGATCTCAAACACAACTCACTCACTCACTTTACTTTAATTCAATCACAAATTCTTATTAATTTAATTAGTTTATGTACAAAAAAACTTGGTTGATGAATAAAATAAATAAATAAATGAAAATTTTTGGTTTGTTTGGTGATTGAAAAAATATGTTTTTTTTTTTCAAGACAAAAGAAGCTATATATTGTTGTTTGTTTAATTATTACAATTCTTTTCTATGACGATGATTAAGAGTGTAAATCATTATGATTTCATTGTTTTTTAGATAATTGAATACTTTGATTTCACAAATAACAACGACAAAACATAATTATTTTTAGAGTTGAACATGATATTTTTAGTTTTATTTGAACATGATATTTTTTTTATTGAGTAAATTCTATAATATTTGTTAAAGAAAATGAAGAAACTGTAGTTGAATTTGAACATGTAAAGTATTTTCAATTACCAAAAAAAAAAAAAAAAACTAAATAAAGGAAAGAAAGTGTTTTTTTAATGTTGAATTAAATGTTTAAAATAATGTTGAATCAAAATAACAGTAAGAACATCATACAAAATCCAAAACTTGTTCCTATAAATTCTGAAACTATGGGTATAATGAGAAAAATGGGTAAAATGAGGAAAATGGGTGTAATGAGAAAAAATATATGATTAAAATTTAAAAAAAAAATTAAAGGGTAGTTTTGGTATTTTAAAGGGTGTAGGGAGTAAATTAATAATTTTAATTTTTCAATATGGGTATAGGAATATATTTTATGGGTGGCGATAGATACATAAAACTAATTAGTATACCTATATTTTATTAAAAAAATTAATTATAAAAATATTCCATTAGAAATTTACCAATAAGAACAAATTACTTTAATTAAAATAAACCAAATACTATGTACACTCATTAATTATACTCATGTCTTCAACTATATCTCTTTATTAAAAAAATTAAAATAAAATAAAATACTTTATAAACCTAACATATGATAAACCCTAATTTTTATGATAAACCCTAATTAAACTTTAATTTTATTTCAAGTATCAAGCTTTCTCATCATCACTTGATTATCATATAACAAAATAATGGAAAAAGAATTTTCGATGACTCTTATCATACAACGATACGTATTATTTTAATTTTTTTTTCCTTTTATGTATAGTTATGAACTCTATCGGTAAACAAACTATATATTTTTTAAGACAGTTGTGGATATCGATGGTTTTTTTTAGATAGTTGTATATATAAGATAATCACTAATGCTAGACAACCCAAAAATTGAGCTTAAATTTCAACCCAAACGATGTGGCAAGTGGTTTTTTTCAGTAACCACATCATCTCATATTGTGTGTGGTGATGACAACTCACTTGCGATATCATTTTGGTTGAAATTTGGGTTAATTATTTGGATTATATAGCATTATTCTAAGAGAATTCCAGATTGAAAATATCTTGACCCCATATATAATCCAGTTATACATATTCCCTTTCATAAGGATACATTTGAGACATTTTCAAAAATAAATTGAACCATCCATCATTACAAGTGGATTTGATTCCAAAAATAATATGATTTTTTTTTTATATATAAATTATGTATGTTAATAATTTAAGAGGGTTTATAAATAAAATATATTAAAATGAATATATTTATTTTAATAAAGATATTATTGACATTAAGATGAGTGTTTACACATCGATATAGTTATAAAAATGGATGTACTAATTAGTTTCATGAGTTACAATAACTTACTTAATTTCTTGATTTCGTGACTTGAACCACTCCACCGTAGGAGTTGAGCTAATAAACAAAACTTAGAATAATATATTTATTTGTCTAGCCTGATAAGCTTTAAACCATTCAATTATGTATTTTCGATTTAGCATATAGTATATCTTAATACAATCATACGTGGGCCAAGTCGTGATAGCTTTTAGTTGGCCTAATACTTTTCCTTTTTTCCTTTTTTTATATTTTTTTATTTTATGTATAACCACTACCGGGACCCCGCGAGAATAGACTATACAAGCACAACCCGGAATACTACTCCCACTATCGGGGAGAGAATACAGGTGGAATACAGCTTCTCTCACAAATGGAGAGAGGGGAATGCTCCCAGAACCAGGAGAGGACAACCCACACTTGGGATTTAAAGGCCAAGGTGGGACAAAGAATATATATACAAATATATGTACACACTTGGCTTTGAACCGTGGTGGTGGAGACTCCCAGGGAGCGTCCAGCTACATTGGCAAGAGGCCAAGTGTAGTTGGCCTAATACTAATCGTAGCATCAGTAGAGGTAATTATATATGCAATTATTGGACATCCCACCACCACTCATATCCAAACCACATGCCTCAACCTGCCCAAAGGCCATGAGTGTTAAATGTTTGAACTTTCATTCAAGACCATTAGCCTTAGCTTAATTAATTATATATTTGTTTGAATTTTGATATGGTGTGTCATGACCTGTCGACAACAATAAGAAGTAAGCTCTCCATGTATGTTTATAAATACATATAATAAGACTTGAATTTTCTACCGTTAAAATGGAAGAGCTTAGAGCTATGTGCAAGACTTTAGTTTATTTTGCCCTGGTACCGGGTAGTTTAATAAAATTAAGAGAGTAGAGTTAAATCTAAGTTGATATAAAATTTAGGCGTCAAAACTCAAAATTATTGTTAGACACTTACAAAATTTCATGCTATTGCAATGATTTGGGCAGAGTAATATTCACATCAACAATATTTTAACTCACCAAAGAAAACAAAATACTACAATAAACTTGTTTTCTCAATTCAATAGATACCACAATTGGATAACAATTAACAATAAATAAAAGAACAAATACAGTAAAAATGAAATACTGACTTGATGAGTAGATAGAGGTTTACAAATTGCAATGTCCTAAAACAGTATTTCACCCCTTCTCTTGTGCTTGAAGTTTTGTAGGTAACTATTTCTCAGAATACAACTATTTTTATTCTAATTTTTAGCACTAGAAAATAGAATCCTAACGAACTTTGTATATTACCTCTCAATGCAGTGAACTTAGAGTTTGTGTAGACAAACTAACTAAAAAAATAATTTCTGTCAAACTCTTCTTAAAACTCCTGTTTTTTGGAATGAATTTCATTCCAATTTATGGACTCAAATGTGTCTCTTGATTAAGACACATCTTTTGGAAGAGTTACATCTCTTGATGAAAAGACACAATTTTCTACTGAAAAGACACAACTCTTGAATTCTATTCAAAATTCCAACAATAATTACGAATCAGAAAAAATTGGAAACGACATGTGTCCCCCAAAAGATATGCTTCTAAAACCATCACCACCAAAAGTGGATCAAAGGATGGTATGGATCGGAGTTCTTTAAACCCATCACAAATGCAATCCAATGTTTGAAAAAAAAAAAATGGTCTAGGCGGCTGTCTAGGCACTAGACAGCCATAGCCGTCGCGATTTGGGCCAAATAGGCCTTCCTAGGCGGCCAGGTGTCTAGTCAGCGCTAGATGGCCTGGCGTCTAGGCGGCAGCCCAGACGGTTTAGATGCCACCTATTCGGCGCAAGGTGGAGTCAAAGTCATTGACTCCACTTAGGGAGTATTTTTTTTTTAAAAACTTCCCCTTCAAAACAATGTCATTTTATTTAGGAAACAAAACATTAAAAACAAAAACAAAATTTTCCGACTGCATTGGCATCGCCTAGGCACTAGGTGTTGGATTGCCGTTTGACTAGCGCCTACTGGAACCTTGATGCAATCCCCATTATGGACCCTCCGAATGAACCATTGGTTAATTGCTTGCAAAGCAACTTTATCCCCTCGCATTTAACAAGTGTCAACCTACGGTCACCCAAATCGTAACAAGCAAGACATATGAACCAGAGATCCGCCAATATAACTCCCACTCGATCAGGTCAAAAAGGCAAGAAAAAACTCATTTACAACGTAAATATACGTATTTGATAGTTAATACATTGCTTTGCTACAAATACAAGAGAGTGTCACTGACTTTGATATCAGTGGGTGATTGCCGATGAACTCCCACTAGCCACAAAACGATATGTTTGTTTTTATCCACAAATCTTAGGTAGTCACAAACTTCGAAAGACTTCGAAAGACTTCTCTCATTCAAGAACGTTGAGCTTCATTTCCACCCTTTACATTATTAGGGATGTCAAAATTATCCATTGATTCGGGGACTCGAACCTTTAGGGGCGGGTTTAACCGTACCAATTAAGTTATGGTATGGGACCGGTATTTTTTATAATACCTGATTTAATTTCGGTACAGTTATGAGATTTCAAGTCCTTGTCCCCGTATTCCGTTATATATATATATATATATATATATATATATATATATATATATATATATATATATATATATACAGTCTTTCTATTGTCAGTTCGTCCTGACAATAAATATATCATGAAGAAGAATGTGGACCATAGATTATGGAGAAGTTTTGACAAATGCATACACTTTGAGTCAAAGTATGTAAATCTAGTGGTCAACATTCTTCGTTCTGATATATTTATTGTCAGGACGAACTGATAATAAAAAATCTATTTATCTATATATATATATGGAATTAACTCTTAAAAAAACAAAAAAAAAAACAAATTAGTACCGTGACTATTGTCTTCAGAAAACATAATTTTCCTTCATTTTTTCCCTTTGACTAACATAATTTTCCCTCCCATTTTTTCCCTCCATTGAAACACTACTCGTCTACTCCATTCCAAATCATTATATATAATATATCCCACACTATTATTTACATATTATTCAATAATATTTATATGATCTTTATCAAAAAGTCATTTAAAAAAAAATACATTAATGGGATGGGGATGATATGAGACAAAAAACCAATCCCCGAATGGGAATCCCCGTACCCGTACCCGCACCGTTTCTTTTAAGGCGGGTATTCATAGGGGATGGTATTTCTCATACTAATTTATATTGGGGATGGTATTGGAAAACCCGTACCCGACCCGTACCATTGACATCCCCAAACATCATCGAGATTGTGATTTCGAGTGGTATCCCCTTCGTTGATTTGGAGTTATGACCTGATAACATGAGCAGTCAATCACGAAAATCATGTAAAATGAGGTACGTCACAAGTGGAAGTGTGTGCAGTGACTAGTGAGTAGGGGTGGGCACCCAAACCGCCAAACCGATAAACCCGCCAAAACCAAACCAATTTAAGCGGGTTGGTTTGGTTTGGTTTCGTTAAATAAAATAAATCGATTTGGTTGTTTTTTAGCAACCCAATTGGTTTGGATTGGTTTGTGGGTTGCGTTTTATCAAACCGTATAACTCAACCTAAACCATTACATACTTATATATATATATTATTATTATTATTATTATTATTATTATTATTATTATTATTATTAATTAAATTATTGGAGAAAACAAATAAAAATTAAAGTTAACCCAATGCAACAAGAAGTGAACTTCTAAACTTCAAAATGGTTTCTTCGACGGTGGTAGATATTATTAATTTAGAAGCTTAAACGATTTAATTTTATTTTATAAGTTTTAGGCGTTCTACAATTGAGTTTTTTTTTTTTTTTTTTTTTTTTTTTTAACGACTATCGTTATGCACTTGAGTTAAATTTAGTATTATAAATTAGTATTATTGTTTATTTTATTGATAATTGGTTTAACTACTTATATTGATAATTTGATATTATTAAATTTATTCAAATAAAAAATAATGTAATTATTTTCTTAAATCGTTAAACCAAACCGAACCAAACCGATTTTTATCAGTTTGGTTTGGTTTGGTTTTATCTAATAAATGGTTTAGTTTGGGTTGTAAAAATTAAACCGATTTTATAATGGTTTGGTTTGGGGCATAGTCAAATCCAACCCAAACCAAGCCAAACCATGCCCACCCCTGTAGTGAGCATGGAAACTAAATTTAGTGGGAGCTATATGTTTTGCACTTGTTAATGATAAATTGATAATTAGTTATTGGTTTACTGATAACTATCAAGCGTTGGATGCGCGTGGAGCTGATACAGTTACATTGAATAATCTCCGTCATTTTTTCAACGCCAAATTCCTCAACATCATTCCGGCGAGACCGCCGTCGAATTAAGATCAAGTCAAACAAGTCACGTCCTCTTAATAGTCTTACCTCCCTCCCTCTACGCCATTTCAGCAAATTATCAAATTACCCTCACTCACTGTCGAAATTTCCGTTTAGGGTTCCACTCATTCCCACAATACTCAGTGGCATTTTCGTCAAAGCATAAAAAAATAATTAACCTCCCCACCTTCCCATATCTTTGTCCAAATCCAAATACATCCTTTTGTATCTCTCTTGTAAATCCCCTCCAGAGGACAATCAACCGTTACCTAAGCGATGTACCCGTCGAAGACACGCCGCAAAGTGGCTCCAGCCACCGCAAACGGCGGAGACTCGGCCGATAAGCTGGACCAACTCCTCCTCTCCTCTGTCATATGCAACGGCGAAGATATAGGACCGTTCGTCCGCAAAGCCTTCGCATCAGGCAAGCCCGAGACGCTCTCGCACCACCTCCGCCAGTTCTACAGATCTAAAGAGTCCGAAATCGAAGAAGTCTGCAAGGCTCACTACCAAGACTTCATCCTGGCCGTTGATGACCTCCGATCTCTCCTCTCAGACGTCGATTTGCTCAAATCTGCTCTCTCCGATTCCAACTCCAAGCTCCAGTCCGTGGCTGGTCCACTCTTGACATCACTTGACTCCTATGTTGAAGCGCAAAATGTATCGAAGAATGTTGACTTAGCGCTGAAATCGATTGTGTTTTGTGTCAAGTTGATGGAGCTTTGTTCTCGAGCAAATTTTCATCTTTCAAATAATAACTTTTACATGGCTTTGAAATGCACGGATTCAATAGAGAGCGAGTTTTTGGATAAAACGCCGTCGTCAACTTTGAAAAGAATGCTAGAGAAACAAATTCCGGCGGTTAGATCACATATCGAGAGAAAAGTAAACAAGGAGTTCGGGGATTGGCTGGTAGAGATCCGTGTAGTGAGTCGAAATTTAGGTCAATTAGCGATCGGTCAAGCTTCTTCGGCGAGGCAACGCGAAGAGGATTTGCGAATCAAGCAGAGGCAAGCCGAGGAACAGACCCGCCTCAGTTTGCGTGACTGCGTCTACGCTTTACACGAAGAAGATGACGAGGATGGGCTTAACGGCGTTGAAAGTGATAGTAACGGTGGTACTGGTTTGCTAGGGTTCGATTTGACTCCGCTTTACAGGGCTTATCATATACACCAAACATTAGGTCTGGAAGATCGGTTTAAGCAGTATTATTTCGAAAACCGGAAGCTTCAATTGACTTCTGATTTTCAGGTATCTTCGATGACTCCGTTTTTAGAATCTCATCAAACTTTTTTTGCGCAAATTGCCGGGTTTTTTATAGTTGAAGATCGAATTTTGAGGACTGGTGGTAGCTTGATATCGAAAATTGAAGTGGAGAATTTGTGGGAAGCGGCTGTTAGTAAAATGTGTTCGGTATTAGAGGATCAATTTTCGAGAATGCAAACTGCTAATCATTTGTTGTTGATCAAGGATTATGTTAGTTTGTTAGGTGTTACACTGCGTAGATATGGATACCCAGTTGATGCTCTACTTGATGTTTTGAGTAAACATAGGGACAAGTATCATGAATTGTTGCTGTCAGATTGCCGGAAACAGATTTCTGAAGCGCTCTCTGCGGATAAGTTTGAGCAGATGTTGATGAAGAAAGAGTATGAGTATTCTATGAATGTGCTCTCATTTCAGATTCAGACATCTGATATTGTACCAGCATTTCCTTACGTTGCACCGTTTTCTTCCACGGTGCCTGATTGTTGTCGGATTGTCAGGTCTTTTATTGAGGATTCTGTGAGTTTTATGTCATATGGTGGGCAGCTTGACTTCTATGATGTTGTTAAGAAGTATCTGGATAGGCTTTTGGGTGAGGTTTTGGATGAGGCTCTGTTGAAGCTTATTACTACATCTGTACATGGGGTTTCTCAGGCAATGCAGGTTGCAGCTAATATGGCTGTCTTGGAACGTGCTTGTGATTTTTTCTCCCGTCATGCTGCACAGCTTTCGGGTATTCCTCTGAGAATGGCAGAAAGGAGTAGGAGGCAGTTTCCTCTAAACAAAGCACGTGATGCTGCAGAAGATATGCTATCTGGGTTGCTTAAAGCAAAGGTTGATGGTTTCATGACATTGATTGAGAATGTGAACTGGATGGCTGATGAGCCCTTGCAGAATGGGAATGAATATGTGAATGAGGTGATAATATATTTAGAGACTTTGGTTTCTACTGCACAACAGATTTTGCCAGCTCCAGTTCTTAGAAGGGTTTTACAAGATGTCCTTTGTCACATATCAGAGATGATTGTAGGAGTATTGTATGGGGATTCTGTTAAGAGGTTTAATATCAATGCTATTATGGGGGTTGATGTAGATGTTCGATTGTTGGAATCTTTTGCCGACAATTTTACAGATGGGGAGTCAAATCAGTTGAAAACAGCACTTGCTGAGTCAAGGCAGTTGATGAATTTGCTATTGAGCAATCATCCTGAGAATTTCCTGAATCCAGTTATAAGAGAGAGGAGTTATAATACTTTGGACTACAGAAAAGTGGTGACAATTTCAGAAAAGTTGAGGGATCCTTCAGATCGCCTGTTTGGAACCTTTGGAAGCAGGGGAGCCAAGGCAAATCCAAAGAAGAAATCGCTGGATGCATTGATAAAAAAACTCAAGGACGTGAGCTGATTCAGGCTGGAGCTTAGTGTATGATCCTTGATCTTTTCCCATCTTCTCATTTGGTTGTGATTGGCATATTTCTTAGAGGTTCATTGCTAACTCTGTTTGTCCTATTGATTGAGCTTATTTCATTGTATTAATAGATTTGAAAATTTCATTTTGTTTGTAAAATTCTCATACGTAGGCATTGATTGTTGTATTGAATTCTTTTGGGCTATATTAATGAATTTGCTGTTACTTCTTGCTTTAACATGCTTGGGTAGATATAATTGGTAATTGCTAAGCCAGCCAACTTGTTAGCTGATTTTTGCATCAGTTTGATAACCTATAGGAATATGACTTTTAACATGCTATGTTGAGGCCATCCTGATGCATTTTAGAGCTACATGGAGCAAAACCCTGCCCCCTCACTGACCTTGAATTTAGTTATTTTACCAGCATCATTGGTTCATTATCTTTCTCCTTGAACCTTTGGCTCTGTCCTAGTTTTGATTACATTTAAGTTTTGAATCATTACTAATATTCTTGGTGAACCTGACTTTTCTCATTAGGCTTGAATTTATTGGTTCTTTGATAATTTTTCTTCCATATTGATTGTTTATCAGGAAGGAGAGATTGACTTTGGATGTTGCATCTAGAATTATGGATATGAAATCATAAGGGCCATAAAAACAGGACTAGGAAATAGCACATCTGGAAAGCTGTTTCAAATGGAAACTAGCTGCTCTATAGGAGATTTGAAAGTGCAAATAGTAGAGAAATGTCGAAGAAAAGAGGATGGAAATAAACTGGAGACCATCTTTAGATGAACTGCTTACTTGAGTTGAGAATATAGCCTGCATACAATGGAAAGTAATCACAACTGTATCTGACTATCTGTGTCGCCAAACTAGCTCAGTACTTTTTTCCAAGTTCCTTTACTCTTCAAAGAGACGATAGTGTGCCCCTTAGTAATGTTCTGGGAATTTTCATGATAAGGCATGTAAAAACCCATTCATACTTGTTTGTGTGCTAGTTTAATTTTCATTACAAATGATGTATTTTTGTTTTAGAAATTAGAACAAAGTCCCATCTCTATTTCTCAGCCTATTAATCGAGTTCTCCAGAGCAGATGTATCTCTTGTATTATGTTGCTTATTTCACGCAGGCATGGTAAGAGATGCAAAAAATTTAACGAATAGCCTCATTATATTGTCGGCACTTTGTCTTTAGACTCTTGACAGAATATCACTTGCCAAACCTCACATTCTAACTATTTTCCCTACCAAATGAAAGAGAGATTGTTATAATGGAGAATGGCATTGTGGGAAAGCATTGGTCATTTATGTTTATTTGTTTTCCAGTGCAATGAACTCCCTTGGCACAAAACCGTCATCTGAAAATTCCATGAATTATTGATTTTTTTATCTGTTGTCGTTCTGCAGATTCTTTTCATAGCCAAACAATTTCGATTTAGTGAAACAAAACCCAGATATGTCAGGACAGAGCCTGGCTATCTAAGACAGAACTACTGAAAATACTTGATCAGGAATCTTACATCCTATTACTTGGAACATAATCGTTTTGAAAGGGTAGCTAAAGTTGGGACATTTTTCCAATTGTTGTTTGCTTTTCTCAGTGGTACACTATCTCAAGTTCTCTATTCCGGATATTCTGTGTTGGTCTTAGAAAGGGAAATTATTCCTTTCTGCACCTGTTTTTATTTGGCTGTTAGAGGTAATATTGACAGATTGCGGGGCGCTTCTGTCATTTTTCATTTATTTGTTTCTTGTAATTGTATTGCTAATGATTCTCTGGGACGGGCATGGGAATACTAGTTTTTCCGTTGCCAATCACTTGTGTTTTGATTTTTTTTTTGAAGTATTATATAAATTCGGTGTTTGAGAAGGGAGAGAACTCGAACTCACAACACGTGATGTAGGTGTAGACCTGACACGGTTCCGGTTCCGGTTCGGTTCCGCGGTTTGATGGAACCGGAACCGGAACCGCTATATGCCGGTTCCGGTTCCGGTTCCATTGGAACCGGCGGTTTTGAACCTTGACTTCTCTAATAAAATAAAATATATAAATTACAAATTACAAAATTAAATTAAATTATAAAATAAAATTACAAATGATAATTTATGGGTTCTTATGGATGCTTGAACCATGGTTGCAAAAGAAAAACACAAACTAAACTAGCCACTAAAGCCACATTCAATACTTGTATAATATTTCAAACAAAAACTATAAGTAGTATAAAGGATTTTTTAAAAACGTGTCCATTTACACAAGGCTTGATGTTAAAGTAATTCTCCGGACCAAGACGGCACGGATGTGGTTGGGATCGGGAGGAAAAGGTTTCTTATTAGGTTTTAAACGAGGTTCGAAATAGACACAACACTTAAAAACACTTTTTTTTATGAAAAAGGGGTTTAGGGCTCGAAAAATGGCCACAAGCCCTTGGACTTGCTCCCATCCCATTCCTTGCCAATCCGAGCACAAAGTTACAAAGTTTAAGGCATATATAAAAAAAAATTTGTTTTGCAATTTTTTTCTATTCTCTCATTGGAGAGAAATTAGAATTAGAGAATTGAGAAGAAATTGGTGTGAGGAAAAATGAAAGGGGGGTGGTATTTATAGAAAAAATAAATAAATAATTATTGTGCGAACCGGCGGTTCGAACCGGAACTGGAACCACCGGTTCCAATTCGGTTCGAACCGCCGGTTCGACCAAATCATAGAACCGGAACTGGAACCGGCCTCCTCCGGTTCAGGTTCCGGTTCTTGAACCGGAATCGGAAATTTGGTTCCGATTCCGGTTCCGGTTCCGACGGTTCCAACCGGAACCGTGCCAGGTCTATGTAGGTGTGAGGAGTATACTACTATACTAATTTTATCTCAAATTTTCAAGAGTGTCTAAATGTTGAAAACTCATCATTGCAAATTAATATGTTATTTGTCATGATATCGGACCCACTTGTTCTATTTTTTGTGGATATAATTCCTTTTCTTTTTGGGTGGGCAATAAATAATTTAGCAAAACTCCAAGCCTGCCTACCTATGTTCGTCTTCTTGCACTCAGAAATAACTTTTACTTGTTACTTCCCTTTCATAACATTGATCTCTCTTGCTTTTGTTGTTAGTTAAAGGTAGTCAAACTTAATCAATAGAAAGGTATTTAATGAAACGTTGTTATTTGTGGAAGAATTGGGGAAAAAAAAAATCTAACGAGAACAAAAGGAAAATTATCGAAACATCTTTTTTATAGATGGATGATTTGATAATTTTATAATACAAAAAGTTAAAAATATGGTTTTAGAGGGAAGTTTCAATAAATTTTCCTTTCAAGATTTTACTATTTTTTTTCAATATTGCACTATATTTTTTTGAGTAAATTACATTGCACCCCTTGAGGTTTGGCCTTAAGACATTAAGATGAAAAAGTTTCGTTATTCTACACTAACACCCCTGTATTGTCGAAAATGCCCTTGTATAATAATAAAAAATAAAAGTTTTTTTACACTAACACCCAAGGACATTTTAGACCTTACAATAGTAAAACAGGGGTGTTACTGTAGAATAACGAAACTTTTCTATCTAAGTGTCTTAAGGCCAAACCTCAAGGGGTGTAGTGTAATTTACCCTATTTTTTTTTGTTGAATTTTTTTTTTTTAAATATTGGGGCTTTTATGTAATTTATGGTTATGGACTAAAACTAAAATTTATAATGTGGCTATGAAGAGTTAAAATTTGTATATTTTAAAGGCTAATTGGCACTGATGACCCCTAAATTCTTCTAAAATATGTACTATGCCCCCTATATTTTTTTTCTTCACTACTAAACCTCCTGAACTCTCGTTTTGTAGCAAACATTTTGGTTTTTTTGCACCTTGTGAGAATGCATATATAGTCGGCATTTATCGATTTGTGAGAGTTAGAGGGGTTTAGTGATAAATATTTTTTTATAGGAGGCATAGTGCACATTTTGAAAGAATTAATGAGGTATCGGTACCAATTGGCCTATTTTAAATAATAAATTGTCTGTTTGCTTTTGGTCAAAACTCAAAACCAAGATGGTGTGTCACTTGCTTGAATTTTCTGCATTTATTTAGTCTGTTACGATTTTGACCGTTGGATTATAATATCAATAAATTGGGGTGCATGTGTCAGCATCCGCTTACAACCGTGTATGCTTGAGCACTGATGTAACCACCACCGTCTTCCACAGCATCGTTTTCAACTTCATAAGCTTTTTGCTTTTTCATTTGTTTCTATTAGTCTACTTGTGTTTTCAATGGAAACATAAACAATTCCACACAAGTTTTTCTCCTCCTTCTCATCTACAAATTGAGAAATTTTATAATACTTATCTTGTAACGTTGGCAGGACTATAACCACGTGGAAGCTTCTGCACTTTACAAGCAGTCAAAAAGAGGGTTACACAACCATGTCATTCTCATGCATTTACAACCAATAATGACAATTCTGACAAAATGGCCTCCATCGATAAATACCAAAACCTGAACTAATTCAATATTCTTCAAAAACCAAAATGGGTCTCTTAACACTCCTGATTTTGATCTCCTTGACAACCCAATTCGTTGCAGCCGACAGCAAATTATCTGTGTACCAAGCTCTTCAATCTTACGACTTCCCAGTTGGAGTTCTTCCCAAAGGAGTGACAAGCTATGAATTGAACAAAGACACTGGGGAGTTCTCTGTACATATGAACGAAACTTGCAGCTTCTCGATCGAGTCTTATGAGCTCAAGTACAAGTCCACCATCACAGGTGTTATCTCCAAAGATAGGCTCCAGAAATTGAAGGGCGTCAGCGTTAAGGTGCTCTTGTTCTGGCTTAACATTGTGGAAGTCACTCGTGACGGTGACGACCTTGAATTCTCTGTCGGGATCGCTTCGGCGGATTTCTCAGTCGATAACTTTGAGGAGTGTCCTCAGTGTGGTTGTGGATTTAACTGTAATCATCAACTAGATGGTTCTTTTTCGTCTTCTTAATTAGGTCATCACTTCTGTTCAGTTCCGTCTAGTTAACACACCTTTAGTAGATTTGTTGGTTTCTGACTTTTTTGTGTAGAATTGCATGTAAAATGTTTGAGCTCTGTTCTTAATTACTACAGTAACATAAAATTAAGTGTGGTCATTTAAATATATATGTATATAAAATTATGGGCTGAATTGTGGAGATAAGTAGAGAACCCTGTCTTGGATTTTCTTAAACTTCTATAAAAGTAAATCAATAAAAATAATTAGGTAAAGTCTTTGTTGCTTACACCAGAAAGCAAAATTAATAGCTATAATATCAAAGTCTGGAAATCAAGTATAATATATAGTTCAACAACCGGCCGGTCCTCCTATTAAGTAGTTGCATGTAAATATGTAATTATGTGCATTCACCTTTTTTTATTTGGACAGCTATGCCTGCAAACCCATAAACATTCAAGTACTTGAGGACCCGGTTTCGTTTATGCAGTGGAATATGCCCTTTATTTACTTTAACCTTATAATCAAAAGATTTTTTTTTTAAAAAATGGTAGAATTTCATATGAGTCCGATTTTTTTGGTAATTTGTCAATATCCTTATTGTTTTTAAAACTCATCACTCTAGTCCATTTGATTTAATGATCAACTATTTTAAAACCTGTGAAAGTACACTTTTGCCATTATACTTTCGCTACTATTACTATTTAATTTAATTAAAATGATTATCTTAGTTTTAAATTAAAATGAAAAACAATAAAATTCTCAATAACAAAATCTTGAATAAATAGATTTAAAAAAAATCATAAATAAATAATTAAAAAATCCATTATTTTTTTTTATTTTGTATTTTTTTATAATGAATTTTTATTTAAATAAAATGATTATCTTAGTCTTAAATGAAAAACAATAAAATTCTCTATAATAAAATCTTAAATAAATATATTATAATTTTTCTTTTATGAAAAATAATCATTTAAAGCTACGATAATCATTTTAACTAAATAAATATCCGTTATGAAAAAAAACATATAAAATAAGAAAAAATTAATGGATTTTAATATTATTATTTATTTAATTTTAAAAAAAATCTATTTATTTAAGATTTTATTATTGAGAATTTTACTGTTTTTCATTTTAATTCAAGACAATCAAAATACGCGAACTTAAATGAAACAGCCGACAAATATCGTGATTTGCCTAACTTCAGTGATCACCATTATACATGGATTGCTAATCACTCTCATTACTTTCTGTACATGATTATGGAGTACTATGAAGATCCTTAAAAAAAAATTGTTTCAACAAAAAAAATGCTAAATATATCAAATTCTTAAGGGTGAGTACAATTCTCCCATAAAAATATATCAAATTCTATCTTAGATTGCACCATGCAAATTGCTTCAACAAAAGAACATAACTTATTTTACATTATCTTTGATTATTGTAAGCTCTTGGTCGGCCTGCTTCTTCATGTAACATCAAGCCCAATATGCCAACAAATGTTCACAATGAACATGAGCAACTGCATATGTAATCAAAACATATTAAATGAAGAAAAATCGTTCTCATCATACAACACATGATAATTTGTTAACTGAATATATTTCTAAATAAACACACCCAATTACTAAAGAATTGCTTAAAAAAAATATTTTCAACAAACAAATGCTGAATATATCAAAATCTCAAGGGTGAGTACAATTATCCCATAATAATATATCAAATTCTATCTTAGACTGCACCATGCAAATTGCTTCAATAAAAGAATATATTGTATTTTACATTATCTTTGATCATTGGAAGCTCTTGGTCCGCCTGTTTCTTCATATAACATCAAGCCTAATATGCTGACAAATGTGTATAATGAACATGAGTCACTGTATATGTAATCAAAACATATTAAATGAAGAAAAATTGTTCTCATTATACAACACGTGATAATTTGTTAGCCGAACATGTTTCTAATTAAACACAGCACAATTATCGAACCAAAAATCAAATCAATCTTTCTAAAGAGAGAAAAAAGTGGAAATAGTATACCGCTCCTAAATTATAACAACAATCATTTTGATTGTTGAAGTTGATTTAATAAGTTTACATTTAATGAAATATGGTTATTAAGGTAAAAATCAAACTCTATAAGGTGGGAAATCTTGGTATCCACAACAATACATATTCACCATAATGAATATTCATTCGAGAAAATGCAACAAGAGTCTAACAATTGGGAAAAGAAAATTGAGAAAAAACATTGATTTAGCACAGAAACAAAACTCAAACCTGATCGAATTTTTTCATATTTACCTTCAGGGAATAGGTTTGTATGATGCCCTTTTTGTACCATAACAAATGTAAATTTTGGGCAATAATTCATAATTGAGTCACAAACGTGGAAATAAGAGAATGGGAGTGCATTCAAACTATAACAAGTAAATATTGGGTCAGTTCACTCAAACCAAGAAAAAAGATGTTCAAGAAAATTCTTCGGGATCAAACACCAAAAAACATAGAACGAAAAAACAACACAAGAGCATTAACATAAAAACATAGCTTTATTTCTTCATAAAAAATATTTGCGTTTTCAATTGAGATGAGATTATTTTTTATATCAATTAATTTTACTTTTCGAATTATAGTCACTTCTCTGCTCAGAACCTCACAAAATCTCTTTTCACCAATATCATATCTGCAATGCAAACGAAATCATATCATAGACAGAAAGTAATTATGAAGTTCTATCTAGTTAAAAACGAAAAGTTACTAGTAGAAAAAAAATTTTGAGTGTCACAAATTATGATGATTCATATTTAAGTATCACAAACTCACTTGATAATATCTACACACATCATGGTATTTGTGTTATTCAAAACAAACCAATTTACATTAAATAAATAAATAATAATTCATAGATTTCTTACTCAACATAGTCACCCCTGTCATCAGCTAAAATAACTATCAACAACTAAAGTTATTTACCGTGTTGACCGCTCTTTGTGAACTTTTATAAGTGTCTTCCTTCGAGCAGGACCTATTAAATTTATAGTATGAATTATAAGACCATTTTTTAATTCCCGAAAAGATATTTTATTCAAACAAATGAATACATGAAAGTAACTTCATTAATCATAAATGAGAACTTCACTTTCAAAAATGAGTCATACTATTCCTATATCGTAGCACATCTCCACTAAAGCCCAGCAGAAAGAGACACATATCTCCACTAAGGTAATTTTCAGCACTTTAATATATGAAATTCACCCCAAATATAATTGTAGGTTCTAAAGACACACAAGAGATTCTCTTAAAGATAGCATCATATAGGACATTATTTCGTCCACCAACCTGAAAATAAATAAATAAATAACTGAAAATAAATTGAATAAGACAAATTAAAGCTTTACCCATAATTGAAAGAGTGAATACATTGATCGATCAATACATTGATCCTTAGAGCAAGACTTCTCAAAAGTGAATGCCACCTCGTACGATGATCCATACAACATACAATATTTTTAGGCTGACAACATAGTGTGACGATTCCTATTTAAGTGTCACAAACTCGTTTGATGACACCTACAAACATCATGGTGTTAGTGTTATTTATAACAAACCAATTTACAAAAAATAAATAAATAAGAGTTCATGGATTTCTTACTCACCATGGTCACCCATATCTTCAACTAAAATAACTATCAACAACTAAAGTTGTTTACCGTGTTGATCGCTCTTCGTGTACTTTTATAAGTGTCTTTCTTCGAGTCAGACCTACTGAATTTATGATAGGAATTATAAAACTTTTTTTAATTCTTGGAAAGATATTTTATGCAAACAAATGAATACAGGAAAGTAATTTCACTAATCATAAATGAGAAATTTACTTTCAAAAATCAGTCATAGTATTCCTATATCGCAACACATCTCCACTAAAGCCCAGCAGAAAGAAACACACATCTCCACTAAAGTAATTTCCAGCACTTTGATGTGTGACATCCACCCTAAATATAATTGTAGGCTCTAAAGACAAACAAGGGATTATCTTCTGGATAGCATCATATAGGACATTATTTCGTCCGCCAACCTGAAAATAAATAGATAAATAAATGAAAATAAGTTAAATAAGACAAATTGAAGCTTTGCCCATATTTGAAAGAGTGAATACATTGGTTGATCTTCACATTAATCTTCAGAGTAAGACTTCTCAAAAGTGAATCCCTCTTCATACGACTATCCATACAACATACAACATTTTTAGGCTGACAACATTGTATGACGATTCCTATTTAAATGTCACAAACTCGCTTGATAACACCTACAAACATCATAATGTTAGTGTTATTCAGAACAAACCAGTTTACAAAAACTAAATAAATAAGAGTTCATGGATTTCTTACTCACCATAGTCACCCATATTCTCAAGTAAATTAACTATCAATTACTAAAGTTGTTTACCGTGTTAACCAATCTTCGTGTTTTTTTTTTATAAATGCCTTCATTCGAGCAAGGTCTACTGAATTTATAGTAGGAATTATAAGAACTTTTTTGTTAATCCCAAAAAATATTTTATTCAAACAAATGAATACGGGAAAATAACTTCACTAATCATAAATGGAAACTTCACTTTCAAAAATTAGTCATACCATTTCTAGATCGCAACACATCTCCACTAAAGCCCAACAGAAAGAGACACACATCTCCACTCAAGTAATTTATAGCACTTGGATGTATGACACTCGTCCCAAATATAATTGTAGGCTCTAAAGACACACAAGAGATTATCTTTTGGATTGCATCATATAGAACATTATTTCGTCCACCAACCTGAAAATAAATAGATAAATAAATGAAAATAAGTTGAATAAGACAAATTGAAGCTTTTGCCCATAATTAAAAGAGTGAATACATTGGCTGATCTTCACATTGATCTTTAGAGCAAGACTTCTCAAAAGTAAATCCATCTTCATACGACCATCCATACAACATACAACATTTTTAGACTGACAACATTGTGTGACGATTTCATTAAATGTCATAAACTCGTTTGATAACTTCTACAAGTATCATGATGTTAGTGTTATTCAGAACAAACCAATTTATAAAAAATTAATAAGGGTAAAATGCACAAACATACCCTAACATTAGGCCTAGTTACACATATAGTCAACTTTTGCTCAAAATTGCACTAACATACCCTGTCGTTAGTTGACTTCCGTCAACACTAATCGTTGACCACATTATTAGCACAGAATGACTAAATTACTCATACTTGCTTATATTATTTTTATTTATTTATTTAATTAAAATTTTTAGATTTTTTTCCTTCGAATTGTTCAATCAATCTCCATTCAATCCTATCCCGAATGTTCCTTCAAATTCTAGGAAAAAAGGAATAATCACATTTCAGCAGAAAACTTGACATATCTTTTTGTCACAGAATTACAAATGAGAGAATGAAGAAACTTGAAAAATATTGATTGATTGCTACCCAAATAACAAAAGAAACCATTCAATTAACACAAACAATGTCACACATGTTCCTTCGAATTCCAGGCAATCAATCTATCTAAATATCTTCAACCCCTTCATCAATCTTCATCTTCAATCAAATTCCATAACAATGAATTTTTTTTTTTAAAAGTCATATAACATATCTGTAAAATGCTAAATTCTACTAATAATTGATAATGTAGTATTATTATATTTTTCCTTAAAAAAAAGGGTATTATTATATTTTCATATGTGGAATTCATCTCTTTGTATGAAATGTGCAAGGCCTGTTGGAAGTTGGAACATGGAGAGAGTAGATTTGAGCGAGTAAGCAACCAGTTTTGCTAGATATTGTTTAAACTTTGAATTACGATCAAATAAAGATGCAATCATCATATTACATTCACAAAATTTATCAACATTCTTTTAATCAGATAAAGAATCTTCTTATATTTCAGAATGAAAGAAAATTCAAAACAATGCATAAATGTCTAACAATCGCAACTCAAGCAAATTATAGAATCACAATAAACATGTACTCAGAAAATGCCTAAAAGGAGAGAAAAAGTGAGCAAGAGGAGCAAGGAGAGGAGAGGTATCGTCACAAAAACCTAATTTAGCGGCTTGGACACCGGCACACGAAGAGTCAGGACAACCGCACCAGTAGGTGACGCCGTCAACGCCTGCGCACACAAAATCACTCTTTTGCGAGCTAATATCCAAAACCAAGAATTTTACTGATTGATGTACAGACAAACCCTAACCCTAACCCTAAACTTAGATGACGTTTCGATTTAGGAAAAATGAGAGCTTTGAGAAAGATAAATTTGGAGAATGGAATTTTACAGATCTCTCTTCTCAGCTTTATTTATTTATTTTAAGTTTTTTTTTGTTTTTTTGTTTTATTTTTGAAACATATTTATCTTCTCAGCGTTTTCTTTTAATTTGTTTAAAAAAAAAATTTATTTTTAATGGCGGAGATCGTCTGATGGATGGAGAAGATCTGATCTCCTCCATCCATTTTTTTTTTGTTATAAATAATTTAAGTATTATAAAAATAATTTAAAACATTTTTTTTCATATTAACAGATAAAAAGACATTTTTGCTCCTTACACATTATCTTCTAACGATGGCCCACTAACGATAGGGTATGTTAGTGCAATTTTGAACAAAAGTTAAATATGTGTATAATTAGACCTAATGTCAGGGTATGCAATTTATCCAATAAATAAATAAGAGTTCATGGATTTCATACTCATCATAGTCACCCATGTCTTCAAGTAAATTAATTATCAACAACTAAAGTTGTTTACCGTGTTGACTGCTCTTTGTGTACTTAAATAAGTGCCTTCATTTGAGCATGACCTACTAAATTTATGGGAGGAATTATAGGAACTTTTTTTTAATTCATAGAAAGATATATTTTTTTTCAAACAAATGAATACTAGAAAATAACTCCACTAATCATAAATGGAAACTTCACTTTCAAAAATTAGTAATACCATTACTAGATCGCAACACATCTTCACTAAAGCCTGGCAGAAAGAGACACACATCTCCACTTAGGTAATTTCTAGCACTTAGATGTGTGACATCTGCCTCAAATATAATTGTAGGCTCTAAAACACACAAGAGATTATCTTCTGGATATCATCATATAGGACATTATTTCGTCCACCAACATGAAAATAAATAAATAAATAAATGAAAATAAGTTGAATAAGACAAATTGAAGCTTTGCCCATAATTAAAAGAGTGAATACATTGGTCGATCTTCACATTGATCTTTAGAACAAGACTTCTCAAAAGTGAATCCATCTTCATAGGACAATCCATACAACATACACAATTTTTAGCCCGACAACATTGTGTGACAATTCTTATTTACATGTCACAAACTCGTTTGATAACACCTACAAGCATCATAATGTTAGTGTTATTCGGAACAAACCAATTTATAAAAAATAAATAAATAAGAGTTCATGGATTTCTTACTCATCATAGTCACCATTGTCATCAAGTAAAATAACTATCAACAACTGAAGTTGTTTACTGTGTTGACCGCTCTTTGTGTACTTTTATAATTGCATTCCTTCGAGTAGGACCTACTGAATTTATGGTAGGAATTGTGGAACCTTTTTTAATTCCAGGAAAAATATTTTATTCAGACAAATGAATACAAGAATGTAACTCCACTAATCATAAATGGGAAGTTCACTTTCAAAAATCAATCATACTATTCCTAGATCACAACACATCTCCACTAAAGCCCGTCAGAAAGAGTCTTTCATAATTTGATCAATGCATTTAGAAAAGCACACACATGTCCAATATTCCACTTTGATTATTTTCCTACAATAGATCATTCATGACAAATAAAATAAAAAATTAGTTTCAAGTGATCATAGAGACAAACACAACACTAAATCAAGGGATAATGAGTAATGGAAAACAAGACATACAAAATAACTCAGTATGAAATATTTGGATGAAATCCTACCCTCCGTATGTGGAGAGGTTTGTCCAATCTTATTGTTCTCTGTAGTTGTTTCTATTGGATGACATGTTCTCTTGTTGTATTTATCTCTTGTAATTCTCTGTAATTATCTCTATATTTATCATTTGGTGTTGTAATCTTATCTCATGAGGTCTCCTATTTCTGTAAGTAGTTTAGTTGCTCTCCAAAAGCTGTACTATATATTTTACTCTATGATTAATGAAAATAGCAGTGGAAAATTATTCACCAAAATTTCCTTATTCGTTTATGGTATCAGAGCTATTGATTCTCTCAATTTTTTTTTTTTTTTCTTTTTTTAATTATTCTTCGACGAGTGCCTTCATTGTATATCTTGGCCGTAATCCAATCTCATGGAGCTCCAAGAAACAAACTACCATTGCTCGGTCATCCACGGAGGCTGAATATCGTACTGTTGCGTCTACTGCGGCTGAACTCAACTGGGTATGTTTTATCCTCACTGATCTTGGTATTACGCTGAAGACAGTCCCAGTAATTTATTGTGACAATGTTGGTGCCACTCAACTATGCTCTAATCCTATTTTTCATTCCCGAATGAAGCATGTTGCTATAGACTTCCATTTTTAACTCAGTCAGGTTCTCTGCGAGTGGCCCATGAAATATCAACTTGCTGATGAGCCTCTTCCTCGCTCTACATTTCTCTACAAGATTGGCCCCTCCGTATGAGGGAGCGTATTGGATGACATGTTCTTTTGTTGTATTTATCTCTTGTAATTCTCTGTAATTATCTCTATATTTATCATCTGGTGTTGTAATCTTATCTCATGAGGTCTCCTATTTCTGTAAGTAGTTTAGTTGCTCTCCAAAAGCTGTACTATATATTTTACTCTATGATTAATGAAAATAGCAGTGGAAAATTATTCACCAAAATTTCCTTATTCGTTTAGTTTCTTGTATTGGCTAATAATATTTGGTTTTCTCAAAAAAAAAAAAAAAAAAAAAAAATTAAAACTATGCCTACAAACTATCTATTAGCAAGTTTATCTCCATTATAATCATTTAACACAACCATCTATCGACAACTCATATACTAAGCATATAATCATAGATCTATCACAATATAATATTATAATATAATATAGATGTATATATTTACAATATATATATATATAAATCACTTAAACAAGTCCTACATCAAATCTTTTAGCTCTATTGTTTACAGAAGAAAAAATAAATATATAAAATAGATAAGACTAAAAATATGTTGCGGATGACCCATACACTAAACCTATGATCATAGACTATCATAATATAAATATATAATATAATATAATAATAATAATAATATATATATATTCACAAATTAGAACATACAAATCAAAAACAAAGATTGCATTTCAACAAGGTTCTACATCAATTCTTTTAGCGTACCTCTATCTTTCCATAACCCTATAAAGTTGTTTAGCGTACCTCTATCTTTCCATAACCCTATAAAGTTGTTTAAAGAAGAAGAAAAAAAGATCAAATAAACAAGACTAAAAAGAATTTGTTGCACAACCCATGTACCAAAAATATAATCATAATATATATATATATTTATATGTATATATTTACAACTACAACACACAAAAACAAAGATTTCATTTCAACAAAGTATTATATCAAATCTTTTAACGTGCCTCTATCGACATAAAAGCAAGACAGCCCTCGAGACATCTCGTGATATCCCTTGATGATATCCGATATTGTTTGATTTATTCACATAAAAAATATGTCATTTTGTATTCTAATGAGCTGAGATGGTTTCTCAATCTGACCATTCATCAATTTATTAGTCACAAAGCGCTTTGATCTCTAGCCATTAGATCATTTTCTACTTTTTAGGTGTACAAATTATCTCATTAATGCATTGTCACATTTTTAGTCCATATGCTAGGTCTACCTCTATTTTTTTTTTCTTTTCATATGTGACAAGTGGATTCCTTCATTGCTTCTCTACGTGGATTCCCCTATGGATCTGTCTCTGTAGATCCGCACCTCGAAACCTTCCCTTAGGACCCGATTCTCAAGCTTAAGCTTAGTTTGAGGGCTCATTTTCCTTGGATTTTTTTTTTTTTTTTTTTTGAGAATTCTCCCTTGAATAAATAACGAATTTTTAACATTAATATATGTCAACCACGTAAAAGCATTATTATGGCCAGTTTAGTATTGATTTTGAAAAGATAAAATCAGCTTATTTTATAATTTTGATATAAAATTATGTTTGGTAAAACTTCCAAAAGTTATTAATTGATAATCTGACAAATTTTGACAGTAATTTTGAGAAGTAGGTGGAGGGATACTTTTTGAAAGTGATTATGGAATAATCTATTTCAGCATTTAATGAATCTTTTAAAATATCATTATTACCATTGTGAAATCAAGTTAAAATCATTTATATTCCATATTTCATCTCAAAATTAAATATTCTACTTAAATATTGATTTGACTTATAAAATCTTGTAAAAATATTTTTATTGTTCTTTTGGAAATTTTTTTTTCTAATTTAAATATTCTACTTAAATATTTATTTAATATATATAATTAATGAAAAAAAAAATGAAATAGGGTTCTAAAATCATGTATATTTTAGTTATTGTAACTGATTTCAACACTTTTGCAATAGAAGTATAAAACATATATATACTATATATACTGCTTTTGAGTTATATAGTAGTTTTAAAAATACAATTAACCAAACATCTGCCGATTAACTTCACAGCTGATTATTCTTTCAGCACATTTAACCGTGATTATTATAAAAGTTACAGTAATACCAAACTGGCCCTAAGTTGTTGTTTTTTGGTATTTTTAAATTGTTTAACCACTTAAAAACAAACAAAACAACTTAATTAATAAATTCAATTCAGATCCATTACGTTTTAAGTGGAAAAAACAAACACTCTCTAATTAAGTTAAATAATTTAATTATTAATTAACTTGATTAAGATTAACCTATCAATGAGAGTCAAAATGGCACACTTTTTTTTTTTTTTTCTCTTCTTCATATACCTTTTTTGTTATATTCAATTGTTGCAAGTTTTAGTAACAATGGAAGGATTAAATCAACAAAATTGAAATGATGTTTTAACCCGCGGCCTTTTGTTATTTTCAATTTGACAAGTCGGATGTATGTCATCTCCTCTTAGATGTTGTATACATTCGTTTCCAAGTTAGTATGATGTTCGAGTGTCACTATACATATTTTACAATTATATAAGAAAGTTTATTTTCTGGGTAGATATCTCTTAGTCATTAAAATATATATCTAGACCACACATATAATGGTTAATCTCGTCAAGTCCCGACAACCCTCGACCCATTCGATATTCTTATATTTAAGGTCAATGTTTTTCTTAATTAGTGAAGAATTTATAGGAACTTTAATAATGAAATTAGTATATTGAGAATCGCTTAGTATTTTAATCTTTTCTAAATATTCGCACCAACTATATGATTTTAATATGTACCACATTTCTCACACCACTGCTAATTAACCAAACAGTCAAAGCCCTACATACAGAATTATAATCTAATCTGATCACATTTCGAATCCTCAACCAAACTCAAAAACCCCCATCAATGGCCACTCTACGCATCACCACCATCCTCCTCCTCCTCCTCCTCATCTCCTTCTCAACGGCGGCCTACGTCTCCGGCGACAACGACGACACCAAAGCCGTCTACCAAGTTCTTCAAGGGTACGACTTTCCGGTGGGTATCATTCCAAAAGGCGCGACGGGCTACAAACTCGACAACTCCACCGGCAAGTTCTCGCTGTACTTGAACAGCAGCTGTAGCTTCTCCATTGACTCGTACAAGCTCAAGTACATGTCCACCATTACCGGTGTTATAAAGAAAGACAAGCTCTCCAGTCTCAGTGGCATCAAAGTGAAAGTGCTAATATTGTGGTTGAGCATTTCGGAGGTCATCCGCGACGACGACGAGCTCGATTTCTCCGTCGGTATCGCTTCCGCGGATTTTTCGGTCAACAATTTCGAAGAGAGCCCCACATGTGGATGTGGGTTTGATTGTGTTAATGCTAACGAAAAGAAGCTGATCAATCGAAATGGTTTCGTGTCGTCTTCTTGAGTGAGTTTCAGTGGAGATGGTAGATTTTGTTTTGTGTTTTGGATCGGGTCTTTGTTTGTAGGAGAATAAAACGTGTTTGTTAGGTGATACTTGCAATCAAATATATTCCATTTATATTTTAATTGTTTTGTTTTGTGCATTTTTTTTTTTTCCTATAGGATTTATGATTACACTAACTAACTAATTATTTAGGTGTTGATTGGAAAAAATATAGATGAAAAATAAACAAATGCCAATTTAGTAATTCTTAACTTTTGTCTTTTGGATTAAAAAGAAAAGGTTGATATTTTTTTTTAGACCGAGTAACTACTGCTATCTGTCCCGAATGCTTGGAATGCAAGCATTCCCATTATAGTAGAGTTGTCTCTCCACAGTCTTTTAAGTTTAATAGATAAACATGAGATTTGAATTGAGTTTGTTTTGATTATGTGAGACGTTTAGGAATACTTTTTAATTGAAATTTGGTAAACACCTTCGAGTGTGAGCGTGACATTTTTATTTTATTTTTGGATATGCCAGAGCTCACACTCGAATGTAGTGTGACATTGTTGGTTGCTTTAGAATTCACTCTTTTCAATTTAATCGTAAATTTTTATAAAACTACAATACCAATCTTTGAAGGATATTCATTAGAAAAAGAATATTGCTGTGGTAAAATAGTGGCCTACGGCCCAACTCCTACGGATAGCCCTTTTAAAACGAGAAAGGGCCTAACAGCCCATTAGATCTCAGCCGTAGTGCTTCCATTGACCAAGTCAACAAAGACCGGGTCAAGTACACCAAATTTGATAAATGCCAGTCATTAAACAAATCAGTGACGTCATCTTCACTCGAGAGAAGTGAAAATCTCGAGTTAAGTCCACGATCTCAGAGATCACATCATCGAGCCAACCGTTGGGCTCACTCTCATTCTCTATAGATTGCAATCACACACTCATTGAAAAGGGTTCCAATTTCTTTCTCTCTCTACTCACGCGAGAACTCTCAATCACTGTCAACCTTTGATCGGTGCTACACATACCTTGCCGAACTCGACATAACGAGCTCATGCAATTGTCATTCTACTCGACATTCCATTATTATCAATCACCAGTTTACACATATTGTCAAACAGTGGTTTGAACATTACAATTCTCTTATTTTCAGTTCATTTCCGATTTACGCTATCGTTTCTTAGCTAACTTGAGCGTTTGAGTTCACTTGACTGCTACTATTCCGATTGTCCAAGTGTTCAAGGATCACTACTTTGGCTTTACAAATTGTCGGTGCTTAATTCCATGACAACCGTAGATCTGACCGGCTACAATTATTAGTTAAAAATTAATAACCATCCAAGTGATAAAAGACTTTCATTCTTAACAATTTACTAGTCTCAAATCACTGCATCCTAGATTTTTAATAAATAAATAAACTATAAATTAATAATTTGAGAGCAATTTATAAAATTTGTCCTTTACAAATTACGTAACAGACATGACTTCCTTACAAAGGACATGGATTGCGAATTGCGAGTGCTCACAGTCCTGAGTTTATAAGAGCTTCTCCGATGGTAATATGGGTTGTGAAAAAATTAGACGTTGCGTAGGATGAATATCCACTTTGTTAAAAAATTCATCTCCAATACAACCATTTTAGTACAATTTCAAGTTGAGGTGGTAATTTTTTTTTTTAGAGGTTGTCAATATGACTCTCTAATTTCAAAGGGTCTGTTGGATATCCATCTTGTTGACCTAGTCAGCAACCACTCTTGTCTTTTATTTTATTTTATTCAACAATTCTAAAGTATATTTAAGGACACCAATAATAAATTGATATGTCATTAAAAAAATGTATTTTACAAGTGAAGCATTGGAGACCACTTTTTCATTTGGATGTCTATCAAGTTTAGTTACATGTCACATATGAAGCAATTGGTTTGACAATATTAAAATATTACCATTTTTTTCAAATACAAGCCGCATTACCATCGGAGATGCTCAAATCATCATTTCTTAAAAAAAATTGGTCCAATCGAACACCGATGGTGAGCTAACCAAGTCCCCTAGCAGTGATGATATCAATATCTCCCACGACTTTCTTCGAGATTTGTGCCTTCTGTCTTTTGTTTCCTAGACCCTAGTTGACAAAAAACACCCGCAATACAGTAAGCACAACGAAAACAAACCACTTAAAACCGACGTCGTATCATCCCCTTTAATTCCGTACCCAATTTTCTGGGCTTTTGATAACACAGTGTCTCTTCTGTTTGTTTTGTCCTATCTTCCCGGATAATATACAAAAGATTTTAAAAATCAATCAAACCCCAAAAGAAAAAACAAAACGAGAAAAAGATCGTTTCCTGTTTACTCAAATCAAACTACCCATGATGTCTCTCCCACCAATCTCCACTCTCTTTCTCTCTCTCATCTTCCTCCTATTCCTCCACCAATCCGCAATCGCCATCGCCAACTCCGACGGTATAAATTCAGCCTACGAAATCCTCCAGAAATTCAACTTCCCCGTCGGTCTCCTTCCAAAGGATATCATCAAGTACGATTATGACGAATCGACAGGCCAATTCCACGCCTACTGGAAAGACACGTGCAGTTTCTCTCTTGAAGGTTCTTATCAACTGAAATACAAATCGGTGATCAGCGGCTACATATCCGATAACAGACTCACTAGCTTGACCGGCGTGAGCGTCAAAGTGTTGTTCTTGTGGCTCAATATCGTGGAGGTGGTTAGGCATGGAGACGACATCGACTTCTCTGTCGGGATTGCTTCGGCGTCGTTTCCGATTGATAACTTTTACGAGTGTCCGCAGTGTGGGTGTGGATTGGATTGCGTGACTGGGCAAGTAAGCAAGCTCAGAGCTAAATCTTTTATTTCTTCGATTTAGAGTAGAGAGATCGAATATGCTAATTGAATTTCAATGGTGGGTTGTTCTGAATTTGGGATGAATTCGGTGGTTGTTACAGATTATCTATTAGAACTGTTAAATTAATTAAGATCGCCTGGGTTATATCTGTGTATCTTATTTTGTGTTTATTTATATAAATGTTTATATGATGAGCTGTTATTGCTTGCTCTAATTTATAATAATTGTTTCAATTTATCTGGAAAAAGAATGATCAAAGGGGTTATAATCTGAGGACATATTCGAGGTTGATTATTGGAGATTGGCTTAGTTTAGTAGAAAGGCTTACTTTGATTTTCAATATGTGTCAATAGAAAGGAATGAAGATGGCTCTGCACATACTCTTTACATGTAAGAAAACCCTAGGAATCTAGGATCAAAATTAGTCCATCTGTAGTTCTGGACCTGCACATGATGAATATCACTTCCATTTCCTAGCTCATATTATCTACACTCTATGATACAGTTACTTATATCCAACATGTTAAGAGTGACCCTTTAATGAAGAAGACAAGTCCCAAAGCCTCGAAGTATCAATAGGGTCTGGTATCTCAAGTAAAGTCTATTTAGTCAATTGTTTGGGACGAGTCCAGTGTAGCAAATTCTACAAAGTTGATACAGCTAGTCATAAGTAATTACAGAGTAGCTGCATTTGCTTAAGCTCTAATCAGATCTCACAGGCTTAAAGTGATTGTTGGCCAACCTTTCATGGACCTTCCAGACAGATAAAACTGCAAGTGCAGTTAGTATAGTTGTTAAAGTTCCAGTGATCATGAAACATGTAGCATTTGCCATTTTGCCTTGGCATATTGTCTGGTCTAACATGGTAATATATGCTTATCAGTACTTTAGCTGGGGAAAACATTACGGTGCTTATTTTTTTGAAAAGATGTCGGAAATGGTAGTAGAAACCTGGAATCTGTAGCTTGCTTAGGTTGTTAATAACTTCATATAATGATACATTTTATGGATGCACGAGATCTGAGAAACAAACATTTCGGAGGGTTGCGTTTATTTTTCTACCCAGCAACTTCACTCTCTCTCTCAAAATATTGTAACATAAATCCTGTCTCTTGCTCCATGGTGATAGCTTACCAAAAACCACCAGCCAGGCTAAGGCAATGGCAATGGTGCTGCCCTCTTATCAAGACCAGAATGTGTTTGCCCCATACAAGGCATCTTGCCTTATTTGCTTACATAATTACAATTTGCCTCACCAAATCACAATCGTATAACACTGATTACATTTCATTTACAATTACTTCCCTAGTTGCTCACTTGCTTGGATCTAAAGTATTCCAGAAACATCAGGATGTAATCTCTATGCAGCAATGAAGAAATGGCCTCTTACTATTAGTTAGGTCATTGGTCATCCTGTTGAGAATGTCCACCACAGATCTTTTAAAGTTGATCATCTATGTGTATTTGATAGTTGTGATTGTCATTCAATGGTTATTGAAGATCTTACATTTCCTGGTTGGTTCTTGTCTTCTATAGTTTGGCTTCTTGACTCTTGAGGGGACCATGTATTCAGGGCTCATTTATGATAAGGCAGGTGGCCAGGTGCATAGCATCTGTGAATCTGTGATGTCTCATGAGTTCTATCTTGATTCCAAATTGTAATTCTAGTGGACACAATCAATTGCAATTTACATACACGCCCTTTCGCTACCAGTGTCCTCCCATTTTTTCAGAGGACGCCTATTGATAGCCTCCCAAAATATCTTCTGTCTTGCAATGAAGATGTAAATGGTGGCATATACCATTATTTAAATGTAGGTCCAACAATATATGTATCTTCTGATTTTTGACCCATTTGAAGAATCAAAAGCTTAGTGGTTCAGCTGAGATGGTTGCATAACATATATTTACACGTACCAAATTTGCACTTAATTAGCTCTTAATTAATGAAATCACAGTTTTGGCTTTTGGTGGTTGTGTGAGACCATAAAGCATCAAAAGCTTAATCTCTCACACTGCAAATGCAAAAGAAAGCAAGTAATGGTCAATTTCTTTTTTTTTTTTTTCTTTTTTTTTGGGTATCGAGGATCCCGGACTTCGATCAAGTATATATATCCACCTGTCTCCTTCAACCGTGTGACTCTCGCCTGTCCTATATGTTGGAAGCGTGGCCCCCAGGCCCCAACTGTGTGACCTGCTTTGGCTTGTATGTTGGATTTACGGGGTAGGACAGATAAGAAACTTCAACCTACACCACTGGCCCCACAACAATACAAGCGGGTAAATCAGTACTCGTCCCCGCCTGGGTAGAATTCGAACTGTTAACGTTAGCCCTATGTCCGTCCTTCCACCAACATGGCTAAACGCCTTGAAGGCTGGCCTCAAGATAATTGCTAAGAGTAAAACCAAGGACTTGGATTTCATCCCAAGCCTTAGACCACCAAGGCAACAATCTTTTGGTTGTCAATTTCAATTGCTGGCTTTTGAGTTTGTGATTCTTGTGCTTTTACAAGTAAGCCACAAACGCGGGTCATTATAGATTTACAGTAACTGACCAAATGCATGCATCAGAAGTCAGAAACTGTTTATTGTTTGTGCTTGTCTTGATAATTAACTGACCAAATGCATGCATCAGAAGCTGTTTCTTGTATATGCTTTTCATGATAATTGACTCTTCTTATAATGCAGACAAGTTGGGCATGTCATTGTCTCCACTATCAACAAACAATTCACCGCATCTTAGCTTTCCATCACAAACTTATTATTATTATTATTATTATTTGGGTAATACTACCCGTCCCAACAAATTATCCTTAAAAAATATACAATCCCATGTGGGACACACCCAAATGGTACATATTTAGATGTGCCACATGGGATTGTATATTCTTTTGGGATACTTTGTTAGGATATGTAGCATTTTTCTTATTATTTTGACCCCACCGTAAAATTATAAAAAATTCAAGCATAAATTAAATGGTTTGTTTGAGATTAGACAAATAAAATATATTGTAACTTAGTTTTTGCATCCTTGCATTAGTTTTTCACAATAATGGAAAAACCTAATGACAAAAGGAATAATTTCGTTTGATTATAAAATTATCTAATTCTTTCTGCTAGTTGTTCGATGAATAATACATCACAAATTAATAATCCAGTTATTGCATAACTATCGATAATTATAAGAATAAAAAAAACTTGAAACGTGGAATCTTATGAATTCAATCTATAAACCAAAAAACGTATGTCAAAATCTCAAGGTGGGTGGGGAGTCATCTTTTTAAAGATACTATTCATTATAAAATCTGTTTAGCATGATTACGTGAATAGTACATATTATAAAAATTTACAAACATTACAAGAAAAAAAAAAAAAAAATTGCATATAATTATAAAATAAAAAGTGTTTCATAAGAATTTAGAAGATGAATGTTTAATACAATAATCGATACCAAAAAATATGGAAACACCAAAACTGAAAGTTAATTATGATTTATTATTATTTGATAAATATCCTTAAAACGACATTAAAAAGGAATATAACATAATTCTAACAAATCCTTTCCATCGTTGGAAATACAATAATTCTAACATGCACCGACAGCTCGTGTGTCGCTCATCATCAAAATCATCGAAACCATCCCTTGATTACACAAAAGAATTGTGTTAAAACTTATATTAATGGAATAGTTTTAGTTTCTAATTTGTTTGTGTTTAGTTATTGTTCTTCAAGAGCGTGGCTCGGAGATCGGCGACGTCAAGCTCGTTGGTAAGATTCTCCGGTCTGTAGTAACCGGTGACTGGGTCAGGGACCCATGCTACTTTCTCAGTGGACCCCACAATCTCTTCTACTGATTTCTTCACCATCCCACTTCCTCTTGACACTACTCCTTGTGATGCCGCCGCCGCCGCCGCGTATCCACGTCTGTAGATTGCGTTAGAGATTCCATCAACGACGAAAGCAGAGAAAAGCTTAGCGTTAGAGACAGAGCGAGCCATTGTTTTTGTTTCTTTTTTTCTAATAACACTACTGCAGAAAAGTAGTAGAAATTAATGCTTTTGCTCTTCAAAAACTCTCTCTCTCTCTCTCTCTCTCTCTCTCTCTCCACACAAAAGTCTCTCAAGGTTTGCGAATAATGGTTTGAAAGAGAAGAGCTCTGTTTCTTTAAATAGCCAAAACGAAAACAGAGACGCGTGAGACTCGGTTCAGAAAAGCCACCCACTTGGATTGATTACCCACACCTAGTCAAATTAGGCTTTCTTACAAACCGCCTCCCGTTTTATGACAACTGGCACGTTACCAGTTATTTGCGCAGACAAGTTTTATTTTTCTATAAAGTCCAATTTGATATTACGTAAATACCCCTTAGTTTGTATACAATTACCGGGTCAACGGTTTTGCTTTCAAGTCTTTCGTTGCTCTCAGTCTCGAACCAATAATTGAAGGCTCAAGCAAACTGATCGGACGGTCTAGGAGGAGTTCTATTGAGTGACGACTTTTCGTCAATCAACAATCAACAATCAACAGCGCATGTGGAGTTCGTAGAAAAAGCGTTTTTTTTTTAAGCGAGGGAAAGGTCGGCGTGAGTGCCGAACTGTAACGTAGTAAAGCTAATCAATTTACAGCCGTTCATTTACGCGGTAACTTGTCATCGGACCGTCCACGTGTAAGGAAATCATTGAAGAAAGAGGCGGCGGCGTTTCTTCGCCTCACCAAGACCAAACCAAGTCAGACATCAAAATTAGGATTCAAATCACCGGTCAAAAAATAGTGTCATAATTTATATATAACCAACTAAATTGGACCATATGTATACAATCATTTATATTTAATTATTTAAATAAAAAAATATATACACATGACCCAATTTAATTGGTTATATATAAATTTAGACACCATTTTTAATAGTTGATTTGAATCCTCAAAATTACTTGTGATTTTTATAGCATATAAATTTAGAGGATGTTTGTGCGGGATTTTGCATGTATTATAAATTTACAAATTACAATAATGTTACACGGTCGATTTGCACACGTAAATTCTGAATTGGAATCCCTTCACAAATAAGTGGCAAGTGGCATAGGTAATGTGAACAGGGTGTTGTGTTTCGCTTTCAGTTCACAGGCTTTAAGGTGTTACCGTTCAAAGAATACTTTGTCAAGTATCTTGTGTTGGCTTTCCTCTTTTGCTCTCTACCTCTACAATTTTGAATTAAAAATTTTGGGTGGCTTGTGGTCACCATGTTTTTCAATTTTTAAATGCTTTGTGTCTATCTGTATCTCTTTGTTATGGGTGGGAATTTTACCTCTTTGTTCTTGCATTCTTACAGCAAACATCTCTCAAAGGTCATCACTCATCACATTCATATATTCCTCAAGATTGATTAAACTAATTAAAGTGTTTTTCTTTAACAATAAACAATCATATCATGTTTATAAAGTTTTAAAAAGAACCCTAGACACTTGTTCTAATACAATTGAATTTGGTATTTTGAATTTTGAATTGTTGGTACGATTATCTCCAAGTTGCAATAAAAATCAAAATAATAAGTGAATAATTAGATTAATGGATACAATCAGGCCACTTGACACTCCAAATCAACAACCTAGAAAATATAAAAACCACTCGGATGAGTTGATACTTTTAGAAAGATTTAAGGTAAAATGTTATTTCAGTTGTATGCAAAACGACACTTGTCATAACGAACAAGATAAAGAATAATAACATTACACTTGACATTTGTGACATGGTATTTAGGAAAGTCAATGCCCTTCTCACTGAACACTAATCAGGGATGGACCTTGGGCTAGGCTAGGGTGGGCTTGAGGCCACCCTAGCTTTTAAAAAAAAAAAAAAATTTGAGAAGTTAAAAAAAAAAAAAAAAATTAATGATAAATATCAATGAAAACCGAGTAGACTAGTAACTAGGAAGTAGGAATGTAGGCAACAGTTATATATACCTGTTAGAAGACTTTTATCACACTTCAATATTCACGTCTCACGAGTCACGAGGCAACAGATAATTAATATCAAATTTTTTATTTAATAATTATTATCTCTTTCTTCTTTTTCCAAATTTCAGTCCAACATTTTTATTAAGAACATCAATAATTCTTCTTTCAATTAGGTATGTTTTTATAAATATTATGAATTTAAATATTTTGTTTGGTAATAAAATTTTAGGATTAATTTAATTATTAGTTATTCTAATTTTAATTTACAAACTAACACTATTGTTTAATGAATTTCTTTTTGTTTTGGATGAAATTTAGATACATGTTTATTAATTTTTTTTTCTTTTGGTTTTTAATTATTTTTTTGTTTCTAGATTTGTTCGTAAATACTAAATAGTATTAGTATTCGATTGTATTTGCATTTCATGTTTATTTTATAATTTGATTTGATTTGATTTGATTTATTAATTTTTTTAATGTATTTATTTAGAATATACATTTACAGAGTAATTCCCGCTATGTCTTCTTAAGAGACTTAACTAGGTGTATCTTTCTTTTTTAATTAATACAATTTTCTTAGAATGTTAATGATCGGAAAAAAAATATATTCTAGCCCACCCTAGTGTTTAATTCTGGTTACGTCCCTGATACTAATAATTAAGAAAATAAACAATTAAATATTAGAAATGAAGTGGCTTATGAGATTCATTAATAAAGATTCAATTACATAGTAAAGAATAATGTTTTTGACCATTCAAATACATCAATTATTTGTTAAACAGGCCAGTTTGCTCCATCTTTATCCATGAACAAAACAAGAATGCATATAATATGTGATGTGATGTGGTGTGATGTTTTCTTTGTTTTGTAACGTTAGATACTTTTTTTTTTATTATTTTATTTTATTTTATTTTATTTTATGGAAGTAATATTAGATACTTAGATGTTGTAAGTTGTAAGTTGTAACACTGTCGTTTTCATATATTCAAAAGTTGGAATAAGAATCCGTCTTTTCTTTGGTCACAAGAGTCGGGTGGTTGATGCGATCAACGATTGTTCTCCCTTTTGAGCGGACATTGGTATTATTTTCAGGGACATTGTTGAAATTATATCAGAGTTTGATATCTCTGTTTCTTTCGTTTCTAGGAAAGCTAACAAAACGGCCCATGGCCTGGCTAAGCTCGCCTTGTTAGCTGTTAGAAGCTTTTATTGGGAGGAGGATTTCCCTCCCTGCATTCGTGATGTAATTCCGGAAGATTCTCTTCCTTAGTAAAAAAAAAAGGAGTTACAAGCCCAATTACAAGCCCAATTCTCAGGTCACATTTCTCATGACTCAATGATGTGGGTGTGACAAATTCACTGACCCCTTTAATTTCTGCCTTCCAATATCATATTTGGGTGTCTCTTTTTTGAGGAGTCATACATATCACATAATTTTATCACTTAGAGCATGAAATTTTATGATCACAAAGTATAAATTTTATAGACGATATAAGGTTGGTCTGATGGTAAATTCCTCATACTTACGCCATTAATCGTGTGTTCGAGTCATCTCCTCTCTAAAAAAATCTCGAATTTATATAATATTTCAAAAGAAAAAAAATATAATTTTATATTTTAAACTTGTGAATTTGTATAACGTCTAAACTCTAAATAGACATAAAACTAAAATATTTTAATTTTAATTTGGTATTCAAACCAAATTAATAGTTAATGATAAAATTTGAAATATAAAGGCAAAGTCAATTTATAATTATATTCAGAGGAAATAACAAATAATTTCTCAAACAATTGATATTCACGTCTCTATCGTTAGTGTTGACTGGTCAAACTTAACAGTAGAGAGGATAATTCATCAATTCATGAAAGTTTTTAATATTTTCTTTTAAAAACTCAAATTGAAAGATTTAAAAAAAAAAAAAAAAAAGGGGATGCCAAAGATCAAAATAATAATAATAAAAGAAATTTGAAATATGGTTCGAAAATTTAATAACACTCTATACATGATGAGTTTTAAGACTATCATTATTTTAACAAGTTAAGTTTAAATGACACCTAAAATGAGTTCCTTCCAAAAATGCCCTCAAAGTAACTGGTCCACAATTTTTATTTATTTATTTATTTTTTTAACTTTTCTGTTCGACCTCCAATGGAGGTCGATGAAGAAGATGATTTAAAAAAATATATATAATAAATTGTATTTTGTCCAATAAATCTCGAAATTTATAAAATACCCAATAAGTATCAAAAATACCCAAATAAGTCTCGTATATAGGCATGGATATTTTTGTCAAGTTTCATAGACATTAACAATGATTTTGTTTTTTTTTTTTTAATTCTTTTGAGAATTTTTTTTTTTTTTTTTACATGAGAAATATAATTTTATTACAACGAAGTATATATTATATTTAAAAGACAATGAAAGTCTATAAATGTCTATGAAAATCTTTCATAATTATGTAAAGTCCATTTCATAAACTCTACAAAAGTTTTCTACCTAAAAGAGTCTTTAAAATCTTTTAAAATCCAAATCAAATACACACCTTAAGTTACAATTGAGTTTAAAAGATTTTTTATTTTTATTTATTTTATATTTTATAAAGAATCCAATAATAGAGCTTGAAAATCCTACATTTTTATGTCTGAGTTTGAATTTAATGCCATGGATTTTATACAGACATCATATTTCAGGACCTACCCGAATTACCACATGCAATAAAAAAAAAAAGGGTCCGAATTTGGTGGTAAGAAAATTAGAAAAATAGAAAGTAGAAGGCAACATAATTTAAATTTTCATTTAAATTTAAATGGCCAACCGTCTAGTTTATGTTGCTCCAAGTCTCCAACTCAACGGCTACTAAGCACTACCCGTCTTGAAAACCACACCATTTTCGTGTCACCACTCACAATCACTTTTCTCTCTCTCTTAAATCATATTGCGATGCTCTTGACAAATTATCATGGCCATGCCTTTTTCAAGCTTCTCTGTTTTCGCGATTTCATGCAATTTCATATTTCTTCTGTTAATCAATCATCTCGCGATTGGCGCCGAAATCCCTACTACTCTGGAAGGCCCGTTCCCGCCGGTGACGGTTCCGTATGACGTCAGCTTGCGCGGTACTGCTGTTGATATTCCTGACTCCGATCCTCGAGTCCGCCGTCGTGTTGGAGAATTCGAGCCTGAACAGATATCGCTTTCTCTCTCCGCTACTTATGATTCCATTTGGATCTCTTGGATCACAGGTTACCCTTCTTTTTGCTTGTTCTTCAATTTAGGGCTTTTTATTTTTTATTTTTTATATGTTTTTGTCTTCAATTTATTTATTTATTTATTTTATTGTTGTAGCAATCAATTGAAATGCATATTTTGTGGATTTTGAATTTCTAATAGAGAACGATGTGATTGAAATAATTTTTTTTTTTATAAACTTGTGAGTTCATCTACTTTGCTAAGTAGTTGTACATGCAAGCGGGAAAGTTCAACTATTTTTGTAATTTGTAATTATTATAAAAATAGCAGAATTCAACTTCTTTAGTTTTTAATGTTTTTGTCGTTTGATGTTTTAAATTGCTATAACTAACAAATAATCAAACATAAGTGGTAGCGGTAAAGATGCTTGCATTGTTTGAAACCTGTAAGTATACATTTGTTGCTTGACCTTTTGAGTTGACACTGGGATTTACAGGGGAATTCCAAATTGGTGGCAACATAAAGCCATTAGACCCTGAAAGTGTCTCAAGCATTGTTTATTATGGGACATCAAGAAATTCTTTGAGTCATGAAGCAACAGGCTATTCTCTTATTTATAATCAACTTTATCCATTTGAAGGCCTCCATAATTATACTTCTGGGATAATCCATCATGTTCGCCTTACAGGTTAAATTCCACTACCTTACAGATTTGCCAATAAGAGTTACTTGTATTCTTGTACGGTGGTTGTAATTAACCCCATAGTCGTTGTCTATATAGGGTTGAAACCCAGTACACTGTACTATTATCAATGTGGGGATCCTTCCATACCAGCCATGAGTGATATCTACACTTTCAGTACTATGCCAGTTTCTGGTCCACAAAACTATCCAAATAGAATAGCAGTTGTTGGAGATCTTGGTCTTACTTATAATACAACAACCACAATCAGTCACTTGATTAGTAATAAACCTGATCTCGTTCTGTTGGTTGGTGATGTCTCATATGCAAACCTGTACCTTACAAATGGAACTGGCTCTGATTGCTATGCTTGCTCATTTCCGCAAACTCCCATACATGAGACCTATCAGCCTCGTTGGGATTATTGGGGAAGGTTGAAATCTTCATTTATTGTCCTTTTCTTTCTCGTTTATTTTCTTATTGGGAATTTGAAAAATACCGTGTCTTTATAATTTTTAGGTACTTATATAATCATCTGTGGATGCTTTTTACAGGTTTATGCAGAATTTAGTTTCTAAAATTCCAATAATGGTAGTGGAAGGGAACCACGAGATAGAAGAACAAGCTGAAAAACAGACTTTTGCAGCCTACAGTTCTAGATTTGCATTCCCATCTGAAGAAAGTGGATCTTCATCCTCATTCTATTACTCCTTCAATGCTGGAGGAATTCACTTTATCATGCTAGGAGCCTACATTTCTTATAATAAGTCAGGTAACTCACGAACTATTTAGTTATCCGTTTCTTCCATGATTATTTGACACTTCCAGTTTGTAAGACAAATCTTAGAAAGTTAAAGAAAATGACGAACTAAACTGAAGATTTTGAGCATTCAATCTGTTGCTAAAAATTATCAGATTGGCAAAGGTAATTTGAAGTCAAATGCTGCATTAACAATGTGTATCTCTTTGGGGGTTCATGTTTTGAAGTTTATCTTTCTCTCCCTTTCTATTTTAAATATTAAATTGGATCAATCTGCTGTGATGAGAAAAAGAAATGATCAGTTTTGAGTTTTATCTTCCTCTTCAGTTGATCAATGATCTAAGAAGGCACTATACATATCTGTGTTTATTTTGCTTTTGCAGCTGATCAGTACAAATGGTTAGAGAGAGATTTGGCTAGTGTTGACAGATCTGTAACTCCATGGCTGATAGCTGCTTGGCATCCACCATGGTACAGTTCCTACGAAGCCCATTACAGAGAAGCAGAGTGTATGAGAGTAGAAATGGAAGAATTACTTTACTCATATGGAATTGACATAGTTTTCAATGGACATGTAAGTGAAAATGTTTAAAAATTAAAGGGATTTATGGAAAAATGTGTGAATGAAAATACATTTATTTTTGTACATATCATTTGATCTATCCAAGTTGTCTGTCGTGATCGGATCATCACCAAAAGGGACAGCGACAATAATACAGATTAGCAAAGGTGACTATTGATACCATTCATGCAATTAGATATGGTTCTTTTTAAAACCAATGGAAAACAAATAAATGAAAAACATGAAGAAGCAGAAAGGAAAATGTATTGCAGTGTCTGCATAACACTTCATATTCTTTTGTTGACCTTTCGATTGTTTTGAAATTTCTTCTGTTCTATCATAGGTTCCTTATCTCTCCGATATTAATATTGTTTTTAATGAAGCAGCAGAGGTCATCATTTTACTGAGATCATTTCTTTATTTTGTTTTCAAGTTATGAATTCTCTTATTTTTATTTGATATGTACCAGGTACACGCATATGAGAGATCAAATCGTGTATATAATTACACGTTAGATCCATGTGGTCCTGTATATATCACTGTTGGAGATGGTGGTAATCGTGAAAAGATGGCTATCAAACATGTGGATGAACCCGGTAATTGCCCCAAGCCACCAACTACTCCTGATCCATATACGGGTGCCTTCTGTGCAACAAATTTTACATTTGGTCCTGCCACTGGTAAGTTCTGTTGGGACCAACAACCTGATTACAGTGCATTCAGAGAAAGTAGTTTTGGGCATGGGATCCTAGAGGTACTCTCTGTTTCTCTTCAATCTCTTTGTGTTCAGCCAAAATTCATGCTACAATAATTATCAAAAATCTATACATTTCTATCCTGAGAGTGTTTGCAATTCATGGCTTGTGCTTGTAGAAAGTAGTCTGAACTGCTGAGAAAAGCTAAATACAGTCGCAAGCTTATCACTCGATCATGACACATCTATTAGTTGCAAAACTGTTACTCAATTGATTGGTTAAGACCTTTGGTTTTACAATTTATTATGCAAAATACAACTTTCAAAGAAGAGTGAGACAATGTGCATCCTATTTAGCTTTCTCCGTAAACTCTATTTTAATTGTAGTTCCCAACACTTGCTAATTACTCCTGAAAGAGTACATACTGTGGATCGGAAATGGCCTTATTAATTAAGTTCAGTTCCCTACTGATCAATTGCAGTACCATGGAGGGTAATTGGGTGGAAAACATGGAAAACATGTCAGACAAATACATGTTTTAGTGTGATAAAATGTGTCGTGGATCCACATCCATTAGCTCAGCATTTCTCAGTGTGACTTGTGCAGGTGAAGAATGAGACTTGGGCTTTGTGGAGCTGGCATAGGAATCAGGACTCCCGCAGTAAAGTTGGTGATCAAATATACATAGTGAGACAACCTGATAAGTGCCCTGTCCATAACAGGTTACCTAAACGTTGGTTTGCATCCTACTGAACTCCATTACAAGTAAACTCCCTCGGGCACTCTCAAAATATTTGACCCAAACCCAATGTAGCTGAGGTCTTGCTGAGTATTTATCGATGATAAAAAGTTGTGGAGGGAAACATCCCCTCGTATAACATGAAGTAGAGCTAAAGCTGTTGTCCATTGATGCTTTAGTCATTATTGTGTAGATAAGTGGCATATAGGAGTAGTGGATTTTGCAGAATTACAGTAGTAAGCATCTAAGAAGAGAAAGTTTTACCAAGGCATTTGCAGATGATTTGTGGCCTTGGCTTACGGAACAAATACATATGAACTTGTCTATATCAGTATTGTCTTTCTTGATTTGAAAAGGACTTGAGAAGTAAAGACTTGGGTCACATAGTTCTTGTTGAGCATCTACCCCATCTGCATCTGCTGTCCTTTTCTTTTGTTAATTAAGTGTTTTTTGTTTTGAAGAAAGATGAATCCAGAAGATAATACACAACTGCTTATTTCTTTCAACTCCTAACAATTTTCTTCTGTCTTGCTCTTTAATGAAATTGGAATGTTGGGTTGGGTGTGTCTGCTTTGGTGGGTGAATTGTAATGATTTGGATAGCAGGTCAAGGGTGGTTAAGCTGTGGATCTTAATTAGGTAATTTGACTAAAAACTGATTAGTAAGTTTCAGTTACTCTTTTTTACATCCAGATTAATTGCAACCAACAAAATTAAAATGTTCTTTAGCAAAAAAGGATTAAAAACAAGGCCATTATTGATTTATTTCCATCACATTCTCATCATTGCTTTTAAAAAGATAAACAAACCAAATGATTATTTTAATCTAATTTCTATCTTGTTTTGCTTTCCGTATGAGCCCCACTGGCCACAGCATTATTATTATTATTTTTTTGCCAAAGCATTATCATTAATTTTGTGTTTCATAATTGAGTAACTAATCAATTCAAATAATTAATTCAAATAATGTGTCAAGTGAATTGTCACTGTTCACTTGACACATTATTTGCAGACACTGCAACCAATAAAGATGATCAATTTTGTAGGAAATAAAATCGACAAATCTAAAGAAAATTTAATAATAAATTTGAAAAAAAAAAAAAAAAAAAGAACTGATAAAGTTTCAAGTTTTTTTTGAAACTGATATCAAACAGCAAATGAAATTTAGTCAGAACTGAACTGATCTGCCTCAATCATCCATAGACAAAAAAATGAGAAATCAGACACACACTATTATGTGGGAATTGCAAATTATTTACCATTCCAAAATTGAACAAACACAAAATCATCCAAGATGCAAAAAAAAAAAAAAAAAAACTAACAGAAGAATAATTAAAGAGGGAGAGATGATGATGATGTTTTTGTTTACAGAAATGAAGAAATTGAAAAAAATCAGAAGATATCAAGAATCTCAACAATAAAATTATTGCAGAGTGGACAATTTCCTCTCTGAACCCAAAGCTCCCTCGAACACAACCTGCAAAATGTGTGACCACATGGTATGAATGCTGCGCCTTTATGCCTTACCATGCACACGCAGCAATTGTACTCCATTCCTCCGCCTCCGCCTCCGCCCCCTGCCTCCACCACCTCCTCCTCCTCCTCTTCCTCTTCGAACTCTTCCTCGTCGTCCTCACCCATCATGTACTTCGATCCCTCCACACCCATCTCTCTGTCCGTCTCCTCCAGCAAATCCATCAACGACATCCGTACCGGATGCACTTCTTCCGATGACGACGCCGCCGCCTGTCCTACCGCATCCGCTTCTGAACCCCCCACCGCCACCGCCACCGCCTCCGCCTCAGGCGTTGCCAATGCTTCGGCTTCTGCTGCCGCCGCCTCCGCTGCCTCCTGGGCCGCAACCGCCTCGCGCGCCGACAGCACTCTCTCCTCCAACAACGCCACGGCCAGACGGCGCGTTCCCTCACGCGCCACCTCGAAAGGGTCGCCGCCGCCGGCGTTCTCGTCGCCCTCGCGCTGTGCCATCCGGGTCGAGTTGTGGCGGGAAATCTGGGGTCTGAAGCTCCGTGACGGAGGAGAGTCATTGGGCATGGATATGTCGAGCAAGTCGTCATGGTGGTTTGACTCGCTGGGAGTTGGGGACGACGCCGCGCCTAAACGAGTCGAACTGCGGCGCGTGAACTGGGGTCTGGCTGTGGCATCGGATGCCGAATCTTCAGAGGACATTGCGGAGCCGCGTCGAGCGAAGTGGGAGCTAGAATTGGTATTGGCAGCGCGGATGGGGATATCGGAGGTGGGAATATGAACGGAGGATGTCCAGGCGGCTCCGGCGCGCTTGAGGCGGAGCTTGTCGCGGAAGAGCTTCCAACTCTTACGATCCTTGTGACCGTAGTAGGATTTGGTGGTGGGGTCTTCGCGGATGATATCGAAAAGTGTACGGCTGTTGGTGGGACCACCTCCTCTTTTATCGGAGAGAATAGCGTCGAGAGTCAAGCCGGCTAACGAGTCTCGCCGCTCCGGCAGAGCTGACATTTCATCCAAAAGCGATGTCCTCCTGCAAACACCACCCACTTCTTCCATTTAGAATCCACAAAAACCAATACTCACAAATTTCTTTGATTTATAATTTTAAACTTTTTGTTTTTCGGGAAACACGCACACTTCTACTTTTCCACGTAGAATTCAAGGATTCGAAAGTTCTAAATTGGTTTTCGTGACAGAGAGATTTATCGGAAATGATAACGAAAATAACATACTATGTGATATTGTGACATATGAAATTTATAAAAAAATAATAATAACAATAATAATATAACGTAAATGTACCAATCATAAATGAATTCGACATTCAATGCCTGCAGATCCAAAATAAAAATAAATAAACAAATTTAAAAAAAAAAAAAAAAAAACTAAAAATAAATTATGTATTTACAAGATTAGGTCAACAAACTTTAATAGCATTGGATACCTTTACTTCCCGTTTGCAGATCTGATAATTTCCTCGGCCTTTCAATTATTTCTCTGTCAAAAATATTCCAAACAAACAACTTTTTTCAAGTATAGTAAAATTATGAATGATAAAAAAAGGACATAAAGAGATAAACAAAGCTTACCAAAAAGAACAGCATGTCTTAACAATGATGTCTTTCTTTTTCTCTCTCTCTCTCTGTTTCTGTCTGGTTTTGGTTTCTTTTTGTTTTATTTTCTTTTTCAATTTTCTTTTTTTTTTTCAGTTTCTCTGTGCTTCTCTTTCTCTCATCAGAGAGATTGTTTAGAGAGAGAAAAGATTAGAGGAGAGAGTTTGGACAGTGGAGCGAGTCTTGTGCAGGTCCCCATCTATGTATGGTCCCCTTCGGCCTTCCTTCACGGGATTTGTCAATTTTACCACTTTGCCCTTCCCCTTTCTATCTGTTCGTCTTATGTTTCTCTGCCTATTCTCTTATCTTTTTCAGTGTAGACTGTAGAGTCTCTCTCTGCATCGACCCACAAATTTGGCTTCTTGCTACAAAGAATTTCAAATGATCTTCTCGTCTCAACTCTCAATAAATAATTCCGTTTATTTCAATCAAAGTTATTAAATAAACTTGAAACGTTTTGAATTTATTTACTAACCATTTTAATAGCCAAATTGTATAGTTGTAACTTGTAGAATAGGTGACAAGATAACACTCGTATTTACATCATTGAGGTTATAGTTGGAATAGTTTCTTCATTCCAAAATAGAATTAATTGTCATAACTTAAAAAACTTGTAAGAATGGGTCATGCCTTTTAGAAAATGAAAATGATTTGTCATTACTCATTAGCCCTGGCATCATTAATACATTGATTAGAATAAGGATGACAAAAATCCTCAACCCGTCTCGAACCGGTGGGGATCCGATGCGTTTATATACACTAAAGTTTATATATTTAGATGTCTGAGCATTTATTTTTTTATTTTTAATGGAACATTTCAGTTTGGGTCTGGTATGGATCACCCTGCCTCAAATGGGTTCAGGTATGAGGTGAAAATTGAAAACTTGTCCAGGGAACAAGTCGGATATTGGGTACCATATCCTAACAGGGTTTCGGGTATGTGGTATACTGATTTGACCCCGATTCAACCCGTTGCCATCCTTATTTGGAATCTCACCTAAACAATTTTTAACTTGGTAATTAGAAAAGTCGATCACGTCCCTTTTAGGCTTTAGCACATGGGGGTTTGAGTCTCAACTACGTATTTTATAAGTATATATGATAAGTTTTATTTCTGGTATTGTGTGAGTGTTTATTCAAGTACGCATGTAACAACTTTTAAAATTTTACTCGAAAACGTAGCTTTAGCCTCAAAATAAGAATGGAGGCCCAACCCAAGTGTCCAGCCCAAAAAGATGAAAAATGACCCATCAAGCCCATTGGGCCTTAACCCGCACATCTTCTCTAAAACGCACATAAAACCCTTGTCAAAGTTTGTAAAGTGTAAACATCCAAAACCTCACTGCTATTTGACTTGGATTCCCAAACAGGTCCGCTAGCGAGCGACGAACGACAAATTAAACCCGAAGAGATGGAGGAGGTAAATACAGGGAACGAAATTCCTCAAAACATGACCATATACATCAACAACCTCAACGAGAAGATCAAAATCGACGGTTCTACTTCAACTCTCTCAGCATTTTTTATTTTATTTTTTTGGAACAGGTGTTTGTTTGTGTAAAAAATGTAATTTTAATTTGGTTGTTTAGCAGAATTGAAGAAATCGCTGCACGCGGTGTTCTCGCAATTCGGGAAGATATTGGAGGTTTTGGCATTCAAGACGCTGAAACACAAAGGCCAAGCTTGGGTTGTTTTCGAGGATGTCTCCTCCGGCACCAGTGCTATCAGACAAATGCAGGGTTTCCCCTTCTATGACAAGCCTATGGTACGCTGCCGTTTTTAGCTTTAATTTCTGATCAAATAAGTTTACTTAATTTCCCTGTTTTTTTTTTTGTTTTGTTTTGTTTTGTTTTGTTACAAGTGTGTTAGTTCTATAGTAGTGTAGTTATGTGTTTTAATCAGTTAAAAGGAGCTTATTTGAGACGTGGATTTGAAGTTAAGAATTATTTGTTGGTGATGTGATAATTTTCGTTCTGTAATCTAGTTTGTGAAAGTTGAATTCGGAGGAATTGTTCGTCAAAAGAAGTTAGGGTTTCATTTTTTTTCATTGTTCTTGCCAAGCCGCTTGTGTTACTCAATGTTAATGAAAGAGCATAAGGGAAAAGGGATTGCAAAAAGAACTAATCAGAAGTAATTTTAGTTAAGAAAGCCAAGCAGGGTTCATTTTGTTTGAGAGGAAAGTGAGTATGGGAAAAGATATTATTGTTAACACAATGAACTTGAAATAGACTTTCTAGATGGTTGATTAGATTGAAACATGCTGCTGTATGATTGTTTGATGCATCTGGATTTCAAAATTTATGGTACTAGGCATGCTTAGTTACTGCTTCTGTAGGTAATGACATGGGTTTATAAGGTGTCAGTTCAAATTGCACTACTTGTGGACTATAGAGAACCTTAACAAAAGGCACTGCATTGCTAGCTTCTTTTAACTATAAGTCATGGTTGATGTGATGAGGATTGCGTAGATGCTCTGCAATCTAAATGAACTTTTGTGCTTGAAGGTGGTATTTTGATTTTTAATGAAGGTTTATTGAGGTATTTTTGTGATCCATTTGGAGATGCCATGCTTGACCAGTTGACCGTCAACTTGCTAGAAAGTGCACCAACTTTTGGCATTTACGTTTCTAGAGAAACATAGTAAACTTTTCATGGAAATGAAAACAATAATACTCGAGTTCACAAAATTCTAGCAAGATTCTAGTAATTGATTGTTGAGGGTTGGATATTATATCACACATTGAGAGAAGAAATTGCGTAAGTATACCTTCAAATGAAGGAAAAGCTTAAATTTATAGAGGGAAAGCTAGAGATGGTAACAGTCTAAAACAACCTCGGTAGCCATAGCGTTCAATAGAACATCGTAAAAATCTAAAATTTATATGTTTTGTGAACATCATTCTGGATATTCGGGTTTTTATTACCTATCATTTGATAGCACCATGTTTTCTTGTGTATGATGTATCTCTTGCATTTCTGTGCTAATTGTAGCATATATGAAACAATGAGTTATGTTGTAAATAACTTGTAATTCAGGTTCCGAAAATTCCTTTCTTTTGGTGATTCTATTAATCATTTGGTTAATGTTTCACATTGATTTTAGTTAGTGAGGACCGTCATTCCATCTCACTTGGTACTAGGAGAATGGGACTTGCTTACACTACATATTGGTAATGATATATAATGTGTTATTAATGCAGAGAATACAATTTGCAAAAACAAAATCAGATATAATAGCAAAGGCAGATGGCACTTTTGTTCCACGCGAAAGACGAAAAAGACACGAGGAGAAGGGTAAGACTCTTACCCCACACCAGCCATCCGCTGAAGCGCTTATCTCAATTGGTTATAGTTTTGAGTGTTATTTTTCCTTGGTGCCATTGTTTTGGATTCTATAGGAACAAATTTTAAAATTCAACCATGTTAGATAGCTATGTAAACAGTAAATATCTTATTCAACAATTTTCTAAATATTGAATTATTCTTTTTCCTGAAAGATTCAATTTTTTTGTTTTATCATAGTTTTCTCATTGAATATCGTTTGCTGAATTATGATCTCCCTTTGTTCTTATGTGTTGGAAATAATTACTTAATTATGTTTCTATTCCACAATCTAGTTGGGTTTGATACTTTGATTTTCTTTAAAAGTAGGAGTGTGACAAATTCTAAAATTACATTGTATGATATATTAGTCAAAGTTTTTCATTTTACCATCCTATTCTGAGTGCAAGCTTGTAGTCGTTATCGGCATATTGATGGGTTTTTTTTTCTTTTCTTCATATTGCCACTTATTTGGAATCGCTTCATCCTCTTTCTATAAATTTTATCTTTATATTACTCTTACAGTAAGGCTGTATATGAGTTGCCTCAGTCCTAGAATTTTGTGTCTGATCCTGGCAATATTAGAAATATCTTTTCTGTTCACCGCTTATGTGGCAATTTTAGAATTAATTTTTCCCAAAAAAAAAAATTCAATAATCATTTTGTTGAATAAATTTTTAAATATGCTGGAATGAGGGCTCCATTCGTACCAATAATTTGGATTTATTAGAAATCACTTTGGATAACCTACCGAACCTTTTGAGGGATTTTTTTTCCCTTTTATATATATTTGTGCATTTGAGTATGCAACATGGTCTCATTTCTTATCAAATATATTAATATTGTATTGATCATTTATCTATTATTACCACTATAGGATTTACATTGTGATACCTTGTTTATTGATTTTTTGATTGGATATAATGAGATGCCTATGACATATATTATATATGCTTGTTGATAGGGATAGAATGGAAGTGACATTGAACCTTACTGCCCATAAAGAAATTGATAGATAGAGTCATCGTAACTATGTGTGGTGCTATTTAGTCTACTGAGTTATGCTCTCCCCTCAGATCTATTGGTTGTCTTATGTGTCAGGGAAAAAACGAAAAGATCAACATGATGCTAATCAAGCAGCGATGGGTATGAATCCGGCTTATGCTGGTGCCTATGGCACAACACCTCCTGTAAGTATTCTTGTCTTTTTCTTAAGATCACAATATCCATTTTTTTGGTTGGTTTGGAAATTGTCTTTTTAATATTTTTTAGGCACCTGTGTGCTCCCTGATTCTATTTTAATTTTCAGTCATTAGTATGCCATGCTGCTAATATTGAAAGCAATTTGTTACAAAACTAATATTGATTTTGAAGACTTGGATCATTGACTTGTACTATGAAGTAAATTAATTATATGAAGTAACTTCACCAAGTATGTGAAAATTTAGTGTGTCAAAATTTTGTATCAATATTCATAAAGTCTGAATTGAAGATTGGAATGTGTAACCGTTACTTGGTAATAACAAGGTGCTCAAGTATTTGGTGTAAAAACAAATTTTATTTCTAATATGTACTAGGGTTCTTGTTTTGACTTTTGTATGATACAACTCAATTATTTTTTGCATAAACTACCGAAAGAAGCATAGTTGGGTTTTCTCAGCTATGGAATTTGTTAAATTTTTTCCTTACACGATCCTTACCATCTCTCTCTTTTAAAAATGGTACAGCTATCACAAATACCTTTTCCCGGTGGTGCAAAATCAGCGATCCCAGAGGCACCAGCTCCGCCAAATAACATACTATTTGTTCAGAACGTTCCCCATGATACAACTCCAATGGCACTACAAATGTTCTTCCTCCAGTTCCCGGGCTTTAAGGAGGTTAGGATGGTGGAAGCAAAGCCAGGTATTGCCTTTGTGGAGTATGGAGACGAGATGCAAGCTACGGGTGCAGTGCAGGGACTCCAAGGTTTGAAGATAGGCCAACAGAACATCTTAATTTCCTATGCTAAGAAGTAGATCCCGCTTCTATCAATCATCTCGGCTGATTTTTGATTTACCCATGACGGGATGTAATCATGTAAACTAGATTACTGTTAATCTAAGTAGATGTCTCATGCTGCAGTTTTCTTGTTGTACTCAGTTTCACAGGAGGTTTTTAGTGTTATAACTGTTAAATGTATGAGTATTACCATGATTGTATTGATTTTTTTATCCTTTTCTTTTCCTGGGGATTTTTTCAATATGAAAAATTAAAATGATTTAATCATTGGGTAAATTCCAGTGATTAATTAGTTTAGCTAGTTGGCCCCTACTGACTATTCCATTATCGAAGATTTATTCTATCAAATTGTGCAGAAATCAAACTTTTTGTAGACTGAAGATGAGAAATTCTAGCAGCTCTAAGGCCATGCGACGTAATATCATCTGCTTTCTACAAAGTATACAATAAGCATGGCATATACATTATACACTTAAAGGGGGTGTTTGTTTTTTTGATAAATCTTAAAAAGGGTCTGAAATGGCCCTTTAAACATCTTGTTTGTTTTTTCAAGACTCTGAAGTCATTTGGGTCTGAAATTATTTTATACCCAAAATACCCTCACAAATCACATCATTCCAATAATACCACCACATATATAAACCTAAAATCATAGTGGATCAGCTAAGTAAGCATTTTGCTTCTATCCTATTCACTCACTCATCATTACGCATCCAACAGGAAGATAAAACCAGTATTTTATCAAATAATCATTTAAGATAAAACAGAATTAACCATAAAATCTTTTAACTGCAGATTCAAAAATCATCAACGATTCAATGGAACTCACAGAAAATCATATGCATGTTTACATGCATATAAACAGCAACATCGACCGCTATGGCAATATCAAATTTCTACAGTAGATTTTCTTAATAATAACCATAATGCGATGATCACCAATAAAACCAATATCAAAAGAATGCAACACAAACAAGCAGGCACACGACATGGTGTAATCCATGTACATCTGACTGTTAAATGCAAATGCGAAAATTTGACTTCTTAAATTGCACTTTCACAAACAGTCCAGATAAAAACATACCAATCAGAGATTTAATTTCTCATCATCTAAAATAAAATGATTTACTTTTGGATAAAAAAAAATCAAACATTTTTCCAGACTTTAGATTTCAGTACTCAAACACAGCCTAAAACAGTCTAACACAAGCCAGCACTAGCAACCATTAGCAAGGGGCACTATGTCAAAATCCACTAAACATTTATTCTTTTTGGTGCTACGAAAGACATTATAAGACTGTTTTCACTAACTACACCCTCTCTAGCTCGGTATTGTGTTTATCCAATTGGTCTTTCAGCTCCTTTTTCCAACCCTGGATCAGTCTCTCATGTTTCTCAATGAGCTCATTTTTAGTCTTCAATTCTTCTTCCATCATAGAAATCTCCTGACAAAACATGAAAGGTACTTTGTCAAGCCCCTGAACGATCCTCTAGTATGGATGACATCAATTTTCAAATGAACCTCCAGTATAGATGAGTACCTTTCTAAGTAATTCAGATTTAGTTGGCTTGTCCTCACGTTGCAGACTATTGAAGTACAGTTGAAGCTTCTTGGCAGCCTCCATAAAATCTCTAGCATGCCTCTCCACATCAACTGAAACAATTTAAAAGAAGACATTTTTTTTCAGCTTCAGCTTATGTGAATACACATTGTACACTTCAGTTAGTATACAATTAAGCCACTAGTCAGGTTCATTACTTATTTATTAAGCACACACAAGACTGCAGTTCCACAAAAGACTTAAAAATTCAATGAACGGTGGTTAAATCCTAATTGAGAAGGTCAAGTAAGTAGGCAACACACAGGTAAAAGTGTAATACATCCGTGTAGAGAGGTGTGCGTACAATCTTTTTGGGTGACAGAATTCAGCCTGGGCTGTATAAGTAGACTATTGAACTTGTTTACTTTTTATTTCTTATTTCCTTTGGGTCCACAAAAATACAAGTGCACGTGCACGAGTTACTATCATCTACCACATATTAAACGAGCAAGAAACACCACACCACTAAGCATTAATGTTGATAACAGAGGTTTTTATGTAGTATTTCCTTAAAAAACAGTAAAGTGATACACATATATATAAGGCTGAATCCCTTAGTTAAGAAAAGAAACACAACTCGGCACCTACAAGTTCTCTATTTTTAATTTTCTACCAAAAATTACAAAACACGATATTTTCATTTTTAACAAATGTTAGGGGCATCATTTTTGACAAATGTAATTAGGCACGCGCCTAATAACTATGGATACATCCAAGTATTAACTGAAAAACAAATTTCCTTAAATACACAGAATATCTCCAAAAGCTCCATTCAATCCCATATGCTCAATCATACATGCATCAGTCTCGTCCTCGACTACTAAATTGCAGAATAACTCTAAAAACAAAAAGACCTGACATCATTAGTTAACTTGGAGAAGATACAATCTAACGAAGGCCTTAATTTAATACCTGCCATCTAACTAAGAGCATCAGTCACATGAGTGTGTGAAAGAATTTCCTGTGCATTGAGTGACCCATCATTCGTTCATGCAATTGATCCCATGATTTGCCATTATATACAGTGTAAAAGCTAATTTTCAGGACTGAACTCAGAAGAATACGCGTCAAGATTAGCATGTACCCTTCTAAGTACAACCTGCGATATACCTGACTTTGAAATCCTTGAGAGCTACCAAGAGTTGAGTTCAATTATCCTGTTTTCCATTGTCATTTTCAAAAATTTAGAAACAAACGGAAACGTGTTTTGTAAGTTTCCCTATTTGCCTTTTATGGGAAAAGAGTAATAAAATTTCCTAAAAAAATGGGAACAAGACAACCGAAGATAAATGAAAACGATAGGATGCATAGACATTGGCAAGTTGCTCTGAATACAAAATTTGAGTCCCCGCAAGCTCACGTGATCATATCTTCCAATCTTTTAAACCTTCATCATCAAACAAGCTCTTTGTATTTACAATTGAGGTTTGGGGAGCAAAAGCGGATATGGACACTTTGTGAGGATCCTAATTCCTATGACCTCTCCATTGTATCTTCTTCATTTGTCAGTCCAACACTCTCATATCCCTACTTTTCTTGATGGTATGTTTCTTACCATATCCGTCCAAATTCATGGTAATTTTCACTCTCGCTATGTTGTCTCACACTCCGGCTCCTAAATCTACTCGGCAAGTTTCCTTAAGCTGACGATTACGTGTTATTACACAAAAGAACAATCATTCCCCTAGGTATCTACAGGAAGTAATGTTTGATCATTCAAATTGAGCACATGAAGCTTGATTTGAAAAATAATGTACTAGACATTCACATTATTATTTTGAACTATAAGCAGATTGCCTATGACCTTGTGACTAAAACAACTTGCAACAATCACACCCATTGAATTAAATTACGTTAATTCTACCAACAAACATCCCGAAAGAAACAAACAGTATAAAAAAGAGAAAGAACACTATATTTCTCATTTTGAAACAACACCAGGAAAGGTAAATCGATGCATGCACTATATAAGAAAAATATTAACACACACACACACACACACACACACACACACACACACAGATATATATATATATATATATATATATATATATATATATGTATATGTATGTATAGATAGCAGGATCGGTTGACTGACTCTGATGGGAGGGATGCGGAGAGCGGTCAATAGCTTGGAGCTCTCTGGCGGGCAAGCAAGGAAGCAAAGCGGCCTCCAACGCTGTCACACACGAGACCATGTCTTCTATTGGAGGCTGCGCCGATTGATCAAGCTGTTGATCCAACGGTGGTTGTTGTTGAGCCATAATATTTGTATCTCTGTTTACAATCGGAAATTTCATAGCAATCAATCAAATATACGTCAGAGAGACAGTTAATAAAATGAAATTAACGATAAATGTCCATTGTTTTTTATTAAAAACCTAAGGTATACGCAGCTGAAATGCACAAAAAAGCAGTGTAGTGATCACTGATTAGTGAAGAGCGTACCTGTAGATTTTCTTCAACTGGGTATTGATGTCGTTTGTAAGAATACTTGTAAGAAAGCAGTGTATTGATATCGTATACTACATTGTCTTTTTGTAAGAATACTTGTTTCCGGGTCGGATCTGGCGGTCTCAAAACAACCACAGCCCACAGGCACCCGATTTTATTTAAATCCAGCATTCCAAAACGACGACGTATGTCAACGCAGTGGATTCCAAATCTATTATTAAAAATGCGCCAAATCCAAGAACGTGCGTGCTTTGAAAGCTTTGTGAACAAGTTCCTTCCTCAGAACGCAGTCGTCTCGTCTCTCACTCACCACAAAATATAAATACTCCTACAATCTCCCTCCCTCTTCATTCTTCAAATCTTCTCTCCAAAAGCTTCTCAAAATTCCCTCTGAAAATTGTGTTTATATAAAATATGGCAAGTAACCTTAAAGTGGACCAGCTCAGAGCCAAATTAGTCGAACGTGGACTCAACACCACCGGAACAAAGGCCGTCTTGGTCCGTTTTTATTTTTTATTTTGTGTTAATTAATTTTGTTTGACACGAATTTTGATAGATTGTTTTTGGTTCGTTACAGGTGCAGAGACTGGAAGAGGCTATGGACCAAGAAAACAAGCGGTCAGTGGTTGGCAAGAAGAGACCAAGAGAGTCTGAACAGAATGATGATTCGGATGGGTCGGAGAAAATGAAGGTCACTGAGGACTTTCGACAAATGGGTGTCAAGCAATTACGCGAGCAAGCTGATCTTCGTGGGTTATCGAAAACCGGGACGAAGAAAGAGCTTCTTGAGAGACTTTGTAAAGACACGGAAGAGAATGAGTCAAAGGACACTCTCCCTGAAGGTCTTTATTTGAATTTCACTTAATTCAACACTTGTTATAGTACTTCTTTTTGGAATTTTAAATATGGTGTTGTTTTTGGTAGTGGATGTCAACAAAGAGGAGAAAATTGTAAAGGTGACTAAGAAGGGTGCTGCAGCATTGGACCAGTGGCTTCCAGATCACATAAAGACTAATTATCATGTTTTTCAGCAGGCAAGTTTTGTATTTATGAAGCATTTTTTATAGTTGAAATTGCATTTGTCTCTAGTGAGCCAAATGCATATTCATTTAATTGCATTTGTTCAGCTGTATCCTGTATGTTATGGTTAGTGCTTTTTGAGTTTAGTTTGAACTGATTTGTTGTGATGCAGGGTGATGATATCTTTGATGCAATGTTAAATCAGACAAATGTTGGCAATAACAATAACAAGTTCTATGTGATACAACTGCTAGGTTAGCACTCAACACTGCTTTTATGTTATCATCTTGTTCTGTTTAATGTATGCAAGAAACATCATATAATTTTGAAGCATATGGTTTGTCCATTTAGGCTTTGGAATATGTAGAATGAAGTTCCATTTTTGAAATCTATTGTATGAAGTTCTTTTGAAAAAAATGATGATTGCAATTTAAATTCAATCACATAACTTTAGGGTTTCACATGCAAGATATTCTAGATACTATGATTAGGTGTGGATGTCAACCTCCACATTTTCTCAGAAAAACAAAATAGCTCCTTCCTCAACAACAGTTAGATTGTGATTTGATAATCAGATGGAAAAAAAGATGCAAACATTCACACCAAGTTAGTATAATTAATATAACTAATTAATTATGGTAATGTTTTTATTTTGTTAACATTTTTATATGAATTAGGTCATGTATCTATAGCACTTAAATGCAAAAGCACTTTATATTAAGTCATGTACAAAGATTCTGCACTTCATATGGTATGGTATGTTTAATGGCATTTCGCTGGTTATCCTAAAATCAAACTGCTTTTATTACAAATGTCTGTGCAGAATCTGATATTGGTGGAGGGTACATGGTTTATAGCAGGTGGGGTAGAGTTGGTGTAAAAGGTCAAGATAAAATATTTGGCCCCTTCCAATCGCTGGACGTTGCAATTCAAGAGTTTGAGCAGAAATTTGCTGCCAAGACCCAGAACTTGTGGTCTAATCGAAAAGAGTTTATATCTTACCCAAAGTATTACACGTTGTTAGAAATGGACTACAGTGAAAAAGAAAAAGAATTAGATGTGAGTTATCTCTGCACCCAACACTTTTTTTTTTCATCAACATAGTTAAATTCTCAAGATGTTTTCTCATGGTGATGCTACTTTTAGAAAATGGTTTTTATGCAAATATTTTAGAAAATGTTTTTTATGCAAATATTTTAGAAAATGGTTATGAAACCCCAAAAGAAAGCAAAAATAACTTTATTAATTATTATAATACAAAGACATGGTTTCTCAATTTTGTTCTCTTTTATTCCATGAAGTTCAATCTCAGTTTGCCAATACCTTGATAAACATGGGTTGTGGAGGTAAAATTCTGCCTGAAGGTATGAACTTTGACCATTGTCTAGTCACTGATTTCTGAGTTTCTAAATATGATTGTAGATTGACAAAAAGGCTGATTTTGCTAAAAATATTCAACCTCGGGAAACAAAACTCGAGCCACGTGTAGCAAAATTTATCTCTCTTATTTGCAATGTCAGCATGATGATGCAGCAGATGATGGAAGTAGGTTAGTATGTCAATCATTTATTTTTTCCAGAGGATACAGTTCATATAATCTAAAAGCTTGGCAGTTGGTTCATGCAAAATATATAAATGATTTTACATGACGTTTACCCAATCTGTAACCTCTTTCATATAGTTTTATATTTTTGATCCCTTCTCTACCCTTTATCTAGAGTTAATTTGAATATGTTGGATTGTAGGATACAATGCTAATAAGTTGCCACTTGGCAAGCTAAGCAAATCAACAATTCTGAAGGTAAGCGTCCGAGTATTGTTTTCCTCACATTTTCTGTTTTGTGATGAAGTTTTAACAAAATATACTAGTTATTATGTGCTTAAAGTCTATTACTTATCTCAGTAGATGTTTACTTACGAAACTTACAAGATAGTATTTATACCTAGAAAGATGTATCGGAGAACATAACATATAATTTAACTAACTTGCAACAACCTTGGAAGAATCTGACCTCATAGTTAAATCAGTAATTCATCTACAGCTTAAATCTTGCTTTTGATGTCAGATTTTCTTTTACTCTGATTTTAAAGATCTTCTAACTACAGACTTAGCTTATGGCATGAAGGAAAAGAAATATGGAGTCTAGCAAAATATTATGTCTTTCTAGAGTCAGAATGTCGGATAAGTAGCATTATTCAAACTAATAAATTATTTCAACGGTAATCTTGTTTCAAAAATATTGTAATTATAGGTTTCTATCATATGGATCAAGCTCATATCGGATGCACTTATTGTAATAACTTCAGTCTTTCATCATGACCATCATTATGCTGTTGGAATCATTGACTAGCATTTTTTTAGTTGGAATTAAAAATTTAGCATGAAGTGTTGCATTTACGCTACATAATCTTCATACTGTATACTACAATTTACTTTATTTATGATTTTGACAATCTATGTGATTATCTGCTCATTCTTGTTGAGTTATTTTGGGGAAAAACACTGAAGGTCATCAATTAATCATTTAGTATTACATGTGACTTTGAAGATATCCTTTTATAACTTCATTGCAATATCCATGAGTTCCCTCATTATGTTGAGAATTTTACCAAAAACAGATAGTTGCAATTTCATTACTTATTACTGTTCCTTCCTGCGTCGTAGTTTTAAGCTGCAAAATTATGGCATCTTTTCTCTCTCAGTTCTGTTTCATTAAATATCTAAAAAATGCTTTTTCTCTGTATATATGTAGGGCTATGATGTCTTGAAGAGGATAGCTGATGTGATTCAACAACCAGATAGGAGGAAGCTGGAGCAATTAAGTGGGTAAGAATTTTTGGTTAAATAGAGATATTTGGTGGTTCATTAAAGTTTCTTTACTTTCAAAAAGAATGCAGATGTGGGATGCCATCATGTTGGTTATGCTTTCTTTTCTTCCCTTTTTAGTTGAATATGATTAACTTTAGCTTCAACAAGCGTGGATCGCTGGAACTCTCTTTTAATCAGCATCTTTATTGCAGAGAATTCTACACTGTTATACCTCATGACTTTGGATTTAAGAAAATGCGTGAGTCCTCTTGCTCTCTCTCTGAATTTTCTGGCATGCTTGTTGAATCATACCTTAAAAACCCAGCATATGGATGCTGCATTGTTTACCCTTTTTTCCTCTGAAAAGTGGCACATAGATAATTTGGAAATATTGATTGTGGCAGGTGAATTTGTCATTGACACTCCTCAGAAGTTGAAACTGAAATTGGAAATGGTGATTACTATTCTTTTTACACACATTTGGGTTTCAATTATTCTCTTTACAACTTCAGTACCCTATCTTCAAAATTGTAGTATTGCTATGTATTTTCTCCTCCGGTATATTTTTGATATGTGGAGATCATTTGGGTTGCTTTAATTTCAAATAGCCATTTCTCAGCTCCTTGTATGTAATTGAAGGTTGAAGCTCTGGGGGAAATTGAAATTGCAACAAAGTTGTTGGAGGATGATACAGGGATGCAGGTATTGTTTTTCTGATCTTCTATGTTAGCACTTAGCACCCATCAGCATATGAATTCTGAAATGCATTGAAGTTTAACACTCAGAGTTTCAAAGAGTTGTGGTCCTACTCCTTGTAATATGCAATTCTGAAACTGTAGTATTTTATGACATCTAGGATTCATGATTCAAGATGTGCCGTGGAAATCTACTCTCTCTCTCTCTCTCTCTTATTGTATACTATTTGGTGTGTAAATAGCACTTTATTGACAAAAAAAAAAACATTTTTTTATTGTTATATAATCACCTGGTTCCATTCATAGAACTGATGTCCTTGAGATTCATTCATCCACTATTAATTATTTATACTCCAACCATTTCCATATCTATTCCTATTTTCTAATTTTCTGTCTTTTCTGGCAATTGAGGAAGAAAAGGTCATGCCTGTTTGAAGACTTGTACTTCACTGGGTTGTGTAGTCAGTTTTTAGTTAGCTACTTAGCTTAGGTCATAAAATTGGTCAATATGGCATCCAATACAAGCGATTCTCTACTTGGGTCAAATGTTTCTTTTCTTTCTTTTTCCTTTTTCAAAGTTACGTTATTGCTTTCTGTTAGAATATTTGTCATTAATGTATAGGATTTCTGTTTTGATTAAGGAATCAATTAGCTTAATTATAGGATTTCTTGATTCTTTCCTAATTATATTTCTCTTTCTGTTTTGATTAAGGAATTAATTAGCTTAATTATAGGATTTTCTGATTCTTTCCTAGTTCTAATGCATCACTTATTTGAGTTGAAGTATCGCAATTTCAGGAAGATCCTGTGTATTCTCATTACCAACGCCTTCATTGTCATCTGACACCACTTGAAGTTGATTCCAAGGAATTCTCTATGGTAAACATAATATATGCTGCTTAAGTTTGAATAGTAAAATTTAAGCTTTGTTTTGTTAGTGGTGGGGGTGAGAGCTGGGTTGTTCAAGTTTTGAATAGTAAAATTTAAGCTTTGCCTGGACTACTGGACATTTATTTGATGACCATTCTTTTTGTCTGTGCTCAGATTGCTAAGTATATGCAAAATACTCATGCAAAAACACATTCAAGTTATGCTGTTGATATTGTTCAAATATTCAGGGTTGAAAGAGACGGTGAAGTTGAATGCTTCAAAAAGGTGATACCAATGAAGTATCAAAACACAAAAAAAAATTATTTTATTTGTGGAAACTTACCAACTATACAATTTTTGCAGATGGTTTTGTTAAACGGTATAAGCATGGTTTAATTTTTCTGCCTTTTACTCTTGTGAGCAGTTCTCCAATTCAAAGAATAGAATGCTTTTATGGCATGGTTCTCGGCTCACAAACTGGACTGGAATTTTATCCCAAGGTCATTCATATGTTGACTTATTTCTCTCATATGCTTACAAGTGCATGTCTGTGTGCCTGTTCCATGATAACTGCAAATTATCTGAGTGCACCTTGTATGTACCATGTCAAACCACCAGGTTTGCGTATTGCTCCTCCTGAAGCACCTGTAACAGGCTATATGTTTGGCAAGGGGGTTTACTTTGCTGATATGTTCTCCAAAAGTGCAAATTACTGTTATGCTACCCGTGCGGTTACAGCTGGGGTGCTACTTTTATGTGAGGTTTGTTTCTGTCCTGTACAATGTTGGAAACTTTTTTTTTTTTTTTTTTTTTTTCGAGGATGGAACATAGGCAGAGAGGAATATACAATTAAATATTACATTTCCCTCATGGTCAGATAACAGATAACAGAAACTGAAAATTCTCATCACCCAACAACTTTAACCTTGTAGACATTGATTATGATTTGCTTCAATGCCTGCAAATAAATTTCAGAGGAAATTGTCACTTCTAGTCGGGACATATTAACAAAGACTCAAACAGTAGATAATTAATGAACACAAGAAATTTACGTGCTTTGGTCCTGAGACCGACATACACAGACGAAGACAAGAGAATAAAAACTCTCTCAATAAACCCAAAGCCCCAATACACCCAATACTCTTAGAGAGTTTCCACTCAAAAGTTTGAAATCTTTTGTTTCATTAGTAATATTTATTCAATTGTCTTCATCTGTGGATGTAGGTCTCATGATCGAAGCATGTAAATTTCTTGTGTTCATTATTTCTCTACCGTTTGAGTCTCTGTTAATTTGTCCCGACTATGCATGATTCCGCACAACATTGTCTTCATGCATTTCTTTCTTATAGCTGAATATTCTCATAAAAATTTAAACTGTGTACTTTCCAGGTTGCACTTGGTGAAATGGCTGAGCTTCTACATGCAAAATATGATGCTGATAAGTTGCCAGAGGGAAAGCTAAGGTGCATTTCCCTATTTTACTGATTAAATATTGGCATTAACCTTATATGACTTACTCTGACCAAGTGGAATTTCTTAATGCAAGGATTCAGAATTAAGATTAGCTAATGTCTTACTAGTAATTTGTGAAAATATTTGAGTTATATGACTTCATAAACAGCTCATGACACATCCATCAAAACTTCTGAAATTTCAGATATACAGATTCAAATATTTTAAATCTATCATCAACTATTTCTATTACTGGTTTTGTCTCTAAGGAAAATTTCTGCAGCCAAGTGAATTTTGAATCTGGACTTTCTTTGGAATTATTTGGAACAGGCTGGACTTGTCGTGATTATTTCTAGTCTCTTATAGCAATCGATAAACCATTTACTTTTAAAATGCCAAGAGCAAAATATTTATATGGATTGATCAAGTTAGTATGATTTAAACGTAATGTGCAGCACGAAAGGGGTTGGACAAACCGCCCCAGATCTGTCGGAAGCTCAGACACTTGAGGATGGTACCCTTGTGCCACTTGGAAAAGCAAAAGAGCAACAACTGAGCTCCAAGGTGCGATAGATATTTCACCATTTGCAATCCTGATATTGCTGGACACTTAATTATAATTTTTCTTTGCATAACAGATGTAGATGCACTTAATATATAATCCTTCCTGCAGGGTCATTTGTTGTACAATGAATACATAGTCTACAATGTGGATCAGATTAGGATGCGCTATGTGGTTCAAGTGAATTTCAAATATTGATAGCACCGCTAGGTGATTTTCCAGTTGCGGATTTGCTATCTCAGTAAGTTGATGTTTTATAAAGAAGATATTATGATTTCAACAAATTAGAATATAAAATGAGCAGTGTATATGATTCAACTACCCACTCAATGTATTATTGTATGAATAATAAGTGAAAATTAATTAGTTTTGGCTATATTTGTCAGTAATACTTATTTTGCCTGACAACATTACATTGATCTTTAAATTTTCCAGCAGTGATTTCCAGTAAGAGCTTATTTAGCATTGAAGTAAGATATCAATAAAGACTGAAATCTACTCTAGGTATGGCAGGTTCCTTTTCTGAAGCCATTTTGAAACTTGTAGCACTTGTATTTCTAGTGTTTATTGTTTAATATCTCAGAAGCAAATTGGGTTTGCTTTGAATTTGAAATTGGGCCTTGTATTAAAGAAATAAATCAGTCCTAGGCTGCCTATATATATATATTAATGCGTGAGAGAGTGTTTTTGTTTTGTTGCTGTTCCTCTGGGTGAGGCAAAGTCAACAATATGCATCGAGGAGAGTGGAATTTTAAGCTTGTTGAAAGTATGATTGCAATTGAAGAGATATGAGTGTGTGACCAAATAAAGCATTTACTACAAGACACAAGTGCAAGGTGCACACGCTAGCATTTATATCCCTAGATTTGATGATGACTTCATGCCAGAATCTATGTTCTTCTTCTACAAGACAAAAATGGTGATTCAAGGGTGACACCCTTTTCACACTTTTCACCTTACCATGCCCATCACCGCCCTCTTTAATGTTCTCCTCCATCACACTTCGTCCAAGCCTTTTAGGCTACCTAGCTAGAAGATATTTGTTATCTCTACATACTCATCATATTTTCTCCTCTCAATTTCAAAACAAACCCTCTTAAAGGTTTCCGGTGAATTTCAAGTTTTTGAACCAATTTCAACAAGCAAACATGGGGTGTTTGGTGTTTCTAATGCTGGCACATTTAGTAGTGCTTACGAGACATTAAGAGGTTATGATCGGGGTGTTTGAAATTCTTTGTAGTGTTGCAAATTGATGAAAGCGCCATAAATTTTGGACGAAAAAAGCTTTGCCCCCTATTCCATATAGGGAATCATATCCACCTAGGAAGCCTCCCCTCAAAGCTCCCACATAAACCATACTCAAAAGCTCGCCACCAACACGCAAAGCCTACGTGCACTCTTACATTATTCTCTCTTACTACTTTTTTTTTTTTCCCCTTCTCATTAGAAAATTTAAAGGTTGACGACCCCACAAAAGTAGTGGACCCAACATATGGCTGATCTAGGACTAGGAAGGTGTGGTGGTGGAGAAAATCTTGGCTGGGACGGTCCTATACACGTGGCCATGGGACCGTCCAATGAGAGTGCGACATATATACATTGGGACAGTGTGTGCAGAGTATGTGGCACACTCTCATTGGACGGTCCCATGGCCACGTGTATGGGACCGTCCCAGCCAAGATTTTCTCGTGGTGGTGATGGTGGGACCCTAAATCATGACACTAGATTCTTGCATCCAAAGGTCAGTAAAAACAGTGGTTTAATTAAGTCTGTCGTTGCCTTTGTTGTTCAAAAAGCTTCTTGTTGTGTCTCGGATCCGGTAAAGGAACATAAGCATTGTGGGTGGGTTTTCTATGAGGATTTGGATCCTCTCATTACCTTATTTAATTTCATGACACATAAGTATAGCTATGAATGTGTGGTTAAGATGTGATTGGTTTCCACAATCACTCTATCAATAACCAATCACATACTTTAAAAAAATCTGGAAAAAAGATAAGGTAAGGAGCAGATCCAGGTCCTATGAAATTAAGGCAGACAAGAGCCTGTTTGGTCTTCCTTAGATATCTCTACTTTGAAATTCTTTGCGTGCCACCATGATTGCATGGCATGGCTTTTGCCTTTGCCAGACGACTTTGGATTTTTACACTCATTGCTCTAGCTCTTGCTCCTTTGCCTTTAAAGAACCACACTCTACACTACACTTTGTGCCTATAAATACAGAGAGCTTCTTCATTTTCTTTTGAAGCTCACAAGTGTTCCAAGTTTATTAATGGTTTTCGTGGGTGAGTAGCTCCTTGTTGGAGAAGCAGGGCACGTGCAAACACTTGTGTCACTGCACTCTTTGCACGTGCTCCCCTTCTCCAACATGGGTTCCTCACCTTACCCCTCTCTCTCTCTCTCCATCTTCCTGAAGAATGTGCTTCTGGTATGTGCTTTAGCTTTATATATAAATCTCCCTCCTATTGCGTTCACCGTTAATTTACTCTTATGCTTTTGTATTTCATGCCACTTTTTCTGCAAGAGTTGTTGGGATTTTGATAGGTTTCTTTGTGACATTTGTTAATGGCCTATCTAAACATATCGCAGGTTTCAGGAAAGCAAAACAGTGAAACACGCTACTTGTTGGAGCTCATGTGCCTTTTCTGTTTAAATGTCATGAAAATGTAAAAATCTTTTGCTATAGCGGGTAATGTTGTCATTTTGGCCATCAAGATATGCTAAACTGGTTTGAATATTTACTTTTTAATTAAATAAAGAAAAAGTGAAAAACTTTTTTTTTTTTTTTTTTTTCTATTGCTCTTAAAAAAATAGATCATATTAAAATATCCTAAAAGCATATATAATATATAACCTTATATATAATTAGTTATGTAACGTCACATAATAAATTAATAACAAATCGTTACATGATAATCTTCGTGTTAACACAATCCCATCGGAATAATGGAAATCACAACGCCCGAATTGCAAAACGTTACATGATTAGTACCACTATTTTGATTTTTACAGTTATCATTCCATGGTACATGCAAATATGCCTTTTCAAATTCCATGTATGATATAACAGAGAAAACCATAAACTAATTATTTTTCAAGTTCTATATGATTTTACTATTTTAGAGGACTGGCCTGTACTGGGCATGTTTATTAGTCAATCAAATAATAGATAGTAAATGGGTCGGTTTGAAAATAAATGAATTACTTGTCTTAGAATATTATTCTCGTCAGACTTAAACCTAACTAAAATAACAAACCAATGGTTCGTACAATTTTTCCCTTTCACTTAAGTAAAGGGACACAAGGTAAGGAATGTGATCTGGAGTTTTTTTTTTTATTTTTCTCCAATTCATGTATTATAGATCAATAGGCCTCTGCACGTTCTTTCTTTACTGATTTCCATATCACAGAAATTAAGAATTGAGAATTTATTTCAAAGAAAGATCTAAAGCATTGGTGAATTGGGTGAAGATACGGAAGGAGAGAGATTTGAATACTCTGTACCAAAAAAAAACTTCGGTCTACTCTTACCTTATCTAAATTGTATATTACATTCTAACCATCAATTTTTTTTGTAACTCTTTCCGCTGGACATGAATAAATGAACCGTTAATATATTTTAATTACACTCATATTATTAAAATTTAACTTCATATTTCGATTAATTAAATAGTCTTTCTATAAATAGTTTATTAATGATTTTTCAGTTATTAATAATATATATATATTGTGAAATATTACAATAAATTTAGAGCTTGAGAGGGGACATGAGTCCATGACTCAATCCCACTATTAAAATTTAAATTCATATTTGATTAATTAAAAAGTTTCAATAGATATATATATATATATATTTTTTTTTTGAAAAAAATGCAAATAGTTTATTAATGATATTAATAATAATATATATAATTTTTTAAAATTTTTTTTACAATAAATTCAGGGTTTGAGAGAGGGGGACATGAAATTACGTAGTGAAAAACGAAATTTACGTAGTGAAAAACATAGCAGAAAAGCATGGACACTATCTACTAACAGATTTTGAACATCCAGACTTGTGCAGGGGCTGCGACGTCTGCAGGTCAGGCTATGAGTAACAAGCAATCGTCCTCCATTGATGCTGCTTTTTTAATCGGCAATGATAACGGTGATTTTGTGCAACAATGAGACACCACTATTGCTTTTTACCTGTTTCATCAGTACATGTCACAATACTCTTGTGATTACTCATGCTATTTTTATTGTTATATTTATCATTCCATTGTACATGTTCATATTGCTATATCACTGGAAACTACCATGAAAGAAACAATAAATTAAAAAGAATGTGATGAACTGAGATGAATTCACAGTAAATAATTTATACTACGAGGAAATGTATACTTTTTTCTCAAAGTCGATTGCATGATATATTGGAGAAAACCATAACCTAACTCTTTCCTTCGGCCATAAATAAAATGAACTTCTATTTAATTATGAGTTATAACAAGGAAGTATGTATATACTCCTTTTACCGGTGTCCATTTTCTCGGAGTTTAATCAAAATCAAGTAATACATAATTCTGGTGTGACTTGTGAGAATAGTTTAATCAAAATCAAAATATTATCATAGTTAAAAAGTTACGTTATAACCTATTTACCCTATTTATTATGTTAAAAAGTAATTACATATAACTAGCTGCTATTACCATTGCGGCCTTGCCATTAGTATTGGATTATGTCATAAAAGTAAAAACACTTAAATACCTTATTACATTTAACATAATAAAATAGAAAATTAATTAAATAAATGAAAAAAAAAAAAAAAAAAAAAAAAACATCTATCTTCACCATAAATCTCAGTCTGTATGTAATTATGTCTTATATGATAGTTTTATTTTTTATTTTTACTTGGGGAAGTGAACTTGAATCTCAACCAATGTTGAATCTCACATCCTCACCACAACATGATAGTTGAAAACTTCAAATAAGTAAAATATGATAGTTGAACTTGAAAGAAGTAAAAAAATAAAAAATAAAAAGGTTTATTAAGCAGTAAACCCATCACATTTGCAACAATGAGATGGTTAATTAGGATTATGTTAATTTCTTCAAAATCTAAATCCTAATAATTAAGAGAGGGTAAAAATTCTAAATTTAAAAACACTTGTGAATTATATAATTAGAAATCCATGCAATTTGTTGCATAGATTTTTTTATTTTATTTTTTTAGAAAGTGAAATTAGGTGTAATTAAAATGCCATCTAATAAGCCCAGATAACCGCCCGGGAAATTTGAGTTTGTGTGAGACTTTGAGAGCTCTCTTTTATTAATTTCTTACTTTAAAAAAGGTTCAAATTTGGTCCGCTTATATCATTTCTGCATAGTAACCTTTACTAGTCGGAATCACGATTAACAGATGATCGTCTGACATTAACAACAATTGCGTTGATCAGACAGAGCAAACAATGTTGCACGAACTCTTGTTGGCTCTCTTGGGTTATACCGGAGATCTCATTATCGACGAGCGAGAGCACCAAAAGTCTCTTGGCATTCACTTGTCTCCCGACGCTCCTGTCTCTGACGAACGCACTTTCAAGCTCGCTCCTGATATCTCCTTCATTGAACCCAGTGAACGGTAACTTCACCAATACCTATCTCATCTTTTTAGGGTTTCTCACTTTCCTTAACTGGTTTACGTTTTAATTGTGTAAACTTGTTGACTGTTTTGTTTCTAGTGGAAATGTTGTTTCGATTTTGCTTTTTGTTTTGTTTTCACAAGTACTATTATTGAAGTGCTAAAGAAATGTTGAGAGTAGAGAATCATATTGGAGAATTTGTGTCCCAATTTTGTTCTTTAATTGAACTTAACTGTAATCAAGAAACAATTTGGGACTCTATCTGAACGAAATTGTTGCACCTGCAGTGATCTTATTGAGAAAATCATCACGTTAGGATTTTACTATAGAGAGCTTGACCGCTTTGCCACTAAGTCTCGTAATTTAAGTTGGATAAGGTCTGCGAACGTGTCTCCTTTAGAACGGGCTGCTGAATTGTCGAAAGGGAAAACAGTAAAGCCAAGTGTGTATCGAAGGGCCATTGCTAATGGCATTGTTGAGATACTTTCAGTGTATAGGTCTGCTGTTCTCCACATTGAGCAGAAATTGTTGTCTGAAACCTTGCCCATCTTGGCAACGGTAACTCAAGGCCTAAATAAGGTTGGTTACTGAATGCACTATTATCATAAGTTTTGTTGTTATTTTTAATGTCTGAACTTGTAGTTGATTGGCAGTTTGATGACATTGATCACTACGCATAAAATTTTATGGGTTTGTTTGTGTTCTAATGAGTGGATGGTTTTCTCAGTTTGTTGTGCTTTTGCCACCTCTGTATGAGCTTGTTCTAGAGATTGAGCGTGATGATATTCGTGGAGGGCAACTTCTTAATCTTTTACACAAGCGGTGCCACTGTGGGGTTCCTGAACTGCATGCATGCATTCAAAGGTATGCCCTTCTTTTTTAATCCACATGACGAAGTGCTGTTTATTCTGTTCTAATCCCTAAGCAAGTGCTTTAAAATAACGTACTTACATGTCTAGACGTGTATGTGGGGAATTTTTCTGAATATGCTAATTGTTTAATTTATGCTAGTATTGCTGTAACATGTCCCAGCTGTTCCATGCTTTAACATGCTGAGACAATCATTGGAACTTAGAGCTATCAATATGGTTCAAGGCTATTGAGTGCTTACTTATCAGTGTCTCGATAAACTCTTTGGAGCTGCTGGGGCAATATAAGCATCTTTAAATGTTGCTTTGTACAGTTATTACTTATTAGATATCAATAACATGCTAGCGTACCAAATGAATTTATGCTGATTATTTTCATCTTATTTATATATTTGTGCCCGAAGCATAGACTTCTTTGGCACGGGCATCAGGTCTTGTATAACCAACTTGCTTCATGGATGGTTTATGGGATTCTTCAGGATGAGCATGGAGAATTTTTCATTAGAAGGTAATGGCTAAATACATTCTATTGGACTTATCAACAGTGATTTATCAATTGAGTGTAGCATGTAATTCCAATGGCTTCCATGTATATATAATGGCGTAAGGTGGAGAGGTCCTTTGTTGCAGTTAGAATGTTAGATGCTTATGGCGGAATTGCGTTAGAAATCTGATCAAGATTTTGTCATAAGTTTTCTTTGACTTTGACTATATTTCAGTAAATGTATCTCTGATGATGTTTTGTAAGCTTATTATTAGACCTTATTCCTTTGGTGTGTCTTGTGCTCAAGACCTTGACAGAATTGTTGGGAGCAATTTATAGCTATTGCCAGCTTAATTCAACATTGAGATTTCACTAAGTTGATGAGGCTTGCAAAATGATTTTTAAGCTACTATTTTTATCAATTATATAGCCCTGACAATATGATTTCCCTTAGGATGAAATTAGTATGGCTGGATGTAATTTATGTACAAACTGTAATGTGATTGATGTAGGATTTCTTTTCTGTTAACTTTAATGAGTTTTGGGGGCTTACATCCCTTCAATTCTAAATGTTTCCAATCTTGATAACATTAACTCTTAAATTATTTATAACTGAAAGTTTTTCTCTGATTTTTATAACTTTTCAGGCAGGAAGACAGTGATGTAGAGAATGGTTCATCTCACTCCGATATGTCTGAAAAGTTGGCACGCTTGTCAACTGACGATACATCTTTAACAGATTGGCACTTGGGATTTCATATATCTTTGGTATCTCTTTGATCTTTCCATTTAACCGTTTGTAAATTTATGATCACTACTTTGAATGCTTGTCAAAAGTCACCAATATATGTAGGCTCTTAAGTAGGCCGGTGCTATTGAACAAGTTGCGAATGCACTTCTTGATGACATGCCTTAGGGCGCTATCACAATCATGTTAGGAATGATTATTCTGAGGATATCAAGCAACACACTGCCCCTACCTGCTGTGTGATGTTTCCATATACATTGACATTATTGTGGCTAAGTTGATACTCACTTTTAACCTAAAATTGTCTGAGATATTGCAGACTGCATTTTTTGACTGTGTATATTTATATCAGGCAGTTCCATATCTTCTTATTGATTAACAATTTATACCCATCATTCAGATCAAATAAGTATGTGAAAAAATTAGGACACATGCTTATCTTTAGATACTTTCTCATTTTCTTTCTTTTACCGTTATTTTCTTTTTGGAGAAATCTGTTACAAGATATTTACATTTTTAATATAATTTTGCAGGATATGCTGCCTGAATATATCCATATGCGTGTTGCAGAATCGGTTCTTTTTGCTGGTAAAGCAATCAGGGTTCTCCGGAATCCTAGCCTTGCCTTCCGGTTTCAGGATCAACAGATCTCAAGAAGCACCCAGAAAATTCAGGGATTTATGGGACGCTTTGCTTATCAGAAGGAGCCTTTGCATGATATGAAACTGATTGGAGAAGAATTGCTTCCGCAGTCTGAGGCTGATAAGATTGAAGCTATGCTTCAAGACCTTAAGGTGTCTTCCCTTGTAATAATTGCTCATAACATCTTGTTCAAGTCCTTTACTGATAGACACCAAAGATGATATTTGGACTTCTTATTTGTTCACTGCATGTTCAAATATCTGTATTTAAACCGCATTCTTACTCTAACTGGACAGACATCTTATAGGCATCATGGTTGCTTTTTCCCCCCTGATTTTTTAACCTTTGAATACCAAAACATGAGCTTTAAGGCTGAACCATGGATTCATTGTGTGCAGGAATCATCCGAGTTTCACAAAAGATTGTTTGAATGTGCTGTTGACTCTATACGTGCTATTGCAGCCAGTCATCTTTGGCAGGTGCTAAATGGGATAATTTCTTTGTATTATCATTTTGAGCTTCGGTTTACCATTGTTGTTCTTTTTTGCAGCTTGTGGTTGTACGTGCAGACTTGAATGGCCACCTGAAGGCCTTAAAAGACTATTTTCTTTTAGCAAAAGGAGATTTCTTCCAGGTAGGATGGAGAATATCTACTTATTTGTCCTTATGTCTTTCAGTAAAAGAAGACTCTTTGGTGTTGCCGGATCTTTTCTCAATCTCATATTCTCATGGCAGGGTTTGGTTTGTTAAATGTGATTGAGGCTCCTACGACTTTTTGTATGAGCAGCTTTAATTGATTTAATGTTGACATTTTGCATGCTTTAGTAAGATGTGATTTTTTTTCACGCCAGTGCTTCCTTGAGGAGAGTCGTCAGTTGATGCGTTTACCACCTCGTCAGTCAACTGCTGAAGCTGATCTTATGGTCCCATTCCAGCTTGTATGTTATCATAAGATGATTTTATAGTAAATGTCATTATACTCAATGTGATTGGTATATTGATTGTGCTAGCTTGGCAAACTTTTATATATCTTACAATTTGATAACAAATTCATTCACACTAATTGTAATGCAGGCAGCAATAAAGACTAGTAGTGAGGAAGATAAGTATTTTTCTAGAGTATCCTTGCGGTAAGAGACCCTGCTGCTTTTCCTCGGTCTTTTAAATTTGACTCGTTATCCACTTTACCATGAGTCATGTCATGTCTAAACTCTATTGAAAGAAGTGATAATAATTACCTTTCTACATGTATTAGGATGCCTTCGTTCGGAATTACAGTTAAATCCTCACAAGTAGATTTGCCAAAGGCAAAAGCTTATGCTGATGGAAACTCAGGTGCTGCACTATCAAATGCTTCTTCAGAAATTTCCCTGGATGGCTGGGATGGTATTGCTCTCGAATATTCTGTCGATTGGCCCTTACAGTTGTTCTTTACCCAAGAAGTGCTCTCCAAGTAAGATTTGACAACTGTTGCTTACACATGTTCCGTTTTTTAAACCGATGAAGTTGGAAGAAATCCACAAAAATTTTGCCTTGTCTTATAGAGGGGAAAAACTGAAATAACCTTTAGAGACAAAGAATTGCAGCTACAGAAATAATCAATCATCGCCGAACTAGTGGTTGCTTTTGTTATATAGATGTTAACAATGAGTGTGCTCCAGGTACTGTAGGGTCTTCCAGTATTTGCTGCGGCTCAAGCGAACCCAAATGGAATTGGAAAAATCCTGGGCCTCTGTTATGCATCAAGATCACACAGATTTTGCCAAACGTCGCAATGATCAAATAAACTGTTCAATATCTCAACAGCGACGGCAGCGCTGTAGACCAATGTGGCGTGTTAGAGAGCATATGGCATTCTTGATAAGAAATCTTCAATTCTATATTCAGGTAACAGATTTCATATGAATCTACTCTTGAATAGTTGAATGTAGCAGACATTTCTGATTAGAGACATAACTTTTGGTTTAACGAATTTCTTGATACAATGAAGATGACATTATCATGGAACCCATTGGCACGAACCTGCTTTTTTTTTTTTTTTTTCATGTACGTGCCTCTGGTGTCAATAAGACATTTTGGAATCCTTTGAAGTTTGATCCTGTTGGAAAGAATTGTATCAAGAATAACGATTATGACTTAATAGCATTAACTAAGCTCATACAGGGTAATGATTTGAGGTTTTCACTGATACTGAATACAATCCATTTTAATTGTCTGATATATGTTATCATTATTTTTTCAGCAAAGATCTTCAATTTCCATATGTTTTTATAACTTAGTTGAAAGTATCATTGTTGATAAAATATTTTATGTTGATCGTTTGGAATAAGATGGGTTTTTTAGCCCATTAATTGTGTCAACATTTGTTTCTTATTGTCTTTAGTTCTTTCATGTGTTTTGTGAATGTTTGCACTTGCTGTTATTGATTACTAATGGCTTTTGTTTCACATCAACTCTTCATCTTTCCTGATTTTAGGTTGATGTGATTGAATCTCAATGGAATGTCTTGCAAGCTCATATTCAAGATTCTCATGACTTTACTGAACTTGTTGGCTTCCATCAAGAGTAAGCAAAACAAATGTTTACTGATTTCTGCCTTTTATTGTCTTATACGTATTGTAATGGAATTATAATACTGTTTTCTAATTATTTAATTGATATAGATGATAGATCAATAATAGCATTAAGATATTCTGCAAAACTTATTACTGCTTGTTTCAAATAAAGCAATTGACTACAACTCTTATGACATAAAATCAATTAGCTAAATAAAGAAAGAAAAGTACTAGATATATTTAGATAAAGCAAGTTTGTCCTTGCTGATTGCAAGTGTCTGGTGTCTTAAATGCACCATCTCAGAAACTGTTTATTATACATAATCTCTTCTTTTTAACTATGAAATTAGTCTATATTTGAAAAGCCTAAATTTTTCCTAACCTTTAATACTTTGTCTAGTTCACCACACTTATAAAGAAGGTAATAGAGTGGTAGCTGATAAATTGGCAAATCATTGTATTTATCATCTCATGTACAGTGGTATGTCATTGTATGGAGTCCAAACTTCAAAATAATGATGAGAACATGGCTCTCAACATTGTTCTCGATCAAGATGTTGAATTGAATACTTTCTGTTCTACATGGTTGCTATTATGGTTGTTATAGTCTGTTCAAAAGTTTATAACAGCGGATGCTTACATATTTTAAACCTTACCTACAGGTATTTATCAGCTTTAATTTCACAGTCTTTCTTGGACATTGGCTCAGTGTCAAGGATACTAGATGGCATTATGAAACTGTGCCTTCAATTCTGTTGGAACATTGAAAATCAAGAAAGCAGTGAAAATACATCCGAACTGGAACATATAACAGAGGTACCTATATTTTGCAAATTCTGTATGACTGTACCATTAGTTGCTGGTATTGCTACGGTAAAGAAAAACAAACATTTTGAATTTGGTCATTTTTTTTTTGCTTTGACGAATTATCCAATTGAATTAGCCCATTCTCTGAACTACATACATATTAAAATGTTTAGCATAAATTTATTTAATTTTGCTGCAGCTGGGAAACCATGTTGAATTGAATTTCTGGCTTTTTCCTTCAGAAGTTTCCTCTTGATGTATCGTGGGACTTGTTTAGATTTCTCTTGTAAATAAATGCAATTATACCTGTCAATGCATATGACTGAAGCTTTCCTATTCTAAGTTCTAATTTAAGAAAATGAAGTGTGTGAAAAAACTGTAGTCACCATTAAAATGGAAAGCTGGATGACTGAAGCATTTGTAGGACAACTTTGTATTTTGGACATACCATTTAAGAAAGAAGGGGGCACTTTGCCTACGTATAATTATTAATGTCCTGTGATAATAATTTTGTGTTGATGCTGTGAGTTGGTTGTGCGTTATTGTTCTATTAAGCGATTAGAAATGCACCGAGTGTGGGACCATATTCTAATAATTATTTTGTACAATATGTGGCCTTGGATGGTCTCCAGATATTTTGGGTGTTATCCTCCTTTAAGCTGCTTTTTTTTTTTTTTGTTGATGCTAAATTTAAATTTACTTATATGCTTCATAATTTCTTTATTTTTAAATTTATTTAGCAATCATGCTTCAATTATAATTTAATGGTTCCTGATTGAACTCGTCTAGGAATTTAACAAGAAATCAAACTCCTTGTACACTATATTGCGAAGCAGCAGGCTTGCTGGAAGTCAGAGAGCCCCATTTTTGAGGCGATTTCTTTTGCGTCTAAACTATAATTCCTTCTTCGAGGTAAAACCACACATTAGTTCTTTAGATACTTCCTATGAATTAATCCCTCAATTTTCTGACAGATGGTTATTTTCCTCTATAAACAGGCAACTGCAAGAGGTGTGCTGAATGTCGTTAGACCACGCCCTACAATTCCCGTTTTAAATCAATAATAGTACTAAATCATTTATACTATTGGTGGAAGTGCGTGTATACAAGTCTTTATAGTGTTTTGCCATGTGAGTATTGTTGAATTCATTAATGTTTGTTTGCCGGAGTAGGAAGTAGAAATGTTAATAGATGCTAAGTTTGAAGATATTATTCTCAAGCAGCAATCTCTTATGACAGTTAGGTGTTAACTGCTGTACTCGAGCAACCTGTCTAGATTTCAGCTTCAGAATACCCAGTGACCGTCCCGAAATTTTGGTTCTTAGTTAGATGGCTTGAATTTATGGTTCCCTTGAAAGTCGGATAGTGAATAGTGAAATCGGGTAGCTGTTCGTTAAAGCTTTTTGACTCAGTGGTGAACCGTCCTCTGGTCTGATCTGGTGGTTGCCAATTGCTTTTCATTGGCAACTTGAGCTTGTGAGTCTGCTTTGGAATTAAGGTGGCGGTCTGGTAGCTGGTCCATTCATTATGGTCTTGGCTAGAAACCTTCTGTTTGTAAAATGTAATTTGTATGTGTTTGTATAGTGAATTTTGGTGGTTGAAGAAAACAAAAGATTAGCCTTCTTTTGATGGTTTGTTATTAAATTTTTTAGTTTTTAATCAGTTTTAGTGTCTGTGCTTTGTTATTCAATTTTCACATCTCTTGAACACACGACAGAAAGCTAATAAGAAGAAAAGTCAGGATTCAAAGAACCTTTCCCAACTAATTCCCACTTGACAATTTGAGAATCCTATTGAAAGTTACAGTGGACTGCTGCACCTGATTTTCACCCACGTTGGCTGGCTGGCAGTTGTAACTTGTATGTTGTCTCAACCTAGGAAACGAAAATGAGTTGTTACCTACCGGTAATTCGTCCGCATGCATATATATATATATATATATATATATATATATATACTAGGTATTGGGGCACATGCAAGACATGTGCTTAAATTAGTATTTGAGTTTCATATTTGCAAATATACATATCATTGAAAAATAAGAGATGTTAATATAACACAGTATAGTTTTAATTCATGTAAATGTTATTACATTGATATAACACCTTGAGGAAGTCTTAATTTCATGGGTTTGATAAGAAACTAGTCTACACTTGCCTCAAAAGAGATTCTTTTCACGATGATTTAATAATGGTAATCTATATACAATTGTTTGCAACTTTTATTGAATATCTCAACAATTTAAATTCAACAACTAAATTATATTTTTTTACATCCAAATGTACTTTTCGACTAAATTGCATAAATTGTGATGAAATGATTATTTAAATCTTTAATAACCGATATCCATATCTTCCTTATCAGATGAATCCATCACTTGCAGTCAAATCCATTTTATTTTATTTTTTCACTTTTATATTTAAGTCATCAAGTTGCTTGTCAAATTAAATTTATACCCCTATAATATTTCTTATTCCTTTTCAAGTCATTAAATATAAAATTATATTTTTATCCCCTATCTCATTTTACAATATAAAATAATCATCAATCCAAATACTTATTAATTTGGGTATAGTCCATATCATTATGTGTCACTATTACTAAGACATTTCTATTAAGTAATTCTACAAACTCGAAAGCTTGTGTTTGTCATTTGACTTTCAAAGAAAATCTAAGGGATGCTATAATCAAAATTTTACTAAAATCTATCTATTAAGTAATTATATAAATTTTAAGGGTAGTATTTGTAATTTTCTAAGTGTAATTATATAAATTTAAAGGATTGTATTTGTAATTTTACATTCAAATAAAAATATGGATGCTAGAATCCACCGACATACTCTCCCTTTTATATATAGTAAGGATATATATATATATACAGATTTTCTATTATCAGTTCGAACTGACAATAAATATATCATGACGAAGAATGTGGACCACTAGATTTACATACTTTGACTCAAAGTGTATGCACTTGTCAAAACTTCTCAATAATCTGTGGTCCATATTCTTCGTCCTGATATATTTATTGTCAATTCGAACTGATAATAGAAAGACTGTATATATATATATAACAAAATCAGGATAAATAATTTTAGTGTTTAAATTTTTTTCAAATTTTTTTCATATGTAGATTTTAATGAACTTATTATTCACAACAAAATTCAGATCAAAATTCATAAAAATCGATGTGATTCATCAATGTTCTTACCGAAATTATAATAAGGGATTCCTTATTAAGAGACTATATATATATATATTAATTTTGACGAAGCGAATGCAATAGATTATTCGAATTCATACTACTATTGAATCCACAACAAGAATTTTGTTCAAAAAGAATGATTTTTATTTAATATCAAGAGAATTGAATAATATCATCATTGATTTTTGCTTAAATAGAAAAATAAATTTGATTCCACTAGAATTCAGGATCCCTATTTTGACTAAAAAGAAAAAACCCGAACTATTAATTTCCAAAACCTAAAAACTATTCTTAAACAAACTCAAAGAAACAAACTTGATGGAAAAGGAAATAGAATAATTTATTTATAAAAAAAAAAAAAAAAAAAAGAGGAAATTCTCAAGGTGTCCTGCATCAGTCACCCCATCTTAATAAAAATAATAATAAAAAAACCAGCCCTTGATTTTGGCATGTTTTGCTTGGCGGGTAATACTTGAGATATACTATCTTGTCAATTACATGTTTGAATAAACAACGGTTATATGTGCAGTTGTGGAATTATAAACAAGGGGATAGGAATTTAGTCATGAATTTGCTTCATCTTCTCCCTGGTAGTAATTGCCGGTTTCCAATCAAGAACTCGCTTATTCTTCCGGTACTTCCAATATACTGCATTAGATTCCTTTAGTTTGTTTTTCACCAACTTCAACTTTTTGTCTTCTGAACAATCCATCACCGTAAAACCAGATTTAAAGTCATCGACCCAGGAAAAGAATTCCTTGACGTTCTGCGTTCCCTTGAATACTGACATGTTTACTGTGATCTTGTAATCTCCGTCTCCTTGGGTCCTCCTCTAGGTCTTGTCATTCGCCCCTACTACCTGTAAATGTTGTACATGAAGTATGGGGCCGATGACATGGCCCAAAAGAGGACCCAAGGAGACGGAGATTACAAGATCACTGTAGATATGTCAGTATTCACGGGAACGCAGAACGTCGAGGAATTCTTTTCTAGGGTCGATGACGTTGAATCTGGTTTTACAGAGATGGATTGTTCGGAAGACAGAAAGTTGAAGGTGGTGATGAACAAACTAAAGGGATCTATTGCAGTATACCGAAGTATTTGAAGAATAAGCGGGTTATTGATGGGAAACCACCAATTACTACTAGGGAGAATATGAAAAGAGCAAATTCATGACTAAATTCCTATTCCCTTGTTTACAATTCTGCAACTGCACATACAACCGTTGTTCATTCAAGCATAATCTGACTTTGATACCACTTGACGAAGCGAAATCGATAGGTTAGTCGAATCCACGACGAGAATTTTGCTCAAAAAGAACGATTTTTATTTAATATGAAGAAAATTAAATAACAATGATATTGACTCTTGTTTAAATAGAAAAATAAACATGTTTCCATCAGAATTCAGGACCGACTAAAAAGGACAAATGAGTAATTTCCGAAACCTAAAAAGTAAAAACTATTCCTAAACAAACTTGATGGAAAAGGAAATAGAATAATTTTTTATTTTTTTTTTAAGGAAATTCTCAAGATGTCCTACTTGAAATTTATAAAGGAAAATGAATTCTTATATTTTTTTCAATAATGCTATATTTTTACTCAAGTAAGATGTGAATCAAACTTCTTGGTAGACGAAGCAGAGTTTCTCAAGTGCCTCAAATTCAACTTTCCACTTGACAAATTCTTGTTAAAGAATTCATTATATATAAATATAAATATATATATATAGAGAGAGAGAGTAAAATAGATTGAAACTGAGTCTAATGCTGAAGCTATCCGTCTGTAAAGAATAACAAATGCAACCGTAAAAAGATTGTGTTTGGATTTTATCACGTTCATATACAATGTGGACCATGTGATCAACTAAACCACAGAAAAAAAATAATAATAATGTAACTGCAGACTCCAGCAAGAGAGATGCAAATCTCTATTTACATTTAGAGCTCCTCAAACCCTTCTTCATCCCCTGCTTCCTCTACCCTCTGAAATTCTCTCCTCCAAGTTTCCATCTGTCAACAACGCCACGCGGAAACAACTTAAAACAACAAATAAAATGACATATCTTCTCAAGATGTGTTATGTATATCGAAAGAGACATATAAAACCCTATATTCATGCCCCATGGCATCAATACTGTTAAAAATGGAAAATAAAATAAAGTGAATATGCTGAAAGAAATATATATGCACTGATTCCAGAATCCCCACAAATTTGCATTACTCTTCAATAGTAGTAAAAATGTGGGAGGATGCTTCAAGAGAACGCTTATCATAAAGACAAATTATGATAGAGTCAGGAATAAGTTGCACCTGATCATCAGAATACCGCAACTGCTCAGCAACAAATAGTATATTCTTGTAGGATCCTGGTGCTAATTTCTTGCCTAATTTGCTAGAAACTTCATTGTAGCTAACCATGTCCACTCGGAAACCGTTGCTCATAAACAGTTTGTCCATCCATTTCTTTGTAGTAGACTGCATGAATGACCAGACAACAGACGATGTCTTTCACAGGCAAGAAAGCAGCTCAAGTCAGAATTGAGAAAACAAAGCAAACTAACCTTGTTCCCAATTTCAGTTTCTGTAAGCCATGCAGGCAATTCTCCCACAAAGAGACATCCATTCAGAGCCAAACTACTAATAATGAACAAAATCTCTTCGAAACTTGCTAAAGTCATCACAGGCAATCCCTGCAGGAACACCACAAAAAATAACCACCTCACCAAAGTCATCCTCTGAGTGACGGAAATTTTAACTGATTATAATAGCAGACATTAAAAGCCTCAATCACCTGGATGGCCCATATGCTTGGCTGATTACCATTAAAACCTTTTGCACGCAGATTTTGCAGTATTTTGGAGGATTCTAATGGAACATGAAGGAATACACAGCTTCTTGGAATCTTAGACCCAACACCTAATATTTCAAGAACATACTTTCAGAATACTTTGATCTATAAGAGAGAGAGCACAAGAAAGAGATTTTAGTGGTCAAAGCACATGAAGATCCACTAAAGAAAGAAATATATTGATGGAAGATATCTGAATAACAATTTTGCAATGTATAAAATAATAGGTCAAATTCGAGATTTAGTAAGCACCATTCAAATTCATAACAAAATTTATATGCTGTTACAGTTTTCAAAAGCATTCAAAACAGACAACACCCAAAATTGTTGGCATGATGAAGATTGCCAAATTTATCATCTCTAGCAATGACAATATCAAAAGCCAATAAAACTTAATCAAACAATACAAACCTTCAAGCTTTTCCGTAGAATTTTTGAATACCCTTTCAGGAGAGATATCAAATATTATGGTAGAAGTAGGCCACTTAAGCCTATAAGGCCTAGTGTCCATGCCATCTGTCAACAAAACAACCTGCTGGACATAAGTATAGAGAACTAATTATTCAACCTATACTAGGATTAGCAAAATACCTGCTTAAGTCCATCAATATGGTTCGCCGTACAAAGCAACTTATCATCAATAAACTTCGTTGCCAGACAGTAATGATGTGAGTGCTTCTTCAAATCCATTTGAATGTCAGGAGGAACAAAGCAACCAGCATAAGGATCAACAAATAGAGGCTCTGCATATGCATGCATTAATCATATATTTGCCTTGCTATAATACATGGAAGACAAGACTCAAATATGGTTAAATAATACTTAAATTTTTTTTTTTTTAAATGATTAGCCTCGAAAAGTGATGAAGATAGTTGGTAATGAGGAGAATTGTTTTCATGGATATAACTTTGAAGAAAGAACGATGTTCTAACTAAAGGGAGGACCGAAGCAACAAAAACGAAAGAGAACTTGAGTCGAATTCAACACCCATTAAATATTAGAAAGAGAGAATGATGACTAAAATAACTTTGATCACATCGAAAAGCACTTAGATCCTGAAGATAGATATAATAAACATTGATTTAATGAAAGATAATAGTCTACATAAAATAGAAAGAATCACATATAACAATACCTGTATCGCCCTAAAATAATTGATGCTTCATTGGCTAATTCATAATAAGTAGTTCCTTATAAAATCACTTGGTGCGCGTAAAATACTAGTTCCTTTCACGTTTCAATAGAAATATTTCATTGATGAATGCAGACACTTTCCTTCAAGCCTTAATTTTTATTTTTGGTTTTTATATTAGCACCGATGCGAGAAAGCTAATAGGGGCTGTTCCTGGTCTCAAAACAAAATATATAGGCATAAACATTTCTTTAATGTATAAATCATTAAACCTAGAAACCGTATACCAACGCTCTATCATAGAAATTCAATGAGATTTTCTAAACCATACCCCAATTCTATTATCAAACGATTCCTCGGTTACTGTTCGACAAAATGCCTGAAAGAAAAATCAAATCGAATAGAAACATATTTACAAGGCATAGGCTTACCTGGTCGATGGGTCTCCTGAAAACGAAGCGAAGCTGCATTAATGGCGGCTTGGAGTAATGGGTCACAGTCATCGTTTACTTTGGCTTTCAACCACAAACCGGTTCTCTGTGTCTTTGTAGTCTTGAATTTGAAGCGTACGTTAGAGACGGTAGCGATGGCCGGTGCATTTCCAAATCTTGATAAGCATTCCATCGATCTTCACGATCATTAAAGTTTTTCATCGTCCGTCCATTTCTCGCTTGTATTAGACTGGCTCTTACAGTGATGATGTTAGCATGAATGATTTCATTTTTCTCTCTTTCTTTTTCTGATGACGTGTATTCGCTCCCGAACACACACGTGGCACCAGGCGGTTAATATGTAATCCAAGCTTAACGTACATTGCGCTGACTGGAACCAGTAAATAATGTGCGAATTCTCAACTGAACTTGGTCTAGTAACTAGTAACTAGTAAGTAGTAACTCGGGAGTCGGGAATGACAACGGGTCGGTTTTTGCCAACCCAAAACCACGATATACTTTCCAATCTGAATCCGACTATGAACCTTAATAATTTCATTAATTCGGGTTTTGATGAAATTTGAACTTGTAAAATTATTCGGGTTCAGGTTTCAACCTACGAATCCAAAACGACATTGTTTTGAGTTGAATTTTAATTTGCTTAAAACAATGTTGTTTTGATTTTAAATTTGAGTATTTTTTTTTTAAATATATTTGGGTTTATGGGTTTTTTTTTTTTTTCAAACTCGAATCCAAACCCGTTTCAAGCACCTAAACCCAACACACGACCCGAATAACAAAAGTCATACCTGAACCATGCAGTTTGGGTGGGTGCCCGTGGGTTCAAATGAAATTCTCATCCCCAATAAAGGCTAAATGTGTGTATAATTTTTTTTTCTTTTTAAATTTAAGATATGTTTTTAATTGTTAATATTGTCTATAAAAACCAATTAATAAATATAGTGTTAATAATTGGTTTCAATTCTTTTTTAAAATAAAAAATTTGAGACCAATTAGACAAAGAACTACCAAGACATATCGAGAATAAAAGAATTTGGATTTCCCCCTCACCTTAGCTTCTAAACATGTGCAACACGAAAAAGCCACCACAATCCTTTTTAAAAGTCTATTTAAATTTTACCCTATTTTTTTTTTTATTAATTACAATTTTCTATTAAAAGTTTAATAGATTTTCAATTTTCTAGAGTTGACTTCACCCCGTGTACAATCGAGATATTTAATTTCAATGTTGAGAGATATTTACCTAATTTTAAATATTTATCCACATGTGTCGATAAATATACTAATAAAATTTAAACTCCGTGTTGTAAATATACAAAGGAAAGTATACACCGCTCAACATAATTTTTTTTTTTTTTTTTTCAAGATCTTGTTAGTGGTACTCAATTATTGAATCAAATAAAACATTTCAATTATAAGATAATAATTCAAGGGACTGCCATAGGGTATTGATTAATCAAAGAGCAAACTTTTTTTTTTTTTTTTTTTTTTGAAAATATCAAAGAGCAAAGTTGTTAGAACTTGAGGCTTCAATAGGAGTGAAAACCTGTTAGACATCTCAACGACTCAATTGTGGATGAGTTGACTGGCTATCTCAACATTATCTCATGGTGTTTGACTGAAGGAAGTATCAGTTTTAGACTTTTAGTTAAATTGTATTTGGATCTTAATTAGAGAATATAATTCAGTCTAATTTTGCTAATCCATAATGATACAACAACATAGTAAAGGGTCATTTTAATATGGATTCAAAAGTTAATTAAAATACTTTCTATTTATTTATTTTGTAAAAGTATTACAATTAATTCTTACACCTAAATCTATTGTTTTAATAATCGATAGGATTCGAGTTGTTGACTTAAGAGTCATTTGTCAAAACTCCAAGCTCGTCCATCTATCCATTATGCTATGCCTCTTGAGACGGCTCTATATTAGAATTTTAAGCTTAGCCTTTTTTGACTTAGTTTGTAAAAGAATCAAAAGTATTGCATTTTTTTTTTCAAATATAACTATTGCATATTACAAGTCCATGTTCCACCAAACAAAATGAAAATAATCTCGAAAATACCCTTTTAATTGAGCCGAAAATCAGACCGAAAGGGTATGCAAAATTGAAAGTTAGTAGAAAATGTTAGGTGTGGTCGTTGAGAAGAAGGGCAGAATTGCAAATATACAACAATCCAAACAGCTTCTTTAAAATGAGATCACACCAAACCCACCAAACACAACTCATACAAAACTGAGAAAAGAGAGAAGGATATCCATCCAACAACAGCTTATCTCCAATTCATCGTGAAAATGGATCCCAATCTTCAAAATGTTGAGAACCCAGATTGCAAATCCATTGAAGAACAAGACTCACTTGCTATTATTCCTTCTCAATCTCCATTTGCCACTCTTTCGCTCTCTTTTTCTCTCCCCAAAATCCTCCCAAACAACACTTTTTTCCTCCAACCCAAAATTTCTACCTTGTTTTCTCAGCATCCAAGCAAGGTCAAAGTCCCCACACAAGCCTCTTCACTTACCTTCTCTCTGTCCTCCTCCACCGCTGCTCCTTCCAAAATCTCATTCAAATCCACCATCTCAGCCAACCCTCTCCAGAATCCTCTCTCTTTAGGACCACACCGCCCTCTAGACCCCAACAATGGGGCCGGAATTCGTCGAGCTTCCATTGTATGGTTTCGCAACGATTTACGTGTTCACGACAATGAATGTCTCAATTCTGCCAACAATGAAAGCATGTCTGTGTTGCCCGTCTATTGTTTCGACCCTAGAGATTACGGGAAATCGTCTTCTGGGTTCGACAAAACCGGGCCTTATCGGGCCTCGTTTTTGATCGAGTCAGTGTCTGACCTCCGCAAGAATCTACAGGCACGTGGGTCTGATCTTGTGGTGAGAGTTGGGAAGCCAGAGAATGTTCTGGTTGAGTTAGCGAAAGCTATTGGAGCTGATGGAGTGTTCGCGCACAAAGAGGTGTCGCATGATGAGGTGAAATCGGAGGAAAAGATTGAGGCTGCGATGAAGGAGGAGGGAATTGAAGTTAAGTACTTCTGGGGAAGCACTTTGTACCATGTCGATGATTTGCCATTTAAGTTGGAGGAAATGCCAACTAATTATGGTGGGTTTAAAGAGAAAGTTCAGGGCTTGGAAGTTAGGAAGACCACTGCGGTCTTGGATCAGTTGAAGGGAAGGCCATCTCGCGGAGACGTGGAGCCTGGTGATATTCCTTCTTTGTTGGATTTGGGGCTCAACCCCAGTTCATCAATGTCTCAGGTATGGCCTGTCAGTTCTAATTTTTTGATTTAGTGGTGATTTGTAGTGATGGTGTTGTCAATTATGTTGAATTCATGCTTTTGTTTTGTGAATTGAATGGAAAATAAGAAGAATTACATAAAAAGATAGATTAACTAGATGCTAACATAGGACTTATGAGCTGACTGTGAAAACCAAAGTTCATGTTGTTTGTTTAGTTCGATAGCGGTTTTCCTCTTTAAGAGATAGTGGAAAACCTATAGAACAATACTTTTACATTTCAAAGGATTCATAAAATCATATTGCTGAGAAAAGTCGTTAGTCAGTGTAGTTGGTTACCACTAAGTATTCCTAGTAACAGTAGTAGTCGTGTACTATCTCCCTTGTTTTTTTTCATAATCTAAGAAATAATTCTATTTATTAGGTCTCAAATTGTTAGTATGCAAGCTTTTCCCAACAAAGAATATAAGAAAAAGTACAAAGGTAAATTAAGTCTGGATTAACCAAAATGTTGAATCTAGAGCATTGGCTGGCCAAACCTGGTTTATAGGATGACGACGCTTTTGTATTATTTTTATACCTTCTAGGTCTTGATGTTCAGGTTGATTCTGTGTTGCAATTAGTTGCTTGCTCTGTGTTGCTACCATAATTGTTACCACCCTCAGATGCATTGTTGATTTCTTATTTCTACACGTCTGTATGTTATTTCTTCTAATTTGACGACGCCATAATTCTAGGTTGAACATGTATAGGACTGGTTTATGGATGCATATGTGATGGTCTGGCTTCTGGTTTAGGAACTAATTCTTCCACCCTCTTTTTTACCTTCTATGTTGATGTGTCAAGTTGCTCTGACTTCTGTGTTGCAATTAACCTATTTTACATTACTTGGATGTTACCACAGTTGATTTGAACATTGTCATATGTATAATTGTATTCCTGTATGCATTTGTTTGAATTATTTTTTAGTTAAAAAAAAAAAAATCCACGGACCTCTTTCCTATGCTTTCAATGCAGTAACAACGTAATCTTAATTGTCATATAGGATGGAAAGTCTGGCGCCAGTTCTATGGTGGGAGGGGAGACTGAAGCACTACAGAGGCTGAAGAAATTCGCAGCGGAATGCCAATCACAACCACCCAAGGGGACCAAAGAAGGAAGCCAAGATAGCATCTATGGTGCAAACTTCTCTTGCAAAATTTCTCCATGGCTAGCCATGGGTTGCATTTCTCCCCGGTCCATGTTTGATGAGATAAAGAAAACTGCTACCAAGTATGCTTCAAACTACAAATTGTTTTTATAAAAGATTTTATCTTAAATAAGGTTTTATTTTTCCAAATTTTCTATACAAGTTGCTAATTTTTAATGGAATTTTGTGATTGTTAGAACTGTTTTCGCATCCTCAAACCGTAATGATGGTGGTAATGGCTCTTCTGATACCGGAATGAACTGGTTGATGTTTGAATTGTTGTGGAGGGATTTCTTCAGGTAACTTGACAAACCATATTCACTGAGCTTACTGGCATTTCATTTTTGCTTAATCTTTGATTGATTGATCATCTACTGCTTTGGTTCTCCTCATAATTCCATACCTGATGCTTTTTAGTAAATGTAATTAAAATGAATTATATTAATATCAATTTCACCTAATCTTGTGCGCTGATATCTCATTAAACTGTTGTTTGTAGATTCATTACCAAGAAATACAGTTCTGCAAAGAAACTGGTTGAAGCTGCGCCAGCCACAGCTTGCACGGGTGCCCTTGCTTAAGCAAAAACTTGGTACTATGAAGCATAAAGAAATTGTTGTTGGTCACTTTCATGTTTGTTAATGAGAATCCAAGATGTTAGCTGTTCATTGTTGGAGTAGGGTTGTTTAAAATGTGTTTTTCCATGTCGAACTTTTGTTTTGCAGACAAATAATATATGATTCTAAATTTAAATTCTGCCTATGTAGAGGTGGCTAGTGCCTTCAATTCAAGTGCCATTTTGTAATAGATCCCTGTGATATTCCTTCCTATTCATTTGGATATTGGAATGCATAAAACAATGTTCTATTGTCCAAATCATAAGGAGCATATCATCTAGGTTACAATTTACAAACTGAAAGTGCGTTTTTTTTTTTAACTGCGAGCATAGATTTAATTAGCCGAACAGGCTACCAATTTAAGCAATTTACAGTCATGATTATATGTTTATGTTATCATTAAGCTTGTAGAGCTCAACAGATTATCCGTTTTTATTGTCATTGAGGGTGTGTTTGGGATAACTTTTCAAGCATAGCTTTTGGAGTAAAATCTTTTGCTAGTAGAGTTTTTATTGAATATATAGCTTTTAATAAATAAAAAATTATTTTGTTTAGTAATCAATTAAAAAGTGTTTCTAAATTAGTAGATTGTTTGAGTACACATTTCAAAAGAGCTTTTAGTTGTGATAAATTATTAACAAAAAATGTATTGACAATGCATTTGGAATGAAAGAGGTATATGGTGGAATATTTTAAATTCATAGAAGATAGTTGTGACAATAATTATCTCTAGACACTTTTGTTCTAAATACACTTTAATCTAAAAGGTTAAATTTAAAAGATTTTTAAAAACACTCCATTTTATTCTAAAATTATCCTTTTCATTAAGTGAAATTAATTCGGTAATAGTCGTTTAATTTCAAAAAATACCTTTTTGAACTAGAAGACTTTTTGTATCTTCACTTTGTACATTGGTACAAAAATCAAAATATTTGCCGATTTCAGTCGGTAGGTCTGGTACTCTAGTAAATAGGCTGCTTTTACACATGAATATTTTGCTATATTCTGCCCTGCTGCAACCAGATGTGTTCCACACTTGCAGTAAAGGAAGAAGCAGAAAAAGCTAACATCTATAAAAGACCCGAAACTATCATAAACCTGTAATCTACAACCTACATTATTAATGAATGGATGATACAAGGAGAGTTCTAATAAAACCCTTTGATTTGAAAGGGATTACATGTAGAAAAAAAAATATATATACAATTATCGTTTGAGGTAAAAGAGGAGAATCAAAATTCGACAACCACCGGGGGGTGAAATAATTACAAAAAGAGAATGGTTTCTCATATGATTCCAGAAACTCCGAGGGAAGAGAGCACAACGAAGATAACCCAAAGCAACATGAAGTACACACAGGTCACCCAGGCCCAAAACCTTGGCCCTCCAAGTTCTGCACCCAATGTTAGACGCCTAAACACCAGTACGACAATACAACCAACAGAAGTAGAGAAGAATACAAGTAAGGAGAAACTGAGTCCCTCAGCATTCTGGATCCGTAATGGTTCTCTGTACGCGATAAAATTGTATGCAGTGTTTATCAGCCACGGAACACCAATGCCCACATAAATATTCACGGAATTGCTGCAAAAGAGAATGAGAAATTTTTAAATTATAATTTCACACAATTTATTCTGCCTCTGCATGACGATAATGTTAAGCTAACAAAATGCAAACAATCAGTCTCTGAGTTAGGTCTTAAAAAAAAACTTCTTGTTTGGCTTGAAAATATGAAATCCTACAGATACGAATCCCATTTAACAGCTTCACAGAAAATTTGGACAAGTACACATAGCAGCATGGTTATATTACTACCAGAATTTCTTATAGAAACCTTCTTTAGAAAAAATATTTCTCCAGACCATTATCTAACATTAATATGCAGCAGTCTCCAAAAATAAGATTGTAGAGTGAAACCTGCAAGTGATATTTGCAATAGCAGAGTCTGCTGTTGTTTGGCGTTCAACAGCAATTTTACTAGCCACTAGATCTGGCCATGAAGTTCCAGCTGCTAACGCTGTAAATGCTATGACATAAGCATTTATTCCTGCGAGATAATGAAGTATGCAAAAAGGAGAAACATTGTTATAAGAAGAATTTTAACCATTATTCACCACAGAAGAGAGGGCAGTGAGAACAGATACCTGTGACACAGCTTATAATATCTGTCAGCTTTGTTACAACATAAGCTATCCCACTGATGAAAATTAGAGAGGAAATGAAGGCTACCCATCCATGAGCAATACGATAAGGAGGCACAAAAGCAAAAAGAAGTCTCCATGGTGCAAGAAGAGATTGCCAAAATATTCTAGCTTGCCGTAGATAGACATTGTTCAATTTCCTTGATTCTGGGCTTTCCAACTGTTTAAAGAATAAGGAATTATTTACCAGGATTTCTAATGTCATTTGAAGGTGAAAATAAATAAATGGAATTATTTTGTAGTGAAATATCAGAAGTTACATTATAGATGTAATTGTTCACAACTATATGATGTAAATGTTAATAACTCAAGTAAAAGAGTTCCAACCACTTTATTCTAATAAAATTTCTGCAACAAATTCAAATTAACAACTTAAACAATAAAACAGAGGTGAAGCATTAGACCCCTAAATGTCCACCTCAAATGTGCATCTGAAAAATTGAATGTTTATGAAATAAAAAACGAAATCAACAAGCTATATCTGATCATGCTTCTATTAAGGAGTTGGGATGGAAATTTTGAAGTTTGAACCGTCAATGGTTAACTCTTCACCTAAAGAGAGAGAGGTAAGAAAGAATGAGCCTCATTGAGAGATCCTTGATCTGAAAATATGATTTTCTGTTGTTAGTTCTCATGGAAAAGTTTCAAGGAATTCTAAAATACAGAAGTAAATATGGTACCATGAGCGCATCCACAAATTGTTCTTTCCATAGTGCAAACACATTAGAATCTTCTAACTTGATCAAAGGTTCATGGGAGGATTCAGCAACATCTTCAGTTTCTGGTACTTTTTGATACACCTGATCTGCGAGATGAATTTTCAGATCAATTAATTTTGATTTATAGTAGACAAGGCTAAACATATCAGCTTCCCCTACGAAATTATAGCAAGGCATTGTAACTTGTCACTATTTCCTCTTTATTTTGCACCATTTCCTTAAATCAATAATTTCAAATATTGTCCTATGATTTCATTATTTTGTATCCCACTTCTTTCCTGACTAAGGAGTCCTAATATTTCACATCCATTCATGTCATCAAAACCTTATACAGATACAAAGGTCAATATAAAAAATCCAACCTAAATAACTGGTTCAACTCACACAAGTCACAAGTTTCTTTATGACTATTACCAAAACTTTAAAGAATGGATATGCCTCTACATCATATGAAAAAAATTTAAGAAAAGACCACTGGGATGTTGAAGTGATTACATAACCACCAATCACTATTAATTTAATGCATTAGCACATAAGCATGTCAGACCGGTAATGTCAAAAAAATAAAATAAAAAATAAAAGTATGTCAGACTGGTACCTGAGCTATCTACCGAATGAATGGAAAATATATCAACAATGTTCCTATTTTCATTTTCACCAACTTGAAGTATCTCAGAGTACTCATCATGAACATTTTTCTCTTCTTTACGTGAATTGGCCTCTTCTGGCACCCAGTCCTCCGGTCTTTCAGTTCTTGCTCTGAAATAGACAAATGACATAAGAAGTAGAATAGCAAGAACAGCATCTCAATTAGTAAATAACTAAATAAAAAAAATATATAATAAAAAAGAGAAGAAAACGTACATAGGAAGAGATAAGTAAGGCCAACGCTTGTCTTGAGCATAAGCGTGTGTTAGAAGTAATCCATATTGCAGTACTGTCAATAAGGCTTCCCAAATTGTGATCACATTTGGAGTCCATACCTGATGGTAATGTAAGGACTTCGTGTTAACAAGTTACATGTAAGCCATTGTCATGTAACATATCCTCTAAATGCACTATAACATCAGTTTCACACGGGTGAAAACATACAACCTAATCATAACCCTACCTATTAACATTGCATCCCTTTGATGGTTCAGACTATAATTTGAAGGACTACCAATAATGAGTCAGTCTAATGATGGCCAATATTATCAGAAGCTCGCGTATGATTAATCAGATGGCCAATATAATCAGATGCCCACGTATGCTAGTAAGGCATGGGTGAAAAACAATTTATAACACTGCATATATTGTCAATATTGAGATCATTGGCCTTACAGCATGATAGAACATTTTTAAACCCCTCCACTGAAAATAAAAAATACAGGATATAAAAAACTAAACAAGAAGTTTCTTCATTCAAATTAAAAAGAGACATTCATTGTACAGCCAAATGTCTTGAATTATAAACGATGAAGATTTAGATATGAGCGCATTACTCGAAGTTACCTCTAAGATTATGTATAGCCAGATATAAGCCCAGAAAGACCAAAAGAGCTCTACTAGCCAAACTCCTATATCAGATATCTTTTTCAATTCTCCTGCTTTTGGAACAACAACACAAACAGCATGGATGGGAAACAGGTCGAATGCAGCAGAACCAACAAGCGTTCCAGGACCCAAACCTAAATATTGAATAGAATTAATAGGATGCCAGTAAAATATGTGAAAGAGAAAATATATCTCAGGTCAAAGTTATACAAAGAACAAGGAAAAATGTACATGATGAGGCAGATATAGTAAGCAAAAATAAATAAATAAAATAAACAGTAGATGCATTTCAAATCCAGGAAACATTTCATTTTAGTCAGTAAGACTGGTAGTAATATCCAAATTTAACTTATCCAACAGAGAAAGTAAAAGAGCATATAGAAAACAAACCTCCAGCATACAGACTTCCAAGATTTCGTAGTGCATCAATAGTAGCTAAAGATATTTGAGGGAAGCTAGTTCCAAAGGCCAGCAGGGTAATGTCTGCAATAGTGTAATTCCATACCTTTTCATATCTAACAATTTCAGTGTTGGTACAGGGATCTATTTCTACCACCCTACGTGAGTGTTTCACAACATTCTCCATAGAACGAAAAAAGCGAGAAGTTATAGCTAACAATCCAATGAAACAGTAGGCAAGACCGAGAAAATATAAGAAGGCCCTGAACCCGTCCCCAAGGGAGGTTTCACCTCTAAAGAGGAGGTAGCTATCACATTTTTCATGCCTCAAAATATTGAAACCTGCAGATATTCTATCAACAGTTTGCTTCTGTACAGAGGCCATCTTTTTTCAGCCCCAGGTTACACTTCAAGTTTGTAGCTTGCATATGCATAAAATTACCTGATACAGACAAAAAGTTGAAAGCACACAGATTAGCAAAGCTAAAAGCAAAAGTATTTTAACTCAACATATGATTTTGATTGGATAAATATTAAATAGATAAGCAAGTAAGACAATATCCGAGTTATATTAATTTCCCATAAAAGGCCAACTGCTGAAAAAGTGAAAAGCATAGTAACAATCCTATAAAGGAGATCTGTCAACTTACCAAATCTCACTGTCAATGTTTCTCTTATTAAAAGATCAGTACTATTTTCAAAGTGACAAAAGACTATTTAAGTCTATGCAAGTAACCATCCAAAATTCAATTGAAAGAGTCATTTCTCATTTAAATCCAACAGAATCCAAAAAGATTTCTAGCTTTACTCATCGAAAGTTACTAATCAGTAATCCGCAATCATCATCATGTAATTATCTAGAACATATCAGTTCCTTAAGATGGACAATCAATTCACACAGTTCACTTAAGTGATTAAAGACAATCTAAATTCTACAAGTAACTGTCACTTAACAACTCCACAGAAAATTATGTGCAAATTACATATCTCTATGCAAATCCACAATCGGTTATTGAAACAAACCAGAATCAAATATCCAACTTCACGCTAATATTTATAGGCATAATTGAAACATGAATGCGTCGATCTCAAAACCCTAAACATATCATTCCAAGGATCGAAATTGAAACACATGCAAGTTCGGATCTCAAAAAGCTTCAAAAGACGCAGACGACTGACCGAAAAATAGAACCAAAAAAAAAAAAAAAAAAAAAACTTACGAAATTAAGTTGTAAAAGATAGTTTACCGTGGAACTGGAAAATGTGGCCGGAGGCTCAACAGAACTCCGGCGACAGGTAACGGCGTCGTCTCGGTCAGATAAAAAAGAGGAAGTGAATGAAAACAGCAGGTATCTTCGAAATTTCCAAATATGAAGGAGATTGAGAAAACATTTAACTTAATTAAACTGGTTAAATTTTGTAATGAGATTTTGTAGAAAAAACGTTTGAAGCTTTTTGTCTCAATGTAGGCAATAGTATTCGAGGACTGCGTTTATTTTAATAGGGAAAAGATCGCTTGCCCCCCTACTGTTTACCCTATTATTAAAGTGAGGACAGGGTTTCCCGAATATTGCTGGTCTACCCCCTGCAATGAAAATAATATTCAAACACCCCCTTCTGTTAGCTTTTTCAACGGAAAAGCTGATATAATGGGTTAAAAGACGATTTTGCCCTCCATTACCTTTAAGAAAAAAAAATTAAAAAGAAAATAAAAAATCATAATTGAAAAAAAAAATGATGGATCTCCACCGTCTATCTTTGAGATGGACGGTGAAGATCTCTTTTATTATTTTTATTTAATTTTAAAAACATAAATTAAAAATAAAACAAATATAAAAAACAATTTTTTTAAATAATAATATACACATTTAAAAACAATATAATCATATTTATAATAATATTTTAATTAATTTTAATTATGTAGAGATATTAAAAAAATCCAATCTCAGATTCACCATCATTCAAACCCATTCATCTTCCAGTCTTCAACCTTCATACCCCTCCAACCAGAAAATCATTCACAAAAGCATATCTGATGAAAATAATAATCAAGGCCGAACAATAAAAAAAAAATTCGAGGTCCAACGTGAACTCCCAACCAACCAACATATCAAAGACCCAGAATCCATACACAAAACACAAACCCAGATTCCACAAATCTCTAAGACCCAGATTCCCAAAACCAACATCATCAAAATCATTTTCTCTTTTATTTTATTTATTTTATTTTATTTTCCCTCTAAAAAAACTCAAACCCAGACCATACATACACCAAAATCGCATCTGAAAAACTCACTATCATCTGCTCTTGTACGATCTTTTACTCTTTATCCCCAACCCTCCATCGATCGATCCAAACCCAAACCACCATCGATTGATCCAAAACCATCATCGATCGCGTGAATCCACGGCCGCCGTCGCCAAGAGAAAAAGAGAAGAGGAGATCGACGGCGGGATTCGAGAGATTCGAGAGGGATTTTCTGATGTGGTTTTCGATTCACAAAGAGATTTGAGAGGGAGATTCGAGATCTATGGTTTGGTTCAGGAGGGATTCGAGAGATCTATGTGTTTTGTGTTTTGTGTTATTTTCGTGGTGGTGTGTTTGTGTTTGTGGATGTGTGATGAAGGGCAGTTGGGGTTTGGTGATGAAATCTGATTATTATTATTTTTTAATAGATCGGTTTGGTAAAATTAGTGCTTGGATCAGGGTGTGGGGGTTTAGATGATGGTGGTTGACTGGTCGTGGAGAAGAAAGAAGAAGAAGAACTTGGGGAAAGAGGAAGAAGAGGTCATGGAGAAGAAAGAAGGACTTTATTTAATTTTTAATTTTAATATATAATTTGTTTAATTATTTTCATTGGAGGAGTGATGTGGCATGATCTCCTCCACCCATTTGTTTTTTTTAATATATTATTAATTATAAATATCAAATGACTTTAATGTCCAAATCAGATTCCTGTTCCCATGGGGAGTTTACGAAATTGCCCCCCAATAGTAACGGTCAACCCTCACTGTTGATGATTTTTCTGACAGAGGGGGGCGTTTGTTAAATAAGTTTGTTCTAGGGGGGTCACCTTTCTAAAGTTGAGAAACCCTGTCCTCACATTTCTAATATAGTGAACAGTAGGGGGGAAAATGATAATATCCCATTTTAATATAATAATGAGCGAGAGAGAGCGAGTGAGCGAGTGGTTGTCCTCTTTGACATTTCAATACTTGTGAATCTCGTAGTCACTAGTTACTCATCCATCCCCGGCTTTGCCTAAAGTAGTAGGTATTTAGCCGTTATTTACATAAAAGTGGTAAGCTGATTAATGGAGTGTATTGTGTTAAGATTTTATAGGACAATTTTTGAGTACCAGGATTTTATGGATTTGTAGGATTTTAAAGATTATTATGATTATATGAATTAGACTTTCAAGATTTTAGAATTATTAAAAAGAGTATTTGGACTTTATTGATAGACTACTAGAATTATTTAAACTTTATTTATAGACTTTTTAGACTTTTTTAAATATAGACCCTATAAATTTTATAGCTAACACATATGTCTAGATTGAGATACCTAAACTAGCTAGCTTAGATAATAGTTCATACAAATCTTATATTTACAAATTGGCATGACAATCATTTAGGTTACATCTCATATCTATTGGTTTATAGCATTAATTATATGTTTAATATTAGAAGAATTACCTTAATTCCTAAAAACCGGGTAAACTTGTTATGGAGGGTTGTATGAATGTTTATATATATATATATATATATATATATATATATATAGATAAAGTCTTTCTATTCTCAGTTCGAACTGATATAAAATATATCAGTTCTTTACATGTGGACCATTAGATTTAAAATATACTTTGACAAGTGCATGCAGCAAAGTCAAAGTATTTAAATCTAATAGCTCACAGGCAAGGAAATGATATATCTTTTGTTAGTTCGAACTGACAATAGAAAAATTGTATATATATATATACGGTTCAGTTCACATCAGTAGGCACTGATGTAACTACATCATTACTAATGCTTGTGGGCCACTGATTATGGAGAAACTTTAATAAATGCATACATTTAAGTCAAAGTATATAAATCTAATAGTCCACATACATCCAAACTGGATATCTCACAATTCATAAAATAATTTGGTCCTGTGAATGGTGATAGTGTGATACAACTATCGTGTGCAAATGGTAAGTTCAGTCGTACATCATGGGAAATAAAAAACAAGAATCTGAGGTTAACGACGATGCATTTGCGACATAGAAAGGCATAAAGGTTGTGTGGGGTTGGCTCGACCATTAAATAAGGGTTATAATTGAAACTGACTATATAATTAGTGGTGAAGAGATAGAGACATAGAGTCGGTCCCCCCCCCCCCCCCCCCCCCCTTCCCTTTTTTTTTTCCTTTACTTTTCTTGTGTTGCTATAGCATTTTAATAATTATTTTTGGTAGCTCATGTTCTTCCACATACTAAATACACACAATAATAATAATTTTTTTTTTAAATACACAATAATATTAATACAAGATTGGATTGGATTGAACTAGGATTTGGAAGATGGGATAACTAGTCCCAAAAGCAAAATAGTCCCATAAACATGGGATATAACAACACCACCGCTACCCTTGTCTTTATTAGTCCTATGACTATTTTTACATGGACCCACCATAATTAATTCATCTGTCTTTTCCACCACCAACCCCACCATTCATCTCTCTTTTGCATAACTACCAAATGAGCAAAAACAATATAATAAAGGAGTAATTGCACAAATTTCCCCCGAGTTTAGGCTTAATTACACGTATATGGACTTTTGACCAAATATTACACAAACTTCCCCTACCGGCAGTTGACTTCCATCCAAATTAATTGTTGACCAGATTTTAGTATTAAAAGTGCAAAACACCCTTAGTTACTTATTTATACTTTATTTTGTTCCCCTAAAAATAAAATAAATTATAACAAATTTTAAAAGAGAAAAGTATATAAAACAAAAAATTTAGACTTAAAAAAATTAGAAAAAAAAGAATAAATTTTTTTTTTTAAAGAAAAGAAATGGATAACAGATCGATCTCAAATACGTCATTGCTGGGACTTAAATCCACAATCATGAAAAACAAAACTATATTTTAAGTTTAACATTAAAATACAATCATTATTGATGATTCATAAACCAACAAACCACAATTATATTCAATTTTCAATCATCAATAGGATTCCATTCAAGTCACAAGATTTTTAGCAATAAATGAGATTCCACAATTATATTCAATTTTCAATCATCAATAATGACTGTATTTTAATGTCAAAAACTTAAAATCTTGTTTTGTTTTTCATGATTGTGGATCCAAGTCCCAGTAATGGCGTATTTGAGATCTGTTCTCCATTTCTTTTCTTAAAAAATTTCATTTATTCCTTTTTCTATTTTTTTTAAAGTCTAAATTTTTTGTTTTATATATTTTTGTCTTTTAAAATTTGTTTGAAAAAAATATAATTAAAATTTTTTTATTTGCATTTTTATATAATTTATTTTACTTTAAGGGGAACAAAATAAAGTATAAATAACTAACTAAGGGTATTTTGGACTTTTAATACTAAAAATCTAGTCAACAATTAGTTTGGATGGAAGTCAACTGACGGTAGGGGATGTTTGTGTAATATTTGGTAAAAAGTCCATATGTGTGTAATTAGGTCTAAACTCAGGGGACGTTTGTGCAATTACTCCTATAATAAATGAATGAATTATGCAATAACCAATGATCTAGGTTTGTCAAATTTCTTCAACAACCACTAGCATATCCATCACAGTAATAAACACAACTGATTTTAGGATTAGATCAGATCTGGATGCTTTGAAGATGAGAATAAGAAAAAAAATCTTTAAATGGGTAATGGGTGGGGTTGAAGAAGATGGATCAGATCTTTAAATGAGAGCCAAAGCAGATACAGCCAATGAAAAACCAATAACGACATCGGAAACGGGGAGGGAAACTCCAGCACCGGCGATGGGAGTAATAGAGAGAACCAAATCTTGAGCGGAGACGGCGGCAGCGAAGAAGAAAGTCATGTCCAAAGCAATGAGATTGAAAGAGAGATTGAAAGAGAGATTGAAGTTGTTGTTGAATAGATATTGTTGACGGTGATTTTTCGTCAACACTTAATCGATGATTTGAGATCACGTTTGTGAGTGATAATAGTTTGACTCTTAATACCGTAAAAATAATGAGCAAGAAATACGTGGTAAAACTCTGATGATCAGAGAAACGTCCACGGGTTGTTGCCTAAGCAACGAAGCCAAAATCCACTATATATAAATTGATTATAAAAATTTGCTCTGGTCTCTCTTATGCTCGAAAATGATAGATCTCTCCCTTATGCGTTACAAAGGGTATTTATACACGTTGTTTCTAGGGTTTGGGGATGCCGCTAGGGTTTGGTGTCGTGGCGCCCAAGTCTTGAGCGGTTTCCCAGCCCTAGTTGGATTCTGCTTCCTTCTTGGTATGTTTCATGTTTTGGCTAAGTCCGAGTTTGGACCGGATTCTTTCTCCTTTTCACGGGAGACCTGTTTGTTTCCTTGTTAAACTCTGAAGGGTTACACTGTTACGTATTATGGAGGTGCCCACTGCTGATTCCTTCCGTATTTGGGAAGTGAGTTTCCGCAACCATCTCTTCTTGTTGATCCCCGAGTATGCCCGAGTATGCCCGAGTAGGTGGTGTTGCCTGAGCTGGTTCTCTTTGTTTGTGTTCGGGTCACTTTGGTTTCAGCCGAGTGGGTTACTTGGGGGATTTCTCCCTTTCGAGTTGACTTTTCCTGACTCCCGCTTACGTGGCTTCTTCAAGGTGGTGATGTGTCATTTATGACGATTTTTACCTATAACAATACCCCCTTAAATATTTGAGCCGAATACCGCTTGCTCGGGATAAATATTTAACCCCTGTTTGCTTCGTTTCTCACGATTTGTTTTCATTTGTCGTCTTTCATATTAATGTTGGTTTTCAGTATCCTCGTTTGATTCGAAGTATTGCTGACGTGTCTCAATTATGTCCGCACATGCTTGATCCACCCACTATTTAGAAATCTTTTGATGGTGACACACTGACTTTCTGACGGCTCAAGGCTCTCTCTGCTTGCCACTTGTCTCCTTTTGCTTGGTCATGGTAGGAGGCATTAATGGGACACGACCTTTCTGTTCATTCGTACGCAACCCACGTCACTCCCCTTGCCTCTCCGTTTTCCCGCTTCTTCACCTACCCTCTTTAGGGTTTCGATTTTTTTTTAAACCGGTACTGCCTATATATATCAGCCTGAGGCTTCGTGGGGAAGATCCTTTTCTTTTCTTTTCTCTGCAAAAAATCTCTTGCCATTTTTCTTTTCTCTTCCTGAAAGAAGTTCACTTGCATCTGCTACTTTCCTTTGAGTTATTTGGGTTTAGACCATCATTTCTTAGTTTTGCCAAGATCCTCAACCTCAAAACCCAGATCTTTTCTTGAAGACCATTCCACCTTCTCTGAAGATTTCCTCTGCAGTTTGCGTAGCTCCAGTTTTCTGATATATCAAGGTTAGTTTTTATGGATCCTGCTGCTAGGAATCGTCTTTTTATTGTTGGTATGATTGCTATTGAACAAGGTGATATTTTTCTTGCCACGGTTGTCCACAGGTTGCTAAGAGACATTATCCCTGATCAACCTCAATATTTAGACGCTGATGTTTCGGGGCTTTTTCGTGAAGGACCTGCTACTTTCAAAGTTTCTCTTACTTTAGAGATTCCCTCCGTTTCTTCGAATTCATCGCGGCCTGACTCTTATCAGCCTGAAGCTCAGCCTGATTCTTCTTTTTCCATTCGTGCTGATACTCGGCCGTGGAGACGAATTGGGAAGAGGATGAGTAATCGCAAAAAGGATCACCTGGAGAGACGAGTCGGGACCCAAAAGGTAATTGAGAGTGATATTGAAGAGGAGCATAGGGCCGTTCGCATCCCTTTCTCTCCCGAGCGGATATGCGTCTATAACGTCGAGCCGAACGTGGTCGACCCTGAAGAGATAAAAAAGTATATACGACGCTTCGACCTGGACAGCAACATGGTTTCGCTGGTTCCTTCTGACGGTCGAGCTGCATGGAACCCACCACCTGGCCACGTGGCAATCTATGGGGCAATGCTTACTTGTGGTGTTACTCTTCCCCTTCAGCCCTTCAGCCCTTCATCACCTGGTTTTTGGCTGAGGCTCGGCTTGCCCCTGCGTAGCTAACTCCGAACAGCTATCGGATTTTGATGTGCATGTGGCATAGGATGAAGCGGCCACCTTCCACACCTCACGAAATCCAGCACTTTTACACACTAAGGCCCGTGGGGAAGACTAGGGTTTATTTTCTTCAATCGAACCAGCCCGAGCTCTGGATCCCTAAAGACGTAGTGGTTAAGAGTGAAATCGAACCGACCATGGACGAGAAGATGAAGGGGTTCGTTTGGGGCTTCCCCACTTCAAATAAATTTTGGAAGAATAGCTGGTTTTTCGTGGGCGAACAATGGGGCTAATCAATCAGTTTTGATCTTGATGGCACTCGGGTGACTTGCAAGGTTCCTCGATACTTCTGCTCGCCTCAGTGGAACCATATGACTCCTGCCTTTACCGACGAGGAGCTGAAGACTTTAGCTCGGGCAGCCGTTCACCCTTTGGAGAAGAGGGGCAGACCTTATCTCTTTAACGAGGCGAAAATGATTAAAGCTCGCCTTTTTCCCCAGATTTCTGCATGCCACAAACGCCGTAAGTTTTTATAAGCTTTCCCTGGTTATTCTTGCATTCTGTCTTTTAAATCAGTTTACTGACTCGAGGAAACACCTTCCATTTCCTCTTCTTTTTTTTTTCAAGTGTTCGACGTGGACATAGTCTGCGATGCTCAGGCACGCCGGATAAAAGGCATCGTGGAGGCGAGCCGAAGAGCGGCTCTTCGCCAGCGAGATGCTGGGATAGCTCCTCCCGAAGGTGACTCTGACGAGAGTACTCCCGAGAATCCTCTCGAGGGAGATGATGAAGAGGGAGCACCCGATTATGTGCCCGAGGAGACCCATGGTCAAGAAATGACCGCATATTCAGCAGAGGCTGTGGGTGATCCGGAGGGTTTTGGAGTAAGTAGGACCGACTTTGGAGTAAGTAGGACCGCTGCTGGGCAGGACAATCAAGCAGGTCCTTCTTCTTTTAAGGGAAAAGAGAAGGCTGGGCACTCCCCTGAGCCTACCTCTGAGCCCGAGCCAGCGGCTTTCTCCCGTGGAACCAACTCTCCCCACTCTGCTGCAAACATGCCAAGTGCTACATTCCAGGGTACTGAAGCAGCTGGGGAACACTTGGCGTGATGGCTTCAGAGACTCCGACTCCTACCGAGCCAATTCCTACTCCTCCCGGGGTCAGCGGTGTTAAAATGGGGCATCCCGATCCGGATTCTGAAGATCCTGCGGCTGACTTGAATTCTCACGGGAGGCAATCTGGGAAGAGAAAAGCCTCATTTTTTCCTGGTCGCCATACCCCCAAGATTCCCCGAGTTGTTGCATATGTTGATTCATCTTCAAGTGATGAGGGGGGAGCAGAGGTTGGGAGAAAAATGGGTATGACCCCTCCATGGGACCAGATCAAGGACAGTGTTAGCGGCTCCGCTAGCTCTCCTCGGGTGGCCTCGACTGCCGGGCTCCCTGAAACTTACGTGGGTGGTTTGGGCCCCTCGACCCAGACAGACGATCCTACCCCCGAGACTATGCTGAGGGCCATGGCTTCAGGCCGAGCCTACATTGGGGAGGATCATTGGAGTCACCTCAGGGCTGAAACCGTGTCTGACAGATTCTGCAACTTCTTCAACAGTGTTTCCTATGTGAGTAACGCATTGACTATATGCATAATTTTGTATTTTTCTTTTTCTTTTTCTTTTTCTTTTTCTTCTTTTTTGTTACTTCACCCCTGTTTACTGTCGATTTGCTGTAGATGGTGGCCGAGATGTCCAGGGCTTGCCAGGCTGGCGAAGCCCAGGCAGAAAGAATAAGGCAGCTAGAAGCCCAACTGAAGGAGAGTGAGGACCATTGCTCTCGGGCTGAGTTAGCTTGTCAAGATGGGGCTAGATCAAGTCAGGTGCTCCTGGATCAATGCCTAGCTCGTCAGATGGAGGCTGAACAGAAGGCGTCTTCTGCTGCTGAGAAGGCCACAACCCTGCAAGATCAGTTATCTTCCATTCAAGATGCTTTGCTCCAGGCCGAGCAGACCGCTGAGGACGTAAAAACCTCTTATGAACGCCGCATAGAAGACTTGGAGCGTTAGACCTTGACAGTCAAATCTCTGTCAAAGGAAGCTAGGCTGGAGTTGGAGATACAGGGGGTCGACCACTTTAAAAGATCTTCAGCCTATGATGCTTTACTTCTTAGGGAGTTCCAACGAGGAATGGTCTCGGCTGGAGAATTCTTCAAGATGAAGAGTAGGGCGACCGACCAGGCCAGGGCCAACTAGAGCCTCTCGATCAAGAAGCATGTGGATACGTCTCTGGAGTCTCTTCGGATCTAGATGAAAGAGTGGCGAGCATATTGCCGAAATAAAGGTAAGATGCCACATCCCATGCATCTGGAGGTTCCCACCGCCGATTCCTTCTCTACTTTTCACGCTTGTCAGAAGCGGGGATCTATGGTGAGAATCCTGATGTTGGTCCCGTCCCTGGGATGGACTATAGCGCCTGGATGGATGACGATGACGAGGAAGATGTGATTGTGTGGCCTTCCGAAGATAGCCTCCTCAGCGAGTACGTGATGGAGCCTGACCCGAGTGTCGGTGGGAGCAGTTCACAACCCCCAGCGCCATCCTCTTGATTTTTTCTTCAGTATTTTTTGTAACGATTCTTTGTATTATCCTTATATATATATGAATTTTAATTCTTACCGTTCTGCTTTCTAGTTTTCGAGAACTTTTTTAACTGGTTGCTAGCTAGTTTAGCCAAGTATCTCATTTAACTGGCAATCAATTTGGCCAAGTATCTTATTTAACTGGCGATTTAACTGGCGATTAATTTGGCCAAGTATCTTATTTAACTGGCAACTAACCAATCTCTTAGCAAAGTGTCTTATTCAACTGGCAATTAATGTGGCCGAGTATCTTATTTAACTGGCAACTAACCGATCTCTTAGCCGAGTGTCTTATTCAACTAGCAATTAATGTGGCCGAGTATCTTATTTAACTGGCAACTAACCGATCTCTTAGCCGAGTGTCTTATTCAACTGGCAATAAATGTGGCCAAGTATTTTATTTAACTGGCGTTTTGTCTTTTTGACATATTGAGGTTTTACCTAAACGTTACGTCGAGGCTCACCACGACCATACGCTGAGGTCCTTACACAAGTCACCTAGGACGTCTCCCGGTTTTATCTGTGCAAGGTTTTACCGAATCGTTGGGGTTTTATGTACCGGCCAACACAGCTGCGCATCTCACCAGCCTTTCTGGCGGCGCTCCGAGCAATTTTTCAGTTACCCTGGTGCCTCGGTTTTGCCTTTTTACCAAGAAGCGCGTTTGCACTATCTTAACTAGGCGGGCGTGCTACTTCAGCTTCTTTGCCCTTTAAGCACTACTCGTCCGCTCTCTCGCGGCTTTGTAGCGCCTGAATTCTTCCTTTTATTTTTTGTGTGTGTTTGTTTAGCCAACTATTAAGTGGCCGCTGTTGTTCATAGGCTATGGAATATCTTTGATCATGAGACTCATCAACTTCAATGAACAACCTCTTTATTGGCAAATGAACTTTATTAGAAAATAAAATAAATCTGAAACAGTTAATGCAAAGCTAAAACGGGATAAAAAAGTAAACTGAATTAACATAAGCATAAAGATGAGTTCCTTAGGGGTAGAAAATCTTGAGGTACTATGCATTGCATGGTCGGGGTAGTAGGCTCCCACCTGGTCGGGCTATCATGTACGCCCCGTGCCCCGCGACTCCCTTGACGATGTATGGTCCCTCCCATTTGTCGGCGAGGGATCCTACCGACCTGTCCTTGGTGTTCAGGGACACTCTTCTTAGCACTAGATTTCCAAGCCGGAATCTACGCACTCGAACATGGGAATTATAGTACCTCGCAGCCCTTTGATGGTATACAGCGTTTCGTACTGGCGCTGCATCCCTTATTTCTTCAAGCTCGTCTAGGTTTTGCTGTAGCATGTTAACATTGTGCTCGGGGCTATATAGTTGTACCCTAGGTGATGTAAAACTTATCTCTGCTGGGATAACGGCCTCCATCCTGAATGCTAACGTAAAAGGAGTCTCCCCTGTGGATGACCTTACAGTTGTTTGATATGCCCATAGCACTTCTGGTAGCTTGTCCGCCCAGCTGCCTTTCTTGGCTTCCAACTTTGCTTTCAGTGTGTGCTTGATCATCTTGTTCACAGCTTCAGTCTGGCCATTGGTTTGAGGATGAGCAAGTGACGCATAGTAGTTCACGATCTTATACTCTTCGCACATTTCTCTAAACTTGCTGTTGTCGAATTGGGTCCCATTGTCTGTTATGATGATGCTCGGGATTCCAAACCTATATATTATGTTCTTTCTGACAAAGCTGGTGGTGTTTGCCTCAGTGATGTGCACAAGAGCTTCTGCTTCCGCCCATTTAGTAAAGTAGTCTACTGCCACAATATCATGCTTCGCACCCCCTTTTGTTCCAGTAAGCATTGGTCCTATCAGGTCGAGGCCCCACATAGCAAAGGGCCAAGGTGAAGTTAAGTTTCTGAGCAACTCCGGGGGTTACCGAATATCGTTTGCTATTCTCTGGCATATCTCACAGCTCTCCGTGAACCGTTGTGCCTCTGCAAACAAAGTTGGCCAATAGAATCCTTGCCTAAGCACTTTATGCGCCAGACTCTTACCCCTAGTATGGTTCCCGCATACTCCACTGTGAACATCCTTCAGGATCTTTTTGGTTTCTTTGCCAGTGATACACCTTTGCAGCACCTTTGAGAACCCTCTTCTGTACAATTCACCTCTCAGAATTGTGTACCGAGTTGACCTGTACTTGACGCGTTTTGCTTCCACAGTATCCTCGGGTAAAATGTTTTCCTCCAAATACTTTCTGAGCTGTGTGGTCCAGTTGCTTTGAACTGGTCGGATCTCGGACACCATGACTTCCTCAGATTCTGTTGTACTCGGCCTAGTCAGGTGCGCCACCGGTATCGCTTTGGACCTGATACTCATGGTGGCTGAAGCTAATTTGGACAAAGCGTCTGCTTTCTCATTTTCTTCCCGAGGGATCTAACAGATCTTGTACATCTTGAATTTTCTGAGCAGTTACTTTGCAATGTCCAAGTAAGCTATCATGTGCTCCTCCCTTGCCTGGTATTCATCCAATACCTGGTTAACCATAACTTGCGAATCACTGTAAATCTCCAACTCATCTGCTCCTAACGCTATACAGACCCTCAAGCTAACCAACAAAGCTTCATATTCTGCTTGGTTGTTGGTTGTTTTGAAGTCGAACCTCATGGCGCACTCTACAGCGTCTCCCTTCGGGGTTGTTATGACTATCCCGGCCCCGCTGCCACGGGTGTTTGATGATCCATCTACATGCAACCTCCATCGAAAACTATTCTCCTGTTTTCCTTCCATTATTCTTCTCACTTCAGCATCTGGCTCAGTGAATTCCACTATAAAATCTGACACTGCCTGCCCCTTGACTGCGGCTTTTGGGGTGTACTTGATGTCGAATTCGCTCAACTCCACCACCGATTTAGTCAGCCTACCTGACAGTTCTGGTTTTTGCAAGATGAGCTTCAGCGGACAATCAGTGTACACCTTTATTGCATGCGCTTGGAAATACGGCCTTAGCTTCCTGGCTGCCGTGATGAAGGCTAGCGCTATCTTTTCTGTCGGTGAATACCTTGTCTCTGCGGGCAGCAACGCCTTGCTGGTGTAATACACTGGTCTCTGTATTCCTTCCTCCATTCGGATCAACACCGAGCTTGTTGCCACTTCTGTGACCGAGAGGTATAGGTATAATGCCTCTCCAACTACTGGCTTTGAGAGGATGGGTGCTCGCCCTAAGTAATCTTTCAACTTCTGGAAGACTGCTTCACATTCTTTGTTCCACTCGAGTCCTTTTCCTTTCTTTATTGCTTTAAAAAATGGGGCGCATCTGTCTATTGATTTTGCTATAAATCGGTTAAGTGATACGAGACATCCCGTCAGCCTCTGTACGTCCTTTAGCGTTCTTGGCGAAGCCATCTCTTCTAATGTTTTGATCTTCTCGGGGTTCACTTCGATTCCCCTCTGATGCACCTGGAAGCCGAGAAACCTACCTGATGGTATCTCAAACACACATTTGTTCGGGTTAAGTTTCATCTTATACCTTCTTAGAACTTGAAAGGTTTCTTTTAGATCTTTCGCGTGCCTCTCTACCGTAACACTCTTGGTCAGCATGTCATCTACATAGACCTCCATGTTCTTCCCAATCTGCCGAGCGAATATCCTGTTCACTAACCTCTGGTACATTGCACCGGCATTCTTCAATCCGAATGGCATCACCTTATAGCAATACAACCCCTGGTCTGTGGTGAATGCCGTTTTCTCTTCGTCGGCTTTATTCATTTGGATCTGATTGTACCCCGAGTAAGCATCCATGAAGCTTAACAATTCGTGCCCTGCTGTTGCGTCCACTAGCTAGTCGATCCTTGGTAGTGGGAAGCTGTCCTTTGGGCAGGCCTTGTTTAAATCCGTGAAATCTACACACATCCTCCATTGGTTGTTCTTTTTCTTTACTAGCACCACATTGGCTACCCATTCCGGGTACTTGACTTCCCTTATCGATCCTGCGGTAAGTAACTTGTTTACTTCATTTTTAATAGCTGTACTCCTTTCGGGGTTGAACAGCCACCTTTTCTGCTTCACCGGGCGGAACTCTGGGTTGATGGAGAGGCCATGTGATATCACCTTCGGGTCTATCCCTAGCATATCTTCGTGGCTCCAAGCAAAAACGTCCTTGTACTCTTTCAGTAGTGTGACAAGCTGGGCTTTGACATGTACATTTAGACTTGCCCCTACCTTGACTGTCCTACTCGGATCTTCTGGATCCAGTGCCACTTCTTCGGTCGGCTCATCTTTCTTAGCCTCAGGTTCTTCTCTGGGATCCAACTCAAATTCTTTTGGCACTTCTACCTGCTCTTCAAGTTCACTAACCTCTCGCTCGGCTGTTACCGCGTATACCTGGTGTACTTCCCTATCTTTATACACTGATAAATTTGCCCTTCGGGCCATTTCTTGTGACCCTTTGATCACTCATATTCCATATTCTATCGGGAACTTCATCATGAGAGCGTAGGTTGCGGTCACTGCTTTGGCCTTATTCAAGAATGGTCGGCCCAATAAGGCGTTGTATGGCCAATTTTCTGTATCCACCACCACAAAGTCAAGTAGCACTGTTTTTTGGCAAGGAGCCTTCCCGACCTTCACGGGTAACTTCACCGTGCCAAGTGACCTTACTTCGACTCCTCCAAATCCTCTAAGGGGTGTGGGAAATGGTTGTAGGTCTTTCCTATCTAGCCTCAGCTGGTCATACACTTCTGCACTTAGAATGTCTGCTGAGCTTCCATTATCAATCAAAATCCGATGAACCTCTCTATGACCAATCCATGCGCTGATCACCAGCGCGTTGTTTGGCCTAACATCAACTCCATGTGAGTCGGCTTCTGTGAATATGATCGGGTCCCAGCCTTTCTTGATTCTCTTCGGGTCAGGTTCAACAGAATTGATGTCCAGGTCTCTCCGTGCTTCCACGGCCTCCCAAATTTCCTGGGTCCTTTCCCTGTTACTCTTGCCAGTCGTTGGTCCCCCGAAGATGGTGTTGATTGCTCCTTCATCCTCAGCTTTCTTGGGACTAGTCTTTTTTGCCCGTCCATCCTGTCGGCTATCCTTCTGTCCGTCCGCCCGCCCTGTCAGCCTTTTTTAAGACGATGTCTTTCAAATGTCCTTCCCTGATGAGGGTTTCAATGTGGTCCCTTAGCTGGAAACACTTAAATGTCTCTTGCCCATTCTCCTTGTGGAACCTGCAATACTTGGTGGTATCCCTCCGAGCATACGTTGATTGCTTAGGCGGTTCTTTAGACATGTTCTTTTCTTCTAGGATTGCCAAAATTTCCTCTTGATCCTTTTTCAACGGGGCATAGTTTGTATATCTGCCCTGGAACCTCTGCTGCGGTTGATCGATTTTTGGGTCATATGCCCGACGCCCATCCCGACCATCCCGCACCTTATTCTTCTGTTTGTCACCTTTGGTATCAGGCGCCTTTGCTTGGTCTTTGGTTTTAGATCCTTCTGGGCGACCGCCATGTACGAAGTAACCTCCTGTGGCAACTTCCTCCTCATCAGCCAGGGCGTAGCCCCCGGCCATGTCCATAATATCGGCATAACTGGTTAGTTGGGCTCTTCGAAGGTCAAATGACAATTGGCTGTTCTGAAGGTTGTTGATGAACGCGGTAATTATGGCTTCGTCATTTGCACTCCCAATTTCGGACACTTCCTGACCGAACCTCCCCAAATATTTCTTCAGTGACTCGTCTTTCCCTATTTTAGCTGGGACAAGTGGGCCACCGACTTCTTCCTGTGTACATTACCGAGGAATTACCGAGGAATTACCTTGAGAAGGCTTTACTTAGCTCGCTGAAATTGCCTATACTCGCTACTAGTAACCTGCCGAACCACCTGGAACCTAAATCCCCGAGAGTTTGGGGGAAATTTAAACAGAGCAAGGCGTCATTGTAGACATACTGGGCCATGGCACTCTTATACCTTCTGACTTGTTCCTTCGGATTAGTGTCCTTTTTGAATTGTTCTACGTGAGGCATCCTGAATCTCTCTGGGAAGGGTGTCCTCAGGACTTCATTAGTAAAAGGGCTTCCGGTCTCGTCGTCCGATAATTCATTACGCCCATATCGCCTAACTAAAGCATCCATCTGTCGATGATTATTCTGAACTTTCCGGGTCAAACTCTGTATGAGTATGTCCCTGTCTCTTTCCGGTTCTACCATCGTATTGAAATTCTGACTTACGATCAGCTTTTGGCCCCTTTCCTGTGGATTCAACTCTCTATGTTCTTGGTTTAGGCCATGCAGCCGAACTGTGCCCCTTTGGCGCTTGCGATGATAACTCTGCTCACTCTCTCCTGAGGATGATGACCTGGCTCTCCGATGAGTACGTCTCCTGGGGCGATCTCGATCCTTGGCCAACCGATCCCGATCATGCCCTCTGTCAGAATCATTCTCCTCTCTATGCTCCCTGCTATCCATGGCTAACCTTTCAGACAAAATTGTTGGCCTATCTGTAGGACCTCGGCTCGCCTTTATGGGTGCATCCGGCGTTGGTACCACCACCGTGGAAAGCAATCTTGTTGCCTGCTGATTTGGGGCGGAAAGATTATGGGGTGACATCAAACCCTCCGTGGTGGAAAGGTCAACTCCCTGCCTCGCAGCGTCCGCCATGAGTTGCTATAGAGAAGTACGGAATTTTTGCACGATTTCTTCATTAGTTGGGGGGAAGCGCTGGATGCCAGCCAGGGCAGTTGATTGATCTGCAGTTACTAAGGCTGCATCCGCAGTGTTGGGAGTGGCGTCATCCTCCAACTCATTAGTGGGTAGTCCGTGACTGTACCTGGAATCGCTACCATCTCCCTCGCCGGTCATTGCTTCACAAGTGCTTCGATCCCCCTCCTTCTAGCGCCAATTGTTGACAGTGATTTTTTGTCAACACTCAATCGATGATTTGAGATCACGTTTGTGAGTGATAATAGTTTGAATCTTAATACCGTAAAAATAATGAACAAGAAATACGTGGTAAAACTCCGATGATCGGAGAAACGTCCATGGGCTGTTGCCTAAGCAACGAAGCCAAAATCCACTATATATAAATTGATTACAAAAATTCGCTCTGGTCTCTCTTACGCTCGAAAACGATAGATCTCTCCCTTATGCGTTATAAAGGGTATTTATACACGTTGTTTCTAGGGTTTGGGGATGCCGCTAGGGTTTGGTGTCGTGCCGCCCAAGTCTTGAGCGATTTCCCAGCCCTAGTCGGATTCTGCTTCCTTCTTGGGCGTGATATGTTTCCTGTTTTGGCTGAGTCCGAGTTTAGGCCGGATTCTTTCTCTTTTATTCACGGGAGACCTGTTTGTTTCCTTGTTAAACTCTGAAGGGTTGCACTGTTACGTATTGTGGAGGTGCCCACTGCTAATTCCTTCCGTATTTGGAAAGTGAGTTTCCGCAACCATCTCTTCTTGTCCAATCTCATGTTTCATAAAAAAAAAACATGGTATTAATTCAGTCCAGTTCCATGTTTCTCCAAACACAGCATATTATTAATTTAGTCTAGTTCAATCCAATCCAATCCAATCTCATCTAATCCCAGTCCCATCTCAATCCAATCCAATCTTGTGCACCAAGGGTGTCTAAATTCATAATTAGAAACTAAAATAATTTAAGAATAAATATTTCTCAGATAATGGAAGCCAACAGGATATCAAAATCACACAAGATTATTCATGAAAATGATCAAAAGCACCAATCATGGCTGTGTCCAAAGCCTCCACAACAAGATTCTTCATCAGCTCTTATCTCGTCCATAAACAAACTCATTATTTACACCTACAAATTATTCAAATCCCACATAACAAAATCTTCAAAATTGACTTACAAAAAGAAAACAACAACAATTTCAACATCAAAAATAGGGTAAATGAGAATAAAAGAAAAAGAAAAGAAGAGAGAGTTTTGACATACCGAAAACTGTACGAAGAAGATGGATGATGAAACGAAGAAAAAGAATATTTGGGATAACAGCTCTATTAAGCTTTGTTGAGATTCTATTCATATTTATATCAAGAGTTACAAAAACTGAATTGACTAAACGTGGATCAAAAACTGAAGGAAATACATGCTGATTTAATGTTATAAAATAAGATCAATAAAACTAAATATGGAAGTTACTAGTTCCACTTAATCGCAGCAGTAAACCATGATCTTCTCATTGCATAAATGTAGGCTTGAGTAATTGAATGTTGGTTCTATTAAATGAAGTTTATTGAACTCTCCCCCTCAAACGATGGGGTGATTCTACCACACCAAGTTTGACACGTAAGAATTCAAAATGAGAATGTGACAAGGCCTTTGTAAAGAAAATCTACAATCTGATCATGTGAAGGTACATATCGGATTTCTAGCTCTTTCCTCAAAGCCATGTCTTTAACAAAGTGAACATCGATCTCAATATGCTTGGTTCGAGCATGAAACATGGGATTTGCTGCAAGTGCAGCTGCACTTAAGTTGTCAACCCACACAATTGGTCTTAAAGGAAGAGGAAATGAGAACTCTTTCAAGAGAGACGTCAGCCAAGACAATTCCGCAACAAGATTAGCGAGTGATCTATACTCAAACTTTGTGCTTGATCTAGCTACTACATGCTGCTTTTTAGAAAACCAAGAAACTATTGTGTCACCAAAATAAACACAATAACCTGCTACTGAGCGACGATCATCAGGGCAACTAGCCCAATCTGCATCCAAGAAACCACTTAAAAGAATTCTATCATTGTGCTTAATATGCAAACCAACAGAAACAATGCCACTTAGATATCAAAGAATTCTCTTCACTGATTGCCAATGAACCATTGTTGGTTGTTGAAGAAATTGACTCAACTTGTTGACAGTGAAAGCTATGTCTAGTCGAGTGTGTGTGAGATATTGTAGAGCCCCTATAATCTGTCTATAGTATGTCAGATTCTGCATGATTTCACCATCTTGTTTAGATAGATTTTTGCCTACTGCAAGTGGTGTTGAACGGGCCTTGACATGTCCCATTCCAACTTTGTTGAGTAATTCTAGAATATATCTTGATTGTGTAAGATACATCCCAGTTTCATCTCTACAAACTTCAATTCCGAGAAAATAATGTAGAGACCCCGTGTCTTTGAGATAAAAAATTCTTATTTAACTTGTGAATGAAAGTTTGCACAAGTTTGTTGTCATTGCCTGTTATCAAAATGTCATCAACATAGATAAGAATAAACAAGACTTTAGTGTTAGACTTAAAGAAAAAGAGAGAAGTGTCACATTTGGAATTACAGAATCCCTAATCGATTAGAGTGTTCTTCAACCCACCAAACCAAGCACGTGGGGCTTGTTTAAGTCCATAGATAGCCTTGTTGAGTTTACAAACAAAACCCTTGGGTTGCACCATATAAACATCTTCAGCAAGCAAACCATTAAGAAATGCATTGTTTATGTCTAATTGTCTTACCTCCCATCCTTTGGAGACAGCTAGAGTGAGCACAATTATGATTGTAGAAGGTTTGATGACAAGGCTAAATGTCTCAAAGAAATCAATGATAGGGGTTTGGTGGAATCCCTTTGCAACTAACCTCGCTTTGTAACATTCTATAATCCCATCTAGGTTGTATTTGAGGTTGAAAACTCATTTGCTTCCAACAAGGGACTGAGCTGCACATGCTGAAATTAGATACCATGTTTGATTCTGGATTAGAGCAATATATTCAATTTGCATGGCCTTCTTCCAATTACTGTTGCTGAGAGCTGCTGAAACAGTCAAAAGTTTTGTAGAATTTAGACTTTCAATGTTCTTGGCAATTCCTATGTAAGGCAATTTTGGCTTGAAAATTCCACTTTTCCCTCGAGTCATCATAGAGTGTCTGATCTGTTGAGTGTCGGTACCTGTTTGCTGAGCATTTATAGCTCCAATTTCTATGTCAGGTTCAACTTGTTGCTTATCATTTTCTGCTTGAATTGAGGGTTGCATAGACTATGAATTTGAAGAATCTGCAGTGGCAAAATCTCAAGATAATTCTCTTGGTGAGATAGAAGTTGAGCCTTGAGAACTTGATGATGCTATTGAAGAAATTTGATGATGGTATGCATGAGCATAATCTGTAGTGTGATGAGAAATATTTGGGATTGAGTGCTTTGATGATGGTGAAAGAATAATGGTAGAACTCGATGTTGTTTTGGTATTTAGGAACCCAAAATGGAAGGGAAATTCTTTTTCATTGAATAGTACATGTCTAGAGAGAGATATTTTTCCTGTGGAATTAAGACATCTATATCCCTTGAAAGATTCACTATAACCAAGAAACACACACTTTGTTGAATGAAATTGGAATTTGTGAGTTTGATATGATCTAAGACATGGGAAACAACTACAACCAAAAGCCTTTAGGAAGAAATAATCTAGAACTTTGTCAAATAATTTTTGCATTGGTGAAATGTTATGAAGAATAGGAGTTGGTAATCTATTTATCAAGAAAACAGCACCCTCAAATGCTTCCCACCAGAATTTTAATGGCATTTTAGTTTGTGCTAAGAGAGTTAACCCCATTTCAACAATATGCCTATGTTTTCTTTATGCTCTACCATTTTGGACTAAGGTATGTGGACAAGTGTGTTTGAAAATGATTCCTAACTATTTAGCTATTTGAGAAAATGGTAGATACTCGGTTCCACATTCTAAGTACAGATGTTTTATTTTAGTTCCAAATTGATTTTCGACAAGATATTTGAAATGGCTAAAAGCTTGAACAACATCACTTTTGAGTTTGAGAGGATAAATCCAAGTGAAACGACTAAAATCATCAATGAAATGTATATAAAATCAATATCTAGATGATGAAAGTAATGGAGCAGGCCCCCAACGATCAGTGTGAATTAATTCCAATACAGATTTTGCATGTGAATTGGAATTTTTAAAAGGCAAAACATGTGATTTTCCAAATTGACAAGCATCATAAAAATTAATTTCATTTGATTTGGAATTAACATTACATTGTTTTAAAACTTGAAACAATATTCTTTTAGATGGATGGCCTAATTTTCTATGCCATTCATCCTCTTTTGAGAAATTAAAGGAACTGACACATGACTTTAGACTTGACAAATTTGCAGAAAGGGAAATGACTCAAGAATATGAAAAAGACTTTGATTTTGTGATGTTGGGCTGATTTGGAATGGAAACAGCTTCAAGCTTGTACAGGCCATCTTTTAGCTTCCCTTGTAGCATCACTAGTCCCGTTAGTTTGTCCTTCACAAAACAACTAAAAGAGTTAAACTCAACATTTACCTTGTTATCAGCCACCAATTGAGATATACTCAACAAATTCTTTATGATATTAGGTACGCATAACACATTATTAGGTAATAAATCCTTCTATTGAGTGGGTAATTTTGAGTTTCCTATGTGACTAATATCAAGCTTGTTTACATTGCCTACTACAAGAGAATTCTTACCATTATAATCTTGTTTCTGTTGCAGATTTCTCAAATCATTAGTGACATGGTGACTTGCTCCAGTATTTGCATACCATGAGGAATCTTCAAGTGTTTCATGTGAGGCCATAAATGCATTTGGTGACTGATTTCTAGATTGGCTGAACTGATTTGATGTGTTGCCCATGAAATTCTGATCAAATCTGTTCCAACAAATGGAGGCAGTGTGCCCTATTTTGTTGCAAAGTTGACATGTAGGTTTGTTTCCATTACTTCTCCCTCGAAATCTACCTCTGAAGCCTCTATTATTGTTGTTGTTTGGGGGTCGGTTCTGCCCTCTGCCATACTGAAGTTGAATGATTTGTTTTCAGGCCTGTTTATTGCAATGTGGGCTATAGTTTGGCTCAAATTGATGCCTCCATTTTGATAGGTGTTAAGTTGTTCTAACCTGCTTTCAAAGGTCAGTAAAGTAGTCTGCAACTCAATCCAGAATAGTGACTATTTGTCACTGAGTTGAACCACTATTGGGGTGTACTCTACATCAAGACCACTCAAAATTTGGGTGATTATATCAAGTAAGGGTATTGGGCTACCTGCTAAGGCAAGATTATCATAAAAAGCCTTTATTGTGGTCAAATATTCCTCCATCTTCATTCCCCCTTTCCTGGTTTTTTGTACTTCACCTTTGTAGTAGATGAACCTCGATTTTGTGTGTGCACTTGAAAGCTCCTTTACAGCATCTCATAGATCCTTAGAGGTCGATTTATTCATTAGTTGAGAAGCTATGTCTGGATTCATGGTGCTATACAACCATTCTAAGAGCAATTGATCATGTGAAATCCATTCTTCATAATCTGGATTGGGTATTTTCACTGTACTGCCTAGTGTGGTTCTTGGCAACAATTCAAGAGGGCAGAGCTAAGTGCCAAGGACATAGCCATCCAACTTGTGTCTTTTAATAACATGCATGATCATTGTCTCCCATATGAGATAGTTGGCTCTATCAAGTTTGATTGAACTGTATTGAGTCAGTGAGGTTTTGTTTGAAATTTGTAGTTTGTATAAGGGAGGTAGAGATGGCAATATTCCCCGTGGGGCGGGAATGGAGGATAATATTCGGGGACGGGGACGAGGACGGGGATGGGGATAAAGTCTTGTCCCCGAAGTTGAAGCGGGGCGGGGACGGAGGAAGCACTCCCCACCCCATCCCTGCCCCGATATTATATATATATATAATATTTAGATTTTTTTAATCATTTATATATATTGACACCAGGTTTGGCCAGGTTGTGATTTATTGGAATATATAACTGAATATATATATATATATATATTGACACCACGTTTGTCAATATATAACTGAATATTTTGACACCACGTTTGTCAATATATATATATTATATTTATAATATATAATTGAATTTATACTTTTTTTTTTCTTTTTTTTAAGTTGTAATTTTTAAATATATAATTATATTAAACAGGGAATGGGGCGGGTATGGGGAAGGCACCTCCAACGGGGATGGGGATGGAGATGGTTTTGGGAGGCGGGGATGGGGATGGTAAAGCATTCCCCGACCCCAACCCGCCCCGTTGCCATCCCTAAAGGGAGGTGGTTCACTAGTACCTGGAGTGTTCGGAGGAGTAGCCATAAGGATGATGGGCCTTTTTTTTTTTTTTTTTTTTATGTTGGCGTTGGCCAAACTATGCTATGATACCAAAACAAAGTAAAAGAATATTTAAGATAACAACTCAATTGAGCTTTGCTGAGATTCTATTCATATTTATATCAGGAGTTACAAAAACTGAATTAACTAAACGTGGATCAGAAACTATAGGAAATACATGTTGACTTAATGCTATAAAATAGGATCAATAAAACTAAATATGGAAGTTACTAGTTCCACTTAATCTCAGCAGTAAACCATGATCACCTCGTTGCATAAATGTAGGCTTAAGTAACTGAATGTTGGTTCTGTTAGATGAAGTTATTAAACTAATTTAACTGTCAATGATCTTGTAGAGATGAATAAGTACTTGATTAAAGGCCTGCTTGTTGTTGCCATAATCGATGACAAACAATACATCCCACACTCCAATTTCAGCGAAGCAAACTCTTTCCCAATCTCAGAAAAATTTACAAAAATTATTAAAAAAAAATGCAAAGAAAGAAAGTGTGGATTGTACTTCGTATTTGAAAAGACACGAACTGAGAGAAGTTAGAGATAGGTTTTTTTTCTTGCTGAGAGATTGATTGAGGGGGGTCTTGTGTGTTTCTCTGTGACTCTTTGAAGATGATAAAAGTCTTGAACAAGCATGAAAAGTCTGATGGGAGAGGGAAAGACAAATTTGGGGTCTTGGTATTTATAGTTATCACTAAAAAGTCTAAGGCAATCTATTTTGTCATGAAATCCTATAAATCTTGATCTTAATCTAATACCACCAGACAATTTGCTGCATCTTGAAAGTCTAGATCTAATACCACAAATATTATGGATTTTTAAAAAAAAAATCTTAAAAGTCCTAATTGGATACCACCAGACTTATCTAACTTATTAAAAAGTCTCAATCCAATACCACAAGACTTTTACTTCCCAAAATTGTCTATTAAAATCTCAATCCAATACACCATCTAAGTAAATGATAAATACTAGGGTTATTGGCACTAGTCATTCCTGAACTTTACGTGAGTTTGCATTTTACCCCTTGAACTTTGTTTTTAGGCATTAAATCCCTTGAACTTTCATTTATTGGCAAAACTTGACTATAGATACCCCCTCAAACAGGCATTCAGGGGGGCAATAAACCAAACTATTTTCCAATAAATGAGAATTAAGGAGGTTTAATGTCTAAAAAAAAGTTTAAGGGGTAAAATGCAAACTCGCGTAAAGTTCTAAGGGGGGACTAGTGCCCATAAACCTAAAAACTAAAATAAAAACAAAGGTTGGTAAGGAATGGGAAACTTCTCAAACATCACTCAACATTATAAATAATAATAATATGGGTTGGCAATTTGAGGGCCCAAGCTCTCAAAAGGCCTTCATAATTTCAAAGGGCTTAAACCCTGCACAAATAAGAATTTTATGCATGCGGGTAGGGTTGGAACCCTGCCCATAAAAAATAGGACTTTACCTAAACCTCCCTTTAACCTGCATTGCTAGTTTGTTACCCATATTGTGACCCATATTTGGATCTAAATTTTGACCCGGATTTTGACCCATATTTTTTGACCCGAAATTTTAACACATATTTTTTACCCCGATTTGGATCCGAATTTTTAACACATTTTTTTATCCGGATTTGGATCTAAATTTTGACCTGGATTTTTTACACATTTTTTTTTACCTAGATTCATTGGGTCACAATTTTTACAAACCAAATTAATTAAAAATTCTATTAAAACAATTAATCTAAATAAAACAATTTTTAAACTCAATCCAAATAGAACAATTTTTACATACTACTATCAATAGTAATCAAAATCTAAAAATCCAAAACACAAGAAAAAATAAAGACGGTGCTACTGGCTCTTTGTCATCTACTCCTTCAGCAGCATATACTTCTTCTTCCGAGATGCGGCCTAATAATAATAAAATAAAGTAAAAAGCAAAAAATGTATAATCAACATCAACGGTAACTAATATTATATAAAAGTGTAACATAAAAGTATAACATAATGCATTGTAACAACCATGTATCCAATTTTTGTACTAGAAGTCCACAGATCAGTAGTAATTGCAACTCTACTCTCAATGCTCTCCAACAATTTTTTTTTTTTTTTGGTTTATCTCTCTCAAAATTATACAACTTAAAAATCTAACTTTTCAACGTGTTTCTACTCATTGATTCAAACCTAGGTTGACAATACTCCATCATTTCCCGAAACCTAGTATATTCAACAAAACGTAAAGGAAGCTCATGCATACTAATCATTTTGGCTACTTTAGCCTTGCCAACATTAGGATCAAACAAAGTATTTATTTGATTTGTGGTTGCTTGATGTTTGCTAAGAATTTTTCTATGTGTCTTTTCAAACTAGACGTCTCCACCCCTTAACTACCTAATATGATCAGTATGCTATAAACCCTACCCTCATCATGCTGGTAAGGGCCAGACCCTTTGGACCCAGCCCATTTTACCATCCCTAATTATAATAGATGATTAGTATGCTATATTGCTAATTTGCTATTAGATCATACAGTTGATCCACACTAATTGCCTTTTGTCACACAATGACACAAATCAATATTATGAGTTCATAATAGGACATTCATCTTTATCATCCAAAAGTTTTACATACTGTATGTACTTTAATTAAAATACGGGCAATTACCAATTTGGTCATGGGTTTTTTTTTTTAAATTCCAAGTTGTTTGTGACTTTTACAAAAGTACCAAATTAGTCTTCACATTTTTCACAAGTGCCAAATTAGTCCTTCTCTTTTTAGAAGTGATCGAACTATTTTATACCTATTTGAAGTCCCTCATTTCCGATCGTTTGTCTCGTTTTCGAGCGTATTTTTGTATATAATGTTTTGTTTGAGCTTTGTGTAGGTACATATTCCTTATAATAAGGTTTTGAGCTTAAAGATTAGTTTGGGAGGCAAAATGGAGCAAAAAGAGCTGAAATTGTATATACGTGTGCAGAACATACAACTTACGGAGATCATATCTTTCTTTTCAGATCGAACCACATGGATATCTTTATATATTCGGAAAGCCCCGGAAGTCTAGTTTCCAGAACATTTTACGGATTACGATTCCAAGGTTTCTGCAGGAAGTTATGCCCATTTCCGTAACGGTGCGCGATGCTGAAAACGCTGAAAGGCTGTCAGGTCTAAACGGCTACTTCAAACGGCGGCCAGGCCGCCGAATGAAACTGCCGAATCACTCCAGAAAGTCATTTTTTTGGTGAATTTCAAGGACAGTTTCGTCCTTTCATCCCCAATTCGTGCCCTAACCTCCCAACACTATATAAACACCTTATTCTCTTCTCAACCATCAGAACACACTCCCCACAAACTTCCTCTTCTTCTTCATTTTCTTCACCAAATAAGAGAGAGAGAAGCTTCCAAGAGCATCCATGGAGGTTTTTCCTCCATGGATGCTCCCCATCTCACCTTCTACACATCTTCCACCACATTTAGGAGTAGATTGCATAGAGATAGGAGTGGGCCTTGGTCAATTTCGAGCTAGCAAAGGAAGGAGCTCTTGGAGGAGGTTTTCTTCAAGGGTTGTATCTATTTCTCACTTTCTATGTATTTCTTGTTTTCTTGAATGTGTAATCCCCACTTGGGAATATTTGTAAACCTATTTTGTGCTCAATATATATATGGTTGTTTTTATATCCAATTTGTGTTTTGATTCATTCTTGATTGTTATTGAATATATCTCTTATCTTGAAATGCATGTTTATGGATGATTGGAAATTGATATGTGTTCATGGATGAGATTAGGAGTAGATTAACTTAATTGTAGGAGTAGTTGTAATCAAATATCCCATTTGTGTATGTATGTCTTTGGAAGGTCAAAATTGCATGTCATGAATTGGTTTGAGTGACTTAGAGTTAGGATTGTGCCTTTTGGAGGGGCTCTCCGGGCATAGTTTTGGCTAATTAGCTAGGAAGAGTGGGTAAACCTATAAATTGCTATATTAGAAGGGTTTGGTTCAATGTTCTTGTTAACAATTGGACTTTAGCTATTTCTCACTCTAGGGGCTCTAGGTGAGTCATGGTTAGAGTTACAATTATTGGTCTTTGGCTATTTCTCACGCTAGGGGCTCTAGGTGAGTTATGGTCGGAGATACAATCACTCTTTCCACATTTATTAGACTTTAACGTTGCCATTTTACATTACGAATCTATTATTGGGGCTCAATGTAGTTTTGTTTGTAGAATCGGTTCACATATGTTGGTTGCGGTTTCGTGTTTGAGAGGTTCTCGGCACACTCTTCAACCGTTAGCTCTATGAATGGGTATAAATCGGATTGAGGCAAGAACGAACCCTTAACTAAAATTGGATGTACTTAATGTCTAACAACCAACTATTTGTGCACTTATGTATGGTGAACTTGTTGAACCTTGTGTGACCATTTTCTTGCATCTCTCTTATCCACCATTTTATTTATCGCTTTAAACACCATTCTCACCCTTCCATATTCTCTTTGTTTTTATTTATTTTTATTTTTATTCTCTACACACACACACACGGCATTGTACATACATTTCACACACATCATTCTTACCTTTCCGCATTCTATTTACATGCTTACAATAAACTCTAGAACTTGATATGGTTGACGAATCACACCTCCCTGCGGAACGATACCCTCGCTTGCCGCTTTACTAGTCTTTTGCTAGTTTAGAGCACATTGCGTAGGAAACCCCATTTTTAAATGAAATAATCTTTTGATCCTTGCAATTTCTTAACGACGGAAAAAGTGAGTATCAAGAAGTGACCAAATTGGTCCCTCTAACGGTTTAATGATGTTAAATATAACAGTTGACTTTAACAATTTTAGTTAAAGTACGTAAATACCGTTTATTTGTCAGATTATAGTAAAGTTGTTCTGTTTTTTATACATTAAATTCACCATTATAATTATAACAAAATCCAAAAATATTATTAATGAAACATCATTTGTACCTTTTTAATTAAAATTTTCTTATAAAATCTAAAAATATTTTAATAAGATAATGTCAATTATACCCTTAGTTACCATTCATTCTCAGTTTAGTCTTTTACCATTTTTATATAAATGGTTTTTTTTTTTTTTTTGGATAATATTATACAAACACTGTTGTCAAAATTATTTAAAAATCAAAACCCACAAACAAAATAAACAAAAATATACACCTGTTAAAAAAACAAAACTATGCATATGTCATTATTATATTGTTTAGGAATAAAGTACAGTTTTATCCTTACACATTTAAAGTTGACCGACGAAACTTAGTTAGAGGGATTAATTTGGCACTTGGGAAAAATATAAGGATCAATTTGGTCACTTTTGTACAAGTCGCAAACAACTTGGAATTTTAAAAAAAGTCCATGACCTAATTGGTAATTGCCTTTCAAATAATAGGGATAATTACATTTAGAGCAAATTGCACCAAACTCCCTTGAGGTTTGCCCTTTTGCATCCAAAAATAACTTTATCATTAATTGACACTTACCTCCCCCACCGTTAGTCAAACTTAACCGTTGACAAATTTTAACCAACAAAAATACCAAAATACCCAAGAGATTCTTAATTAATATATTTTTTTTAAAGTAAAATATGGAAATACCCCTCATATCACAAAATAAAAAGTTATCTTTGGAAAAAAAAAATCTTAAAAAATTAAACTTTATTTTTCTAAATGGATCTCCAATCGTCTATCACAAAGATGGACAGTGGAGATTAAGAATTGAATTTAAAAAATTCAAATTTTCAAAAAAATAAAAAAGAAATTCAAATGTTAAATATTTAAGATATTCAAAAATTAAAAAACAAAGCAATTTGAAAAAAAAAAAAAAAAAACTAAAAGAAAAAAAGGATCTTCACCATTCATCTTTGGATATTAAATAGAATTTTTTTTATAAAAAAAAAAAAAAAAAATAGATCTCCATCAACATCCATGGAGATCTCCATTGACGGAGATACTCCCTCGCCGCAAAAGTGGGGAGGCGCGACGGGGAGGCTTCGGCCTCCCTCAGCCGCGGATGGGGTAGGTCTCACCTCCCCTATTCGTAAAATCGTGAATTCACGAACAAGAGAGGTGAGACCTCCCTTGTTCGCAGCTGAGGGAGGCCGAAGCCTCCCCGTTGTTCCTCCCCCCTTTGTGATGGGGGAGGATCTCCTTCCATGGAGTTCTCCATAATCTCCATGGATGTTGGTGGAGATCCAATCTAAAGATTGGATCTTTACCATCCATCAATCTTGATTGATCTCCACCTTTTTGCTTCTTTTTTTTTTTTTTTCAAATTTTTTTTTTTTTTAAGATGGATTTTGGAGATCTATTATTTAAAAATAAAATAGATTTTTTAAATAAAATTTTCTTTTATTATTATTTATTTTTAATTTGATCTCAACCATCCATCTTGGTCAAAGATGGATGGTAGAGAACTTGTTTTCTTTTTAAAATTTAATTGTATTAAATTAAACATAAGATGACGATATTACCCTTAAATGTGTTAAACTTAACGCTCAACTATGGTCAAATTCTAACGATAGGGGAGGTGAGTGTCAATTAATAATAAAATTGTTTCTGAGTATACAGGGACAAGAGATTTATTAGAAATAGAGCTTTTGGAAAAGAAAAAAAAAAATTATAGTTGTTTGGTTGGTAAACTTTTTTTTTTTTTTTTTTTAAATCTATTTGGAGAAGCTCCTCCCCATGAGCTTTTTTCTAGTAGAGGTTTAAACTCTATCGACCTCTACTAAATTTAAAATAGATAATCACAAAAGTCCAACTAAACAACACTAAAAAAAACTCAAATAGAGATGTGTAGAGCTTTTAAGGCGGTAGAAAGCCCAATCAAACAAGCACTAAATCTCATTTGAAATCTCTTGACTTTCTATTCAACTTATAAAACCACAACACAACAATGCTAAATTTGGGAAACGATTATGTACATTTGATAAACATTATAAGCTTTTTTAGAGCCCCACAATGTATACCCAACACAATATACCATCCATCATACAACATGGTACATATAGCATTTAGCCATCTTTTGGAGCAAAATAGTAGCTCAAAGAAAAGGAGCAGCCTCACATACTTGGAGGGTTGGGACTTGGGAGCAATGGATTAGTTGGTTAAGCAATGAGAAATAAAGTGATTTGAAAGTATCAATAGTAATTAAAACCAAAGATGACTAAGGTTGTGTTTGATTTTTTATCTAAAAACTGAATAGTGCTGAATTGTACTGAAGACTGAATAGTGAATGAAAACTGAAAACTAAAAAACATGTTTGTTTTTTTTCACTGAAAACTGAATACAGGTGATAAGTCTGTATTTTTAAATTACAAATATTTGAAAATAAATACTCTTACAAAAATACCCTTTCAAATGTTATTTGTTATATATTTGCATTTTAATATAATAGAAGACAACTATAGCAAGTAATTTAAACTATTATTTGTTATATATTTACATTTTAATATATTGAAAGATAATATATAATAAGTAATTTAAATTGTTAAAAAAAAAAAAAACAAGTAATTAAAAAAAATTATTTAAAACATTTATAGTTTAAGGCCCTCACTTCGGTTTTGCTATGTGGAACTTTGATAATTTTAATGATTGGTCTCATCCCAAATTATACAAGTAAAAGAAATGTCAAACTCTGAAATAAAATTAATAAAACTAATCAAATTATGAAAAAACAAAAAAAAAAAGTCCTTAACATAATAAAGCTGAAAATCTAGATTCCAATGGAGTTGTTTGAGTCCCAAAGCAACTAGGTTTTATGGTTGCTAAGAAGCCGTCCTGTAAGCATTTTTCATTTGCTATTTTTCGAAAAGAAAATTGAAAATGAAAATGAAAACAGTGTTTTTGGTTTCAATTTCGAAGTCTGAAAACGCGTCTAGTAGTATATGATAAAAGCTGGATTCTGAAAATGAAAACGGAAAAAACGCATTTGGTAGGTTAATCGGAAAAAAATCAAAAGTCGTAATTTTCCTATTAATTTTTCTATTGTAATTTTTTTAATTTGAATAAAAAGTGAGTCAATAATTTATCAAATATCTTATAAGGGTTAAAAAATTAAATAGCACTATTTGAGGCGTTTTTTTGGGAACAGGCACCAACTTACTAACTTAAGTTTAAAAGGTACCATTTATGGTGAACGGACAAAATTGCCCCTCACAGTAACCTTCTTCACCATTTTGTTTTCTTTTTTTCTTTCAAAATCCTCTATCAATGGAAGTGGAACCGATGAATCAATGATACTGACCAATCAACGAACAAAAAGGCTCGGGAAGCATGACCTATATAGAAAGTCTCAGAGATACAAAATTAAAAAAAAAATTGATGGTTAAAAAGGCTCGAAAATGTTTGAAAAGGTTTGAAAAAGGCTCGAAAATGTTCGAAAAGGCTTGAAAAAGGTTTGAAAAGGCTCGAAAAAGGTTCGAAAAAAGTTTGGAAAAGGCTCGAAATGAAGTGTTCGAGCCTTTTTGTACATGAATCGAGCCTTTTTGTACATGAATCGTGCCTTTTTGTACATGAATCGTGCCTTTTTGTACTGCAATCGTGCCTTTTTGAACTTTTATAAATCGAGCCTTTTTGTACTGCAATCGTGCTTTTTTAAACCTTTATAAATCGAGCCTTTTTGTACATGAATCGAGCCTTTTTGTACATGAATCGAGCCTTTTTGTACATGAATCGAGCCTTTTTGTACATGAATCGTGCCTTTTTGAACCTTTATGAATCGAGCCTTTTCAAGGAAAATTCATAGGTTAATCGGTGTAATACACAGTTCGAGCCTTTTAATGAAGTGTTCGAACATTTTCATACACTTAATGAAAAGGAATGAAAAGGCACGATTGGTGTATAAAAAGGCTCGAAATGTTCATTTCGAGCCTTTTCATACACCAATCGTGCCTTTTCATTAAGTGTTCGAGCCTTTTCATTAAGTGTTCGAGCCTTTTCATACACTAATGAAAAGGCACGATTGGTGTATGAAAAGGCTCGAAAACTTCATTTCGAGCCTTTTCATACACTAACCGTGCCTTTTCATTAAGTGTTCGAGCCTTTTCATACACTTAATGAAAAGGCTCGAACACTTCATTTCGAGCCTTTTCAATGGAAGATTCAAAACCAAAAAACTAATTATCTAATGAAGATGCGTTGATAATGTTATGGTCTTCAACCTCCATTGAAGGTCTGTTTAAAATCTCAGAAAACTTCAAAGTAAGAAAAAGAATGTGTAAAGTAAGGGTATTTTTGTCCGTTCACCATAATAGGTGCCTTTTAAACTTAACTTATTAAAGCACTGACATTGTCACCAAATCAGTTTAAAAATGTGACATTTCTCACCAATTCCACTATCTTATAATTGAGAAATAAATATTAATTTTTTACTAAAAAAAGTTAAAGTCTTTCAATTGAAAAAAAGAAAAAGAAATAAGGTGAGATTTTTTTCAATTTGGACCTATGGGTGAAAATTGGATTATTTGAGCTGAAAGATGCTTTTTTCTTTTAACTGTTCTACCTTAAATTCAATGTGAGAGGTTTAAAATGACTTCAATTATTTTCTATAATCCAATCTCCAACCAAACAAATCCAAGAACTTCAATTATTTTTTATAATCCAAAACCCAATTTAGAATTTCAGATTAAAACTCACAACATCAAAACCCATCACAATTCAAAACCTAAAAATTGTATAGGAGCAGATCGGCGACACTAAGGCTGGATGAGATGCAAATCGACGGCACTCCGGCGTGGAGGAGCAAATCACCGGCACTCTGGCATCGACTGTGCTCCTCCTAGTTTTCCATCATGGAGAAGATGAAGAGAAGAAGGAGAAGAATAAGAAGAAGAAAAGATGAAGAAGAAGAAGTCGAAGATTGGAAAAGAAGAAAAAAAAAAAAAAAGCATTAAGTATTTTTTTGTTAAAAATTATAAATGAAAAACATCTCAAACATGTTTTCCATGTTTTTCAATTTTAACATTGGTTTTGTTTTTCATTTTGTTTTTATTTTTTGAAAATAACATGAAAAACAGTTAATGGACGCGAATTCGAAATTGTTTTTGGAAAACAAAAACAAAAACAAAAACAAAAACGGGCTAGAAACAGCTACAGGATAGGCCCTAATTTTTTTTTAAAGATGAGAAGAAAAAAAATATATTAATATGGTTAAGGTCATGAGAAAATGAAAAACTGGAAATATATTTTGTTTACGAGGATAGTTTTGGGAATATAAAATTGCTTTAAATTTAAGTTGTTTTTAGTTAAGTGAAAAGTGGAAAATTTTCACTTTTAATAAAAATAGTGATTTTAAGAGTTATTTAAGTCATTCTATCACCTAAAAAATCAAACAAAATAACTTGATGGAACACATTAAGTGCCATTAAGTGTTAAGCGGAAAAATCAAAGAGGGCAAACATGCCCTAAGCCTTTCTTTGTTTATGGACCACAATTGAATTGCCGTTTTTCACTGCCAAACCACATTAAAAATAAAAATTATAGTTTTAAGGAAAAACAAATGGACTAATTGCACAAACGTCCCATAAGTTTAAACGTAATTGTATGCATATGGAACTTTTACCCATAATTATACAAACGTCCCCTGCCGTTAGTTGACTTCTGTTAACTTTAACCGTTGACCACAATTTTAACCCACAATGACTAAAGTGCCCCTAGTTACCTATTTTATTATTTAACTTAATAATAGTAAAAACCTAAATCCATCGATTCCACAATCAGTTAACCACATCCATTTTAAAATATATATATATAAAAAAATAAAAAAAATTAGAACTTCAACAATGGATTTTTAACTTTATAGATTGAAGTTCTAATTTTTATTTATTTTATATATATATTTTAAAATGGATGTGGTTAACTGGTTGTGGTATTGATGGATTTGGATTTTTATTTGTGGATTTGATTTTTGGTTGTTGTTGAGGATTTGAGTTTTGGTTTTGATTTGTGAGATTGAGTTTTGGTTTTTGTTTGTTAAGTTTATTTTTGAATTATGTTTAAGGGTTGAGAAAATGAAAGAGAAAAAAAAGAAAGAAAAAAAAAACACCTTTTGATTTTGTTTTTTTGTTTTCTTTGTCTTTTTTGTTTCGTTTTTTAATTATTAATTTAAATAATAAAATAAATAACTATGGACACTTTAGTCATTGTGGGTTAAAATTGTGGTCAACGGTTAAAGTTAACGGAAATCAACTAACGACAAGGGATGTTTGTGCAATTATGGGTAAAAGTTCCATACGCATGCAATTATGCCTAAACTTAAGGGACGTTTGTGCAGTTAGTCCAAAACAAATACATATAGATTACAATTCCTAATCTTCCTCTCCCTCGGTCATCTTGACCCAAAGATCGAAGAATGTTGGATCAACATAGACGCAGACAATGACACTGGTCCTTTGCTGGAGAATAGGATTTGAAAGGGCTGTGTAGGAGGTAGTGCTATAGCAATGGCAATCAATATTGATAGTGGCAGTAGTATGGGTGGCTTTCACGGAAGAGGTGAACACAAAGGCTGGATATGGAGAATTGTGCGGAGGTGAACACGAGGCTGGATATGGAGAATAGTGAGGATAGACCGTCCCTGTTTGAGAGTGCCGTCCAGCTTTAACAAAATCTATTAAACAGATCCTTTCAAGTCCATCAAATAAATCCTATACAAACCTTGATTTTTCTCCAGGAGAAAATACCATTCCAACCATTTTATAAATTGCCATAACCAAATTCCAAACTATTGTGCACTGTCTGGACAATACTATGTTGATAAGTTAGGCCTAGCAGATGTTTTAGGCAGAGCATGTTATAAGTATAGACTTCACCAATAGCAAAAGATCTATCATGCAATTATGCAAAGATTATTTCTTATCACTCCAAAATCTAATTAACCATAGATAAAAAACGAAAAACATCTCAGATCTCCAGCCACCATCTCTATAATATGTAAAACTTGCATCACAGTACATCTAAGCACTAGCGCTTTCATTTGATCGAGAGCAAGTGGAGCTTAAACATCAACATGACAAGTTTATTATGACACTTTACATCTAACAAACAAGAATTCCGTCCAAACCTGTGGCAGCAGTGATCACCAAAAAGCATTGCTTGACAACAAGCATTAGACATAGGGCCGGATTGTATCCATCACCAAAACACATTGCTTGACAACAAGCATTACACATATGGGCTGAATTGTATCAAGTTAAATGTTAGTAATTAATATCACGGTATATAACAAAACTCTAAAAAGAAATCTGCATTGTATTAAAACCTGTAATACATAAAACTGAATATTTAATCAGTTACCAAAATTTTGACAGAACATAAACTAAGAATCAGAAAACAATTCCAACAAGTCCAGAGATTTGACAGCTAAAGAAGATAAATCAAACCCTAGAATGAGTAATCCAGATAGATAATTTGAGAAAATACTGAAAAGGATCTTCAGTCTTCCTCCTCTCCCTCATTCTCAGCGATATTGAAGTATCGCAGCTCATACACACTCCGGTCCTTGTTTGAAGAAATCACTCGGAGCCAATCTCGCACGTTGTGTTTCTTCAAGTACTTCTTGGTCAAGTACTTAAGATACCTAGATAACAATAACACAAGGTTGTCGATCAGAAGGCAGTTGAATGAAATGTCAAGTAGGGGTGCACAAGATGGGAGGTGTTGCCCAAAACATTGGCATTAATCTCTAAGTATTAGACATGTCACCTGTTACTATTCCAAATATTTGTCGATGAGTTAAGTATAAAAGACTAATCTCCAAGAGTTTAATTATACTTTTCAATCAAGAAAATGTATAACAATAACCATGATTAACTGCAAAGAAAACGACCTGGTTCCAGCTACAAAGCAAAATACATAGACAATGAACCAACACCAAAAGAACATTAAACATAAACTCAGTTCGAGAACAACAGCACTAGAAAAAATAAAATGCTTACCCAAATGTTTAGTTTTACGCATACCTACAATACAACTGCCATTTATTACAGCAATTACGAATATAACTGAAACTAAAAGTCTTAAACCAGCACCGTGTTGAATTCCAATCTACTCAAATGAACAACTAAATATCTACAAACTATGATTGGTAGTTTCTTTTAAATATTGCGTAGTTTATACTCCAATAAGAAACTAATGTAGATTTAACTTCACTCATAGATAAATTGATTATTTTCAAATCAGAACTTCTTTAAAAAAAAATCACGATCAACAAACTGGTATGTGCTGCAGGCATGAATCGTATGGAAATGATAAAATAGAATTTGACAGATCTAGTTTCCACAAACACTAAACAGAGCACCAATATAATTAGAAAACACGGTACTTCAAATACAGATACGCATCTTCAACATATAACCCTACCCAAAAATAATAACAATAGATTTAAAGAACAAGCAAAATAAGGGTACCTTTTAGAGAAGTTACTGTCCGATGTGACGGTGATCTTAGTCTTCTCGCGAGATACGGAAACGGAGTCACCGAGTGCACCGGCCTTGCCGCCGACCTTGATGCGCTCCTGGAGGAACTTTTCGAGTGAGGCGATGTCCATGATTTTATCTTCCACCGGCTTCGCGCAGTCTATGACGAACACCGCTCCCTTCTTCTTCCCCTTAGCACCTGCTGCTGCTACGCGACTCATTTTCGCTGCTCTGTTCTGCGACTCACTGAATCAATCAACGAGAGAGAGAGGTCTATACAGCAGCTGGGGGGCTAAGTGGAGAATGAAGATATAAAAAGGAGGGTTTGAAAAGCGTGACCTCACAAGCTCATTAGGGTTTCATGTTTTAATAAACGGCTGCGTTTTCATGATAGCAAATAAAATGACAATTAACGAATAAGTCCCGTATATATTTCTTAATTTCAAGTAGTTTGCTCTGTTTTCATATTTTATCAAATTAGTCGAACTTTCCTTGATGTAATAACACAGTATCCGAAATAAACTTTTGTTAGACCCTTTAACCGGTAAAGCGTAAATCGGTCTAATCCTATTAAAATAAAAAATACATAAAATAAGGTTGATTCAATAGTATGCGTCTCACATTTACACTATTGAAATTGTAAGTTCGAGATATCGTTTTCTCAAATCCTAAATTATTTATAATTGGTAAAATACACACACATATTTATATATAAGATCAGACTAAAACAACTTAAAAATTTGACTGAAAGTTAAAATATGTTACTTCAATATTCATTAATTTATTTGGTTTAAAAATAAGGGTTATTATCTAATTTGGTTAGATGGTTTAGCCCTCCATACGTAGGGAATTTTATTTTATTATTAATGTTTTATTTTAATTAAATACTATTGTTATTTAATTAAAGAGCAATTTTAGAAGTAAGGTGCTAAAATACATTTGACTCATATTTAAATGAATTTTTTTTTTTTTTTAATTCAGAAGTTTTTTTTGGGTACTTTTTAAGATATCAAATGGATGAAAAAACAAACAAAACTTTCTAAATTAATTAATATGACCCATTCAGATTTAAGGAAAAATGAAATAAAAACAAGGCCTATGTTGTTGATATCGATTAAAAATATGCAAAATAACATGAAATTGCTCAACGGGGTGACAATTATCGTTGATAATTTTATATTGAAATAATTTAGAGACCAATAATTTCATATTTGTGACATCTTCAGTTGTATAGTTAGCCTCTCTATGAGTTCATATTAATTTGGTGGTAAGTTCTTGTGATATTGATCAAAAACAACCTTCAACATGTTATTGCAAGTTCATCTCTGATCAGCAGCACTCTCAATCTCAGATGGAAGACATTAATTATGATCAGTTTTTTAAGATAGAAAGGAACTCATGACCACCTCGAAGGACCATTAACGTCCATTGCAAGTTCAGCGAATTGAATGCACTGTAATAGAAAATGTTTTGTGGAGGGAAGGCGAATATGAGTTGTTTCAGGGCAGCTGCTTGAGGCATTTATTGCAAGTTCCAAACCATCAAATGCTTTCAGGGTAATTGGTGCATAATCTGTTGGTGAGAGAAATTAAGATGGAAAATGCATCACTAGATGAAATGTGGTTCTTTATTGGGGGTAAGAAGGCTAGATTCTCAAAGGTAGAGTTCTATTTGGCAACGGGGCTAGAGTTTGGACATTTGACAGACATAAGTGAGAAGGAATATGAAGTGCTCAATAATAGTATTCACAAACGTTATTTTGTGGGTGAAATGAATTTAAGACTTCAAACCATTTATGATAGATTTCAGTAAGGTGGATTCACACTGCCACGAGATTTTATATGAAGATGGCACTGATGTTAATTGTTAACAAATATATATATATTAAAATTATGCACAACTTAACAAAGCTGGCCTTATAGTGAAATAGTTAGCCATCCATTGCAATTTTACAAAAAAAAAAAAAAATTTAAAGACAGGTCAGCCTGCCACAAATTTCCGAAAACCATGGAAAATGTAAAAGGTGATGCAATTGTCAATCAAGCTGATGCCACCAACAAAAAAGAGGATACAATGTTGACGAATGCCATAAAAAATGTGAAAGGTGATGTAGTTGTCGATCAAGCTGATGCTAGGGTTCAGCAAATAAAAATAAAGAACAAAGAGTTTACCACACGAAGTCACATTCTTTTGCAGCCACAGCTCAGCCTGAGGTCTTGTGTCCAATGAATAAGCCTAATTTTCTGCAACAGCTTAGTAGAGAAAAAGCTTCTTGTATTTGATATCAATGGCATTCTTTCAGACATTGTTACAGCTCCTTGGAATTTTAAACAAGTTGTTGATGTTGGTGTGGCCGATGATTACCACAAGAAGCTACGTTCTCATGCGGCTACAAGTCACCCTGAGGTCTCACAGAAGCTTGATAACAAAAAGGACAATAAACAAGTTCTACCTGCCAACAAAAAGGAGGATAGTGAGTTGCTGGGCATTGGGAAGTGCAAAGCTAATGATATTGTTGTTGTAGTTGCTACCGAGGTTGCTAAAAAGGACAACGAAAAATCTGTCAGTGGGGGTGCCCTCAATTACTGAAGGTGATGTTGGTGCTGCTGATGATGATTACCATAAGAAGCTACATTCTCATTCAACCACAGAAAATGTGAAAGGTGATGCTGAGGTTCAATAAATAAATAACAAAGAATCAAGAGTTTACCACAAGAAGCCACGTTCTTGTGCGGCCACAGCTTAACTTGAGGTCTCGTGTCTGACGAAGAAGTCTAAGTTTCTGCAACAACTTAGTGGAGAAAGAGCTTCTTGTAGAAAAAAAATTCTTGTACTTGATGTCAATGGCATTATTGCAGACATTGTTCTAGAATTTTAAACCAGAATTTATCATAAGCAAAAAAGTTGTGTAAGAGACTCTCTTGTGATGATTTTCTCAAATTTTGTTTTGAGAGATATAACGTAAGAGTTTGGTTTTCTAGAGAAAGAAAGAATTTGATGCCGATTGTTAAATATATATATATATATATATTACTATATTATTGCAAATAAGTTCTTATATATTTATTAACCTTTTTGGTTAGTTTTAAAAATATACGAACTAAACTGGTGGTGGAAAAAATACATTCGGGACCAATTTGATAAAAATAGAAAGTACAAAATACTATACAATGGAAAAACAAATGCGGGACTTAATCGGTAATTAAAAAACAAAATTGGTTTACCAATACGTTTATAGTCAAATGACGCTTGGGGTGTGGATGGTTTAAACGATGTCGTTTAAATGAGGTCGATTCGTGTCTGACTCTGCACTGGAATTTAGCGCTGAAAGATGGAAATGAACAACAGAAGAAGAGGTTAAGGACATCGTTCCCTGCACTTCCCTTGCCGTTGATTCTATACTTCGTGTTGGAACGGTAACAACAATCACTTCTCTATTTTTGTTAATTTGAGTTCAATATTCTTCAGACTCTGAAGTTCAATACTTCGTTGATTCTATACTTCGTGCATTTGTTGATGAACTTCTGGAGGATTAAGGTGATTATATCACTCATTAATGTGCATGCTACAAATTTGATTTTGTCTTTTGCCCCGGTGACTATACGAAGTTGTCATCTTATATCTGATGTTGCCATCCTCTTGTGGTTGTAAAACTAGGCTTTTGGCTTGCTAGAAGTACTAGAACATTCATTTCTTATTCTGTATTTCAATTTCAAGAATATAATTGAACTCATGGTCAGTGGTCCTTGTAATGTTGATGTTCCTCTTCACACCTAGATATCTAATAATTGATATTCAATATTGAGCTGATGAATTATCACACCTAGATTACAGTCATGGTATTGTATTCATTTTACGTTACTGATGTAGATTGGAATGGAACTCACACTCATTCAAACACACAAGGTTTTCTTTGATCTATAATTCCACAAAAAATAGAAAAAAGAGAGATAATATTGAGAAAACTCAATAAGTTTTTTTTATTTTTTTATTCATCAAAGTCTGTCTTCCAAAACCTAATACAAGCTACTTAAATAGTTAAAGTAAACTGAATCCATAGGGATTCTGTTTCTCCTAGAATTCTAAACAAGAAAGAAATCTAAACAGAAATCCTAATCAAATGGGAAAGAATCCCAAATCAAAAGAATTCTAAAATATTAAAAACCTATCTAATAAGGAAATAAAATCAAATCATAAAATAATTAATAACCTAATAACATATAAAATAAAAGGAAATAAAATATTCGTATCGAATCATGGCGATAATTGGAAACAATAAAAAAGGAAACAGATGTCTTGGTGTGCACGAAACTTAACGGCCAAATTCGGACATGCTGCAGCCCATTATTGAAGATGAAGTCTTCATAACATTTGTAAGGCTTGTCTTGATTTTGAGTCCATTTGCCCCATAAAAAGACCCCTGAAATTTATTGGTAGGGGCTGATACAAGTCATCGAGCTGACCTAGACCTGACAAAATTTTACATGACCCAAACCCATTCGAAAATAGCGGTTGGTGGGTCAAGTTTATCGGATCGGGTTGTTAATGGGCCAACCCATTAAGACATGAAATATAATGGGTCGGTTTTGGGTTCACCCTTAAAAAAACCATTAATTCGATAACCCATTAATGTAAAGATTTTTTTTAATGTGCTTATGAAAGTTATTAAAAAATTCTTTGTATAGTCACATTATGGAATTTATATATAAAAAAAAATCTTATAATTATGGTAAGAATATATTTTACTAATTAATTTCTTAAAAAATTTCTAATTTTTTTCTTTTTTTGAAAGAGGAAAAATTTCTAAATTAAAAACTCTAAAACTATAAATCAATTATTTCACAATATTATAACCCTAACCCTAACCCTAAAACTCTAAAAGTAGCTAGTAAACTTGATTGTATGAGTTTGATCATGTTTCAGTACTATTTATTTTTAACTTTTTAATAAATCTCAAATATAATATTTTGTAACGGGCCGGGTCGGGTTACCCATTAATTTAACAAATGGTTTCGGGTTTGTATATTTCAACCCATTAAGTTAACGGGTCGGGTTTGGGTGGAGCAATTTTAACACGACCCAAAATACAAAACGAAACGACACGACCCATTGCCAGCACTGCTGACCCCCTTGGCGATTCTGGCCGAGCAGATACGCCGAGCACCCACAAATCTGGCTGTGAAGATCCGCATCAGTTACACTTTCCTTTTTCCCAATTTGACCATTTAAGGCCATACTAGTGGTAATTTCCTGATTTCCTGAACATTTTGAATCTTTCCATTCAGCTTGTTTGCATTTTGATCTCAATATACTCTTGCAGCAATTTTCCATTGTAGCATTAAACCACCAAGGATAGACACGAGATTCTCCTTTAGTTCTTAACATATCAAATTGAAATGAATCTTTGCCATAATTTTGATTTCTGCCTTAATTAACCAAGACTCAAGTTTCATATTTCCGTGTTGCTTTCAACTTGTGAACTTTCTAGTTATGGAAACCTTTTAAGATGATCAGCTTTTTCTCAGAATTCATCAATCAGCAGGTGCCAGGTATCATACAGTTCACCCATCCCTTCATGGAAATTTAGTGTAAACAGATTTAACAGCATCAAATATGAATATTTGGTCAAGTAGAAATATTTTATTGAATGAAGATCATTTCTTCATATTAAGGTCTATTAATTTGTTGTGCCATTTCAAATACCTTATAAAGTTAAAATGTTTAGCAGCTGCCGGTGGATGATTTGAAATGAAGATTTTTCATGCCCAAACTTTTGAAGGCAAGTTTCCGTAGTTTGATCATGTCTCTTCAAGCGGGACTACCATTGAAAAACGTGACGCTTCTTTAATGCAACTTCATTGAATCATCAACTGCTTCTCTAGGTATGTACAGGAATAGTATTTAATATTTATTGACCTGTATAGCATTTTAAACATTCATTAGGCACATTATTAGTCTTTGGTCAATTATCTACCGAATCCCGCTAGAAAAATAATAATAAATATTTGAAAGATATTGAAAATGCAAGGTTTGAATTCACCGTGTTTGATTTTTGTTTAATTAATTATTTTATTAGTTAGTGTATAAAATGTGGTAAAAATATTGATGTTATTAGAGCATCTTCAATGCCATTCTATTCGTGCTTGAAAAACGAAACGACCCCATCGGTCCGCTCAACATTCTTAGCCGTCCTCCGAGGGTTAACATCTCATAGATTAGATCGTGAACTCTTTCAGACCCTTAGCCTTATTCTCACTTGGTTGGGGCAAAGTTTCAGCCTGCCTTCCACCAAATCCAAAATTATAGCTGTCTAAGACCATCTCTAATGCATATGCTAATATCAATGTCAAATTTGGCACAAAAAAAAGAGTAAAATGCTATATTTTACACATCAATTTAGTATTATAACAATGCACGATTCTATTTAAAATGTTATTTTTATTATTTTATTAATTAAAATTATAAAAGTAAACACTTACCATTAATACATTCATTATTTCTTTTGATACTTCAATGCAAAGTTTCATTAATGCATTTATTATTTCATTTAAAATATATATATAATGTATTTTTGTAATTAAAAAATGAGCATTTATTACCGTGCCAAATTTAGCATATGCTATATTATATGCGAATACACATAATATAGCATATGGAAAATTTGACACATCATTTGGTACTGCATTGGAGGATGGTTTTTACACCCTGTGCTAAATTTTAGTATTGGCACAAGAATTTAACACAATATTAGAGATGCTTTAACACGCTAACATCCTGATGAAGAGAGTCATTATTTGTGTCACATCCTCGAATTCAAAAGAACGCTTTCCTATTATCTCTCAAATTATAGGCATGGAAGCGATCAAGCGAGAGAAAGTAAGAAACTATTGCGCATGTCCCTCATTCGCCCTTTACTAATATAATAGAAGGTAAGGCAAAAGCAACTTAAGCCCTTCCAATCACTCGAGAAGCCCTCGATGAACCGCCTATAGATATATACTTATATATATTATAATAATAGTGGATTGCCACCGCCTAAAACACACATCCACTTTAGACTTGAGAGAGACCCACTCGATAGAGTTTACTTCATCCTTAAGTTAATAATGCAAGTGGGGTTAGTTTTAAAGGCTATATATTTGATACAAAGTTCAATACAAATATTTGATAGTTAATACTCTCTCTTCTATCTTCTCTCTTCCCTCTCTCTTCCTCCCCTCTATTATTATTTATTGTTTCATTTACTTACAACACGTTATCAGTACGATCGTATGTAAGTAAAAAGTATTTTCAAGTGAGTGATTTACTTACTTACTGCTCGATATTTGTGTATGTAAGTAAAATGGATCTCTAGGAGAGTGAATTACTTACATTTAAATATTCGTATTTATATATTTATACGCAATATATGAGACTGACTTATGTTGTGTCCCCAGAACCTATAGTTCTGGATTTATTTATTATGCTCTTTAAATATTCGTATTTATATATTTATACGCAATATATGAGACTGACTTATGCTTTACCCCCATAACCTATAGTTATGGATTTATTTATTATGCTCTTTAAATATTTGTATTTATATATTCATACGCAATATATGAGACTGACTTATGCTGTGTCCCTAGAACCTATAGTTATGAATTTATTTATTATAGTTTTTAAATATACGTATTTATTTATTTATACGCAATATATAAGACTGGCTATGGCTGTGTCGACAGAGACTGGTTACGGTTGTGTTGACAGAACCTATATATAGTTATAAATTTAATTATTATATATGCTCTTTAAATATTCATATATATACGCAATATATAAGACTGGCTACGGCTGTGTCGACAGAACCTATAAATAGTTATGGATTTATTTATTATGCTCTTTAAATATTCGTATTTATTTATTTATACACAATATATAAGACTGTCGTAGTGTCAACAGAGACTGACTACGACTGTGTCGATAGAACTTATATATAGTTCTAGATTTAATTATTATGCTCTTTAAATATTCGTATTTATTTATACGCAATATATAAGACTAGCTGCGGCTATATCGACATAACCTATATATAGCTCTAGATTTATTTATTATACTCTTTAAATATTCGTATTTATTTATTTATACACAATATATGAGATCGGATAGACCGACTAACCAGAACTTGAAGTTTCTAGGTTTATGATATATAAGTTGGCACGGTTTTGTAGACCAATCGGAACATGAAGTTTTGAATTTTAAATTTCAATAAGAACATGAAATTCTAGATTCATTGTTATATACATGAATGCAATACTAGCCGACCGACTAACTAGAACATGAAGTTTCTAGGTTTATTATTATGATATTTAAGTTAGCGCGGTTTTACAAACCAATCAGAACCTAGAGTTTTGGATTCAGTGTTATATACATTAATGTCATACTTTATTATTTGGAACCTGGAGATTCAAATCCATTCAGAATCTAAAGTCTTCTGAATTTTATATATGAATATGCAGTTCATGGTCGAACCGAAAGTTCAAAAAATCAATTATCTCATATTTATGAAGTGATATGTTCACATGTTATTCATTTGAGGAAGAAATCTACACATCCCTGCAGGATATTGTAAGTATCATAAAATGTTTTAAAATCCCAATATCACGTATAATGAAATTGGAAAGAATATTTAATCCATTTCGTACATGCTTAATGCTCATGAAGAAGCAATATCAAGAGTCTCTAATATATATATATATATATATATATATATATATATTAAATGGCAGGGTCCATGATGGTGATGTTTACAATGTATATATTAAATGGTGGGATCAAGCCAATGATGGTAATGTTTACACAATCAAAGGGGGAGAAAAATTCCAAAGAGAATAAAAAGGCGTTGGTCCATAAATAAAAAGGTTTATAGAATAAACCTATTGAAAAAAAAAAAATTATTATCATTTCAGATGAGATATAAAATAGTATTACAAATAATGTCTATAAAATTCCCAGAAGGGAAAATATATGTCTTGCCGATAGTGCAACGACTCATATAATTTTGCGAAATCAAATATTTTATGAATTTGACTTTACTCGGAGTAAGTGTTAATACTGTATCAGGTCCAACGGATCTAATAGAAGGCTCTGGAAGAGCCACGACATTGTTATCAAAAATACTAAATTATGTATGAATGATACTTTATATTATTCAAGAACATAAAGAAATCTGCTTAGTTTAAAGGCACGACTCGTAGTACAAGGTTTCTCACAGAAACTTGATATTCACTACTGATGAATACAATTATGTTTCAAATTTTGATAAATTTGGCTGCCTCTAAAAGGCTTGAAATGCGTCTTATAGACGTAATGATCGATTATCAATATGGTTCACTCAATACGAATATTTATAATCCCTGAAGGATTTTAAATGTTAGAAGCATATAAATTGAGATCTCGTAATTTGTATTTGATAAACCTACGAAAATCCTTATATGGATTAAAAACAATCTAGACGGATGTGGTATAACAGTCTCAATAAATATCTGATAAAATAAGGGTATAATAATTATATTATATACCTACGTGTCTTCATAAAGAAATCATAATCTGGATTTGCTATATTCACAGTTTATATTGATAATATGAATTTAATTGGAGCTCACGAAGAGCTCTTGAAAACTGTTGAATATTTGATAAATGAATTTGAAATGATAGACATGAGAAAGAAAATATTATCTCAACCTGAAGATCGAGCATAAATCAAATAGATGCTTGTCCATCAATCAGAATATGTTGAAAAGATTCTGAAAAGATTCCATATGGATATTACTCATCTATTAAGTAATCATATGGATGCTAGAACTCTCGATCCTAAGAAATATCTATTCCAACCAATAGAAAATGGTGAAAAGATACTTGGTCCTAAAGTATAATATCTTAATGCAATTATCGCTTTGTTATATCTAAATAAATGTATTAGACCAGATAGTGTAATCTCTGGGAATGTACTTACTAGATTCAATTCAACACCAACTCAAAGGCATTGGAATAAGATTTAACATCTTTTTCGTTATCTTCATGGAACGAAAGATTCAGGATTATTTTATAGAAAATCTAACGATTTTTCAGATTTACTTGGTTATACTGATGCTGGATATCTATTTGATCCACAAAAAGCTCGTTCACAAACGAGATGTGTTTTTACCTATAATGGCGCAGCAATTTAACAACGCTCCATAAAGCAAGTCTTTGCTTATATTCCCTCCAATCATTTATGATGTTATTACATTTCCTAAAATAAACATTAGTATGCATCAGTTTAGCAATCTAGAAGATTGCTTCAATATAATTTTTATCAGGGGGTGCATATCAAATAAAGTATATTAGTTATTTTGAGGGATATGTGTATTGTACTCTTTTTCTTTTCGATCAGATTTTTGTTCCATTGGGTTTTCTTGATAAGGTTTTTTTTAATGAGGCAATTCTCTAAGCATACCCAAAAATCATTTGATCCATAAAGATCATCATAAATATTACATTGATCCAGTAGATCATCGTATATATGTTGTCTTGATCAAGAAGATCATTGTAAATATTACTTTGATCTTGCTAATCATCGTATACATGTTACCTTGATCTAGAAGATCATCATAAATATTACTTTGATCCGACAAATCAATGAATATCTTTATTGAGGTTTTTATCCCACTGAGTTTTTCCTAGCAAAGTATAAATGTGAGAATTATTTTGAAGAAAACATTAATTCTAGGCACTGTACTCTTTTACCCTTCAATCAGGTTTTGTCCGATTGGGTTTTCCTGATAAGGTTTTTAATGAGACAGTTTTGAGAATATCTAACACTATAAGATCTAGAAGATCATTCAAATACAAATTATGGAAATCCAAGGAAGAGTATTATAATAATAGTGGATTCCCACCACCTAAAACACCCATACAGTTGAGAGAAACCCACTTGATAGAGTTTACTTCATCCTTAAGTTGATAATGCAAGTGGGGTTACTTTTAAAGGCTATATATATATACAATGGTCTCTCCATTTGTAAACTAGATTAGCTGAAACTCTCGAAGTTCAATACAAATATTTGATAGTTAATACTCTATCTTCTCTCTTCTCTATCTCTTCCTCATCTCTATTTTATTTTGCATTGTTTCATTTATTTACAACAATATATATATATATATATATATATATATATTAGTTTCTTCTCTAGATCCAACTGACTCATGCCGTCACCAATCTAGTGCCCAAGGAACTAGACTTTATGCAAAGCACCATTTTCACATAGAGCTGTGTTTCAGATCATAAGGGAGGCTAATATTTTCTTCACCCACCATGATAAAGGTCGTTGGCTTAACCCTATGTCCAACATCTTGACTAATCACTTACTCATCCTAATCATAGGCCTATACCCCAACCAATCATAAACCACATCAAGTCCTTACTCTAGATCATGAAATGCTCTATAAAGGGCATCTAATCCAAAAACAAAACGTCACCGTCACTTATTTCGTGTTGATCAAAGCGCAAATCGAATTGTTATGGACCGTCCAAGATCTATATTCAATATACACCCATGTTTTTTAGAATTGGGTTAGAGTCTAATCTCTACATCCACATGTACATGATGAGTCACAATCTCAAAGAAGTTTTTGTTTGGTTGTTCCATCAGTGTTCTCGGGGAGAGGTGGTCTCCTCTTTCTTAGAACGCAATGATCAACGGATATGGGTGTATATGGACAAATCTCAGGAGCTTTTTGATTAGAGACCATTCCAGAATGTCCTTTTATGGAATTCTTTGTTAGCATTATGCAACAGATGTGAAGACGTCGAATGAAGGATCCCAATCTTCAATGAGAAAGAAAAAGAAGCAGAATGTGGAAAAAAGAAGAAAAACCTATGATGCACAGAAGTGACAACTCGAGATCATTCTTCTTTTCACTAAAGGCTTTGGGGTCTGGCCCAAGCAGTGGTGCTTTAGCTAGCCTTACTCATCTATGAGACAGATGAGAGAGAGAATGCGCGGTGTCATGACTTTTTCCTTGAAAGGCATCCTCTGTTGACGAATCCATTTGCATTTTGAGCCTACGATTCCCCTGAGAATGGATCTCTCATTTGGACAAGAAGGCTGTGCTGTGAAAAAGGATTCCAAATTTCCAGGCTTGAGTAGGAAGCTTTTCAGAAAGAAGGATATCCTGAGCCAAGCACAAGCAGTAGTCTCAAAGAGTGATGCAGTTGGATCAAGAAGGCCGAAAGCCCGGCAGTAAAGCTCACGTTGTCGACCTCTTGTCCGTCAGTGAGTGATTCCTCGTATGTGTAAAGGCGGGTAGACCGTCTCATCTCTTTCCCCAAAGCCAAAGTGGTGGATCGAACTTCGATAATGTCACGAGAGATTCAGTTGGTTCCATCGGTCATTCTGCGAACCTGACAGCTATCACTTACTGGTCAATGAAAGTGGGGTGGGGTCAGTTTCACTCTTCTTCGGAGCTTTAAAGTAAAAGAGTCTCATGCGCTTGCTTATGGAACTCTTGCTTCAAAGAATCATCCTCAAGAATTACAACATAGGCTTCTTGCTCATCAAAGGCTCCGGCCCTTATAAAACCAAAAGAACAATCTAATGATGGACACATCAGTGCTCAGGCTTGTTCCCCGGAGTGTTATCCTCTCTTCCCAAGAAAGAGGGAAAATGGCTGTGATTCAATATGAAAAGGCCTGCACTAACTCTTATCTTAATTTAATATCTATCCGCCTTCAAGGCCACAATGTAATAACCAAGGGGCCTCGCCTCCAGAGTCAGATTGAGGAGACAACTCCTTCAAGGCTTTGACTTACATTCCGATTTACTTGCTTACTTGTTAAGGAAGACTTTCCCAACAACAGAAGAAAAGATTGCGAGGTACTTCGATAGCATCAAAAAAGTACCTTCCAGCTCAGCTTTGTCATCTAGCTCGGGCAGTTCCAAAAGAAAAAGAAGGTCCGACGACGAGAAGACTCCCATAAGGTCTCCAAACAAATATCGCCCTAGAAGGCGTAGGCATGGAGCGAATATAATCACTTCTTATGTAACTTCTATCACTAATCCCAGGGGGGAGCAACAAGACGAGCCTTCTCATTCATCTACAAAATCTTCCCATGATCCAATTTCATCAACCTATGTCACTGAGGATTTGCCTTTGCGGGTCACTCGTTCACATAGGCAAACCCCAGCTCAAATGCCTTTGCCACCGAAAAGAAAAATCTTTCAACCAAAATCCACCCTAGCAAGGAAGGAAGTTATCCTACATCCTTCAATAATTTTAGGCTAGGAGCCTCGATTGATCCATATAAAAAATTCTCTCCAAAGGAGTCGAAATTTGGCTCTGTCAAAAAAGACTCAGTCTCCTCACCAAGGTCTTAGTCAGAATCGTCAGAAGCTTTAGCTAGCTCATTCCTTTCACATTGAAGGCTAGTTTTTTTACCCGCAATGACTATGAACACAATCGATTCATCTCTAGTCCCTTCCGCCATGCAGACAGTGGAAGAAAAACTGAAGAAAATTAGGGCCCGTAAAAATGAGATTCTAAAGTAACGTTGAGATTGCAGCCCGTAAAACCCAATTAAATGCAGCCTATCAACCTCCTACATCTGAAGAAATTTTGGCATAAAAAAAAAAAAAGCCGAGTTGGCTGCTCTGGAAGCACTGATAGCTGCCTCAACTACTTCAACTTTTGCACCTCCTGCTTTCAGCCCTATGTTCCAACTGCACAAGCAACAGCACCCCCGCCTGCTCAATCAAGTCTATCTACTTCCGCACAGTTTGTCACTAAGGAAGAATTGGATGAAAAACAAAGTTTAAAAAACTCAAAAAAATGCAGGAACAATCCAGCTTTATCGCCGTCCATATCTTACATATTATGACACGCTTCTTTATCCACTAGGGTACCAAATCCCACAATTTTATTTTCTATGTTTGATGGGAGAGGTTGCCCTAAAATTATACTTGACACCAGTTCCGGTTCAACAGTTCCAACGGTTCTGAACCGGTTTTTGTTTTTTTTATTTACAAAAAAAATAACATTTTATTTATGAAAAAAATTAAAATATTAGAAAGGGCATTGTAAAGTATTGGGCCGTGGCCCATAACCTTTATCCAAGTAAGTATATTTTCATTTGCATTCTTCTCTTTTTTATATAGGTTAGGCCTCTCTCCACTTCCCTTATTTATCCGATGTGGGATGTGAGATTTTCTTATCCTTTCTATTCTAGTTGTTATGTTTTTCTTTGTTGTTAATTCTATCATAGTATTTTCCCTTCCTTGAAATATGGGAGGAATATTCTAGCTTAAAACTTAATGTTTATGTTATTTAAATGTATAATGTCTTGTTTCTTGAATTCATATTGTTAAATTCATCTATTTAACTATATATTTTTTCATCGTAGCAATGTCATTTTCGATCTCATTCTTCCACCAACCCATACCCATCTTAGAAATGCAATAAGTTTACTACAAATGTATCAAAATCACACATCACCATCATCATATATACATGTATATTGAAGACTTGAAGTGGTACAATATATATGTGGTTTGTTTCTTGCAGGTATGTGTATATTTTTTGGTTCTTCGAGCCCTTGATACTGTTGGTTTGTTCCAACAAAGAAAAACATTTTATAATATATATATAACAAAGAAAAATACTATGATAGAATTAACAACAAAGAAAAACAAAACAACTAGAATAGAAAGGATAAGAAAATTACACATCCCATATCGGATAAATAAGAGAAGTGAAGAGTGGCCTAACCTATATAAAAAGAAGGAGAATGCAAAGGAAAATATATCTACCTAGACAAGGGTTATGAACCATGGTTCAATACTCTTCAATGTCGTTTCTCTTTTATTTTTATAAATAAAGTGTTATTTTTTTTAATAATTTTTTTTTTTTTTTAAATATATTGGAACCGTCGGTTCCAACCAAACCGAAATCAGACTGCCCTGGTCCCAGTTCCAGTCCCGGTTTGGCCAGTTCGGTTCGCCGGTTTGAATCGGCATCAAGTCTACCTAAAATGACAGCTGAGACACTACCACAAATGGGTCTTTGCTATTGAGACAATTTCCCCTTTCCCTCAACGGTCTTGCCTACGAGTGGTATGACAATCTCATGCCCGGGTTCATATCAAGCCAGAAACAAATGCAATGGGCTTAGGCAAGCACTCGGGTTAGCGGATCAGAAAGCAAATCAAACTAAAATGTCTTTCATCTTAGATTGTGTATGTCTTTATTCATAGTAAGTGAGAGTGATTAAACCTAGACCAACCTTTCTCCCTTCAAGCTCCCCTCGCCAAAGAAAAAAGGCTGTTAAGAGAGTGAAAGAAAGATAAAAAAAAGTAATCAAGTATAGCCGACTGAGTACCACATAACCACATAAGGAGAAAAAGGTAATCCTCTCAGAGCGAATAATCTAAAGACTTCCCCCCATTTTTCGTTTATCCTGGCCTTTTGGCTAGTCAGTTTTCTTTAACTGGCATTTGACCTTCGGCTTTTTTGAAAATGATCTTTTCACTACACTAAAGGGGAGTCATCTTACACTCGTAAACCAAGGATCTATTGATTAAATGCACTCACCATTTGACACTTAAGTGAGGAAAATGAAAGTTTGGCTCAACTAGTAGAGCGAGTGGTTAGTTGGCCCATTTCAAGAGAGTTAGATTCCAAATAGCCAAGCCAGATAAGGAAGGATCAGGTACAATCAGACGATCATCCTCGTTTTGTCTTTTCCGATAGGCTTCATCAAGCGAAGGTCTTCCAATTGATTATTTAGTCTTAATAGTGACTTTGACTGACGTCAACTCCAACCATCATCAAAAGAGAGAGAGAGCTTCGATCTCTTTCCGTCATCCTAAAGGAAATCATCTTATAAACCTAGGCTAGACAAAACAAAGGTACTCCAAAGGCTAGCTAATGACAGAGTACCTCCTCGTTCCTCGTTAATTAAAAAGTGATCACATCTACATACTAGGCTAAAAATGGGCACTTCAAGCAAAGTAGACTACTCATTAGAGTCTTCAATGTTAAGGGGTGAAAGCAAGATCCGAAAGGAAAGAGCTCTATACTCAAGGGTAATATGGCCATCTCTCTAGGATAGTTAGATAATGAGGTAGAAAAAACCTCTCCAATGCAATTATTTAACTTGATTACAGAGGTGATGTGACGAACTTTTTTTTAGAGAATATGGAATTAGGTTTCTAACTTTAGAGCATCTCCAATGCTATTATGCATTTGGAGAAAATTGAGTACCACATAGGATAGTTAGATAATGAAGTAGAAAAAACCTCTCCAATACAATTATTTAACTTGATTATGGAGGTGATGTGGCAAACTTGTTTTTAGAGAATATGGAGTTGGGTTTCTAACTTTATAAACTCTCCTAGAAATGTTGACTAGGATTTCTAACTTTATCCCACCAATAGTATTATAACTCATTAGAGATAATAAGATAAATGTTGTTTGATTTAAAATAAAAGAAGAGAGAGAGAGTGAAATAAATGTTTTAAGATGATTGGTCAAAAATGGATATATATTTGATTTTAGATAAGAGCATCTCCAATGCAAAAGTGACTTACATACTAAAAATCGTTGACATGACAATAATGTCAGGAGACTTGCTTCCTATGTGGCATAAAGATAGACTTGATAGACATGATAGACAATCAATTCAAAATTTGATCTCCAATGCTTTTGTTTAAAACGCATTTATTTTTAATGATGTGTCCAATTTTATTTATTTTTTTCATTTTTTTTCATTTTTTGTTTATTCCCTTACAAAAAATAGATGAGAAATTAATATCAAATTTAAATACTTGCTGAGTTAACCTAAAAAATAACTGTGCAACAGACCGTCTGAAAATAGACGGTCATGTTGACAATGTCTAATATTTTTTTTGCCTCATCAGCGTGAGGTTGAATATGCACAACTGCATTGAAGATACATTTTTTAATATATTATTTATTTATCCTATGTGGCATCTTTTTTTCTTTTTTTTTCATAAGCCACTCTTGCAATTAGAGCTTGCATTAGAGATGCTCTAATTGCATTGGAGATGAGAATATGCATTTCTTAAAAAATATATATATATATATAACAAAGTGGATCCATATTCAATATATATATATATGATGATGTGTCATTAGTTAGAAACCCAAAAATACATATTTGCATTGAAGATACTCATAATATTAATGTTTCCATATAATCTAGGTGTCCAATAAACATTTAATGGTCAAATTTGCAAATTTAAGTGGAAAACAATTTTCGTGATTTATTTGCAAATTTTTATATTTTGATTTCATCACAATGAAATTTTTTGAAAAAAAAAAAGTCTAGCAATTGGGTAGTTGAACAAAACATTTAACTAATATTGCTGATTGGATACCAAACCAAAATGGAGCTTATATATAAATAAATAAATATATATATACAGTTTTTTTATTGTCAGTTCATCCTGACAATAAATATATCAGGACAAAGAATGTGGACCACAGATTATGGAGAAATTTTGATAAGTGCATACACTTTGAGTCAAAGTATATAAATCTAGTGATCCACATTATTCGTCATGATATATTTATTATCAAGACGAACTGATAATAGAAAATCTGTATATATATATAAGGTATTGTTTTTCTTCAATCGTACTCTAAACCATGAGAATATGACCCATTACCTACCAGTTGTGATGATTTTTCATTTTTTTTTCTTGGGCCCAACTTGATGAGATAATTACACCGATGGCTATCAATTTGGGTCACCACTATCAAAATGACCATTAAATAGAAAATTAGTTTCAAAATGATCATTTTTTACGAACAATGTTACATTAATGGTCATTCCATCCAATGAGTGGCATTTTGGTAAATAAGGTGATGACATTAATTTATTTTAGATTTTTTTAAAAAAATCAAATTTTCTTTTATTTTTTGAAACGAATAATTATATTTAGCGTGTGTATATACGTATAGCATATCTCAAACATATATATATATACAGTTTTTTTATTGTCAGTTCGTCCTGATATAAAATATATCAGGACGAAGAATGTGGACCATTAGATTTACATACTTTGACTCAAAATGTATCAAAGTGTATGACACTTGTCAAAACTTCTCATATATATATATATATTGAGAAGATTAAGACTACACAATCTAAAAATTCTAAGAAATATACTTGAGATAAGTTGAAAAGAAATGCAAAAGAATATATATATTTATGTGTGTGTCTGAGAGAAAGAGAGAGAGATATGCTATACATATATACACACTAAATATAATTATTGATTTCAAAATACAAAAGAAAATTTTGATTTCCAAAAAACATCTAAAATAAATTAATGACATCCTCTTATTTACCAAAAGGCCACTAATTAAATGGAATTGGATGGAATGACCATTATTGTCGCTCTTTTAGTCAAAAATGGTTATTTTGAAACCAATTTTCAATCTATTGAAAATTTTGATAGTGTGTCATCAAATTGATGGCCACTAGGGTAATTATCCCAAATTTGTTTTCTTTTGTGATATTTGTAGCACAAGCCCAACGCAAAGCAAGTTTGCAATGAATGAGGGGCAGTTAGAAGTTAGAATGGTAAGAGGTAGTTAATGAGCTCAAAACTACTAGAATTGTACTATAATTTATTGCATATTGTCACGGGAACCACCTCAATAGGAATTTTGAAAAAGGTAGTGTTAATACTATAAAACTAAAGTATTTATTACATTTATCATTTTAATCGATACAATAAATGTATTTATATAATAAATACTTACTTTTTCATAATATTTTGAGTAATTGGCACAAATTCCCCCTCGAATGTATGTGAATTTACATGTTGCCCCCTAAACTTTTTTTTTAGGCATTAAACCCCCTGAACTATCGCTTATTGGCAGAACAAGAGTAAAAATACCCCCTCAGGGAAGAAAAAACCAAAGGATTGCCAATAAGCGATAGTTCAGGGGTTTAATGCCTAAAAAAAAAGTTTAGGGGGTAACATGCAAATTCACATACACTCGAGGGGGGATTTGTGCCAATTACTCTAATATTTTTGTAGTTGTTAACCTGTGTCCTCCTAAGGGCACAGGTTAAAACTACTCTTTTGAAAAATGCTTCAATACATCTCAATATAATGCACCCAATTTGATAGTAAAAAATTTTAGGTGCCTTTAGTCGTAGTGTATACGTCCAAACCACTTAAATTATGTCATGTGGTATAGATAACCGATCACATGAAAGATAGTCACATGATAATAAAAAAAGTTCTTATCAAATACTCAATATGATTAGTTTTGAAGAAAGATTGGTTATAATCCGTAAAAAAATTTACGCTTATTCAATCTACCCAAAAAAAACAAAAGCGTGGGCTACCTATTGAAATTGTTGGTTGGAGATGAATAATCAATGTTTAGTATTTGATTACTTGTGATGCGACGATTATCAATGATTATGTTAGGGTGATCCTAATAGACCTAACAACTATATGATTGTCGGTTTGTCTCTACAACTCTAATTCTACTTAAGTGAACACAATACAACTATACAAGTCATCCACATTGAAATTTATTAAAAATATTTTTCAAAGAAGATAAATGAGGTGTTGTCATGTGGGGTTTTTTTTTTTTTTTTTTTCCTAGAATGTAAAAAGATAAATATAAAAAGTAAAAGGAAAAAAAAAAGCCACCCTATTGATGTAGTCAGTACCCCCAAGCAATTTCCTCAAATTTAATAGAGATATCGTATGATTGATTAACACTAACTTCTGCTAAATTTTCATTAATAAATTAACTTCCTTTCATGAATTTACCAACTGACTGCAAGAGAAGAGATTTTTATTTTCTTTAACCGATTGGAATACCAATTTCCCAACTCCCCAATAAAACCCACCCAACTTGTAATATATAATTCATTTCAACTCGTGTGTACAGAATACAAAATAAGAAAAAGATGTCAGAAAAAAAAGTCAGTAATTATATATAGGGTCCATACTCCATAGGGATATGCTCTAACCGATAAGGATATGGTTTGCGACTCAAAAAAACCGAGTAAGGACTGACACTGACGCAGCAATCAACAATTCGCACCGCTCAGAAAATGCTTCTGCACATGAATCACACTTCAAATAAATTTTAAATAATAATCAATCGCGTAAAATATACATATCATCCTGGGTAAAATCTATTGGAGGTTTGAACGGCCATAGCTTTGATATTTTTTAAAAATATAGTTAAATTTTTATTATTTAAATTTATTTTAAAAAGTTTCTTATTATACCTAAAGTCCTACAAATTCTCGGAAGTTGGCTTCGCTTCATATAACATAATAATATAAGTGAATTAAAATTATACATCAAAACGAAGCTTTTCTTGACCAACACGGCGCAGAAATCCATTGCCAAATAGGAATAAAAACGCCAGCTCATCATATATCTTTTTTTTTCTGGGGAATTCTCAATATAAAGTCTCATGAAAAACCATATTATAGAATTAAGAAACCATCTCTCTCTCTCTTTCTCTCTCACTCTAATAAGTTTCCACCTTTTCCTCGTAAACAAGTCTATCTCCTTCTTCAAGCACTACGTTTTCTCTCTTTTGACCCTCCTATCTATATATATTTTTTCAGGATCTGTATTTCTTTTCTTTCTTTTTTCTTTAGAGAGAGGGCAGGCTCAAGTCTCTTCTCCTTGGTTAGCATCCATGGAGGTTGAAATTCATCCCAGAAAGAGAATGGTGGTCGAGTACCAGGAGGTGAATTTATATATATATTTGTTATTATATGTTTCTTTTTCAAGCACTAGTTTCTGGAATTCTGGGATTCTTTTTTTTAAATAAAAGCTTTTTGGGTTTTTGTGTAAGCGTTGTTTTTGTTGAATGGATGGTATAGGAATATATATGGAATGCGAGAGGAGTTCAGCTTTTTACTTGTAGATGGTTGCCTTTCTCTTCTACAAAAGCTCTTGTTTTTATTTGCCATGGTAGCTCTCTCTCTTCTCTCTTCTCTCTTCTCTGTTGTGTGTTGTGTGTTGTGTGTTTTGGTTGTGATTATTAAATTTAATTCATTAATGGGTGTTGCAGGTTATGGCATGGAGTGCAGTGGTTTCATGAAAGGTATTTAATTCTCTTTAATGACTTTTTTTTTTTTTTTAACTATCACTAATATTATTGTTTGATTATTTTATTTTTTCTCTTTAAAAAAATTGTTGCCCATTCCATCCATTCCCGATTTCCCATATCTAAATTCATTGTTCTTGGATCAGAAACCCATCAAAATTTAATCATGCTTGCATTATTCCTACAAAAAAAAAATTAAAAAAATTTATTTTAATAACCAGAATCTGCCCAGAATCATCCTTGAATGCTCTCACTAATTATCTTGGAACTAAGCTACCCATCGGTTTTTTTTTTTTTTTTTTTAATACTGGTTAGGTTCAACTTTCAAGTTCCCCAAAAGTGTACAATTATTGCAAATAATAATCAAACAAAACATAAGAAATCATTTTTATACTACAGTACAATACTATTTATGTTCATATTGTTCAACAAAAAAAAAAAAAAAAAAAAAACTTGTCCACATCCTACCTTTGCAACTTGAGTGACTGCATATCCTATAGTACCTTTCTTTTATCTTTTTTCTTCTTTCTTTTCAATAATTCTGTCCTTCATTACTTTAATTTTAGGTGATCTTTTTAGAGTTGGGCTCTTTTAGTTGGATTTAGCTTATAATAACGTTATAGAAATGAACTCTCCTCTCCTCCTCAGAATATATATATATATTTACAAGATCGCGCACTTGAAAACTAAATCGAAAAAGAAAAATATATATATTACCGTCCTTTTAATAAAGGGTAATGTTAACCCGTGTCTTAACATGTTAACAACCATTTTATTTCTATAAAAGAAAAAAAAAAAAAAAAAAAAACATATTAATAACTATATTTATTGTTTTGTTATAATAAATACAGTAATTTTTTTAATTTTATAACAATAAAGTGGTTATTATTATGTGCCCTTAGGTTAACGCTGCACTTCAATAAAATACAAAATGGTACGTGTTTGAATAGTTATTTAAGAAATGTTGAATCGAAAGTGATGGTTGCTACAGTGACACAAATAAATATTTTTAGTATTGTTGTGACTTGTGACACCCCAATTATGATACACGACGTCAACTTTCCCTAAATATGTATAGGTGGGTCAGGTCAGGTCAGGTTTTAAGTTTTGTCCTCAAATTGAATATGTTTGTTCAAATAGGTTGGTTTGGTAGACAAACAAAAATCAATCTTGTTCAACAAGTCTTCCTCTTCCCTTGCTCTCCAGGTCCACCTACCTCAACATATTTTCAAAACGTTAAAATTGGGTCATCTATTCATTACCAACTAATTAATCATCAAATGGTCCTCATTTTAGGATGCATTGCTCTATAATTTACATTATTATCAGGTCGTCGGTAATGACTTTGTGTTACCTGTAGTTATAATCTCGCTACCTACTTTCTTACTTAGCCTTTATGAGATATAAAGAAAGTTGAATTATTGGATCATAGGTTTTAATGTGATCAAACAATTTGTTAATCTTGATCTGTTACACCCAATAGAATCTGAAAGTATACTAACACAATGTTGATAGTTTTGATGTGTGAAACAAATTAACTGTGAATTAATAGCTACTAATTAACAAAAATGGTGGCCGAAATTAATGTGATATCATGATTTTAATAGAATGTGGAACCAGGCTAGCAAGTGCTGGATACGCGGTGTTTGGCATCGACTATGAAGGGCATGGACGATCCAGAGGTGCTCGCTGCTACATCAAGAAGTTCGAAAACATTATTAATGACTGTGATGCTTTTTTCAAATCTGTTTGTGGTATGTGGTGGAAATCATGACACAATATTTAGATCCTCAAAAACAAAATGTGAACCTCCTAAAATATGACTACTGTGATTTTCCAGCACAAGAAGAGTACAGGGACAAGGGCAGGTTCTTATATGGCGAATCGATGGGAGGAGCAGTGTCCCTTCTGCTTCACAAAAAGGACCCTCCTTTCTGGAACGGTGCTGTTCTTGTCGCTCCAATGTGTAAGGTATTAAAATTTATTAATGATTGTGACTACATTATACGTTATAAAGAAAATGTTATGTTCGTTAATTTTATTTTGTTGTGAAATATTAGATATCAGAGAAGGTGAAGCCGCATCCAGTGGTTGTGAATATATTAACGAAAATTGAAGAGATCATACCTAAATGGAAGATTGTACCTACAAAGGATGTGATCGATTCTGCCTTCAAGGATCCTGTTAAGAGAGAAGAGGTGATGTTCTTTAACATATTTATCGATGATAAAGTGTGATTAATTAGTGTAGAAGAACTATGAGTTGTTTAATTAATCAAAGATTTAAATGTGGCATTGCAGATTAGAAGCAATAAACTGATATACCAGGACAAGCCTAGACTGAAAACAGCTCTTGAAATGCTCAGAACCAGCATCAGCCTTGAAGAGAGTTTAAACAAGGTAAACATTTATTTCTCCCTCTCTTTGATACATAATTTGTTAGAAACAAAACAAGTTGGCCACGTGGCTCGAGCCCTAACACATATACAAATTCGATCACGTGAGCGGACTCGATCCCAAAATTCTTTGGTATAACAAGGCTCTGATATCATATCAGTAACTACCAAGAAGCTTAAACCGATAGGAAAAGAGCCTAGTCTTTTTGTGTTATTGTTATGTTTGATTGCACAATAATGAATGTAAAAATTTGGCAGGTGACACTGCCATTCTTCGTATTGCACGGAGAAGCAGACACAGTGACAGACCCAGAAGTGAGCAAGGCCTTGTTTAATCAAGCCGGCAGCAGAGACAAGACCATAAAGCTGTATCCAGGAATGTGGCATGGTCTGACCTCAGGAGAACCAGATGACAACATTGATATTGTCTTTGCCGATATCATAGCTTGGCTCGAAAAGCACACCAGTGACGCCACTGCCATCGTTGTAACGCCAATTCACTTTTCTTTAAACAATTGCAGGGTTCAGAAACTGATGACTACAGACATGGACTCATCGGGAAGAAAGCAGCAGCAACATAGAAGCTATTTATGTGGATTGAAAGGACGTCGAATGTTTCATCACTCCGCAATGTAGCAGGCAGATGTTTGGACATTAAAGTTTGAGTCTGCAGTGGTTTTCAGGATCTTATAAATGCAAAATGTACAATTTCAAATTGAAAATGAAATAAGCGTTCCTCTCTGTGTGCTCATTGTATATTGCACTATTATCTACAGATTGCTTTGTAGTCCTTTGTTGTGCAAATCATCCAAAGCTAATCAACTTAGAAACAGTTAACAATCTAATCTAAAACTGTCGGAACTCAGAACTCAAGCACTAAGTCTACATGAACAACCCGAATATTTACTCTCACAACCGGATGATATCAGGTCCACCATATCGGGAGAAACTCTTCACACAGATTAGTAAAATACATCTGATGGGATTCAGATCCAATGTGAACTACATTATGGAAATTTTGACAACAAAATTTGAGAAGGAATTTATATATGCAAATTCGTGTTCATTGTAAATTAAAAATCCGAATGGGGTGTAATTAAAACGTATTTGACAAGATAAGTTTGGTTTAATAGTAAATCTCTTGCACTTACATCTATGAAATTACAGATTCGAGTCATGCCACGTCCCCAAACCCGAAATACTGTAATAGTTTAAGGGCACATGATGCGTTGGGCCTAACTCTTGTGTGATGGGCCGTGGTCTTGGAAGTATACTATTTCAGCCTGAAACAAACAACTCTCTGCAAGCAAGACCCTTCACTTTTTTATGCAAAAACAAAAGAAAACCCTCGACTACTGCTTAGTGCTTGCTCGCGTGATCTCCAACTGTGAGAGTCAAATCCCCTAAACCCTCGCATTAAACCCTATCGCTGATTCGCTGTGAGTTCTTTACCTTTCTATTTAGTGTTCTCTTTTGTAATTCTACTTTTAATGTAGGTTTTTTTTTTTTTTTTTTTTTTTGTTTCATTTTTTTTTTTCAATTTCAGGTTTGCGTTTTGAGAATTCGTCAAGTGAAGATGAGGTTTTTCCAGCTTTCTCTTTCTATTTTCTTGTCCTATTTTGATTAATTATCAAGTAGTAAACTGGGCTTGCTATTTTTAGCTACAACAACATGTAGGACAGTTTTTATTTATTTATTTTTTAAATTTAATAAACTCTTAGTTCAATGAAAAATGTCCTGAATTTATGGTTTTTGTTAAAATGGATATAATTATGTATAGATTGGCTCATTTATGTATCATATTTGGCTCATCGTGATTTCTTAAATTTGAGTTATAAAGCTAGTTGCGGGGAAATTAGATTCAAATTAACATTTGGGTCTATCTGAACTTGAAGTTTGTGATGGAAACTAGAATTGTTGGTTGTGTTTGAAAGAATAGAATTAGAGTTTGAGCATTGGAATTGAGTGGAATTTGGAGATACTGGTATCTGACTTTCTAAAGAAGACAACTTCCAGTTTTTTATACCTATACTGTTATACATTTACATGGACAGTTTACTTTATTATTTTTATTAAGGACAACATTAACGTGTGCCCTAACGCATAAGATAACATGAAGGTACTACTAGTATGGTTTATTAACCCTAAGAAGATTGTCGTATTACGTGATCATCTTTGGTGTTCTTCTTTAATCTTAGGCATTCACTGTGTTAACTACACTTGGACATGTCATCAGATTCAGTTCTCCTTCTGAATCCTTGGCTCAAGAATCAAGGAGTTTGATCTATTTAGTAATTTGAATAATTAAGTTATTAGCTATAATAGTCTTCGTTGTGCATTATGGCTTTTGAGTGATAGTTTTATTCTTTGATTAAACGACGTCGTTTTAATGAGGTCGATTCGTGTCTGTTACTCCCGACTCACTAAAATGACTCTGCACTGGAATTTAGGGCTGAAAATTGGAAATAAACAATGGAAGAAGAGGTCAAGGACATCGTTCCCTGCACTTCCCTTGTTGTTGATTCTTTACTTCGTGTCGGAACGGTAACGATAATAATCACTTTACTTATTTTGTGTAATTTGAGTTCAATATTCTTCAGACTCTGAAATTCAAATACCATCGATTTCTATTGCAGGCTGGTGCAATTTGGGGTTTGTGTGCAGGTCCACATCAAGCTCGTAAAAGAGGTAACGATGCCTACCCTATTTTAAAAATTAAATTAATTGAACTTCTCACTTCTTCTTTTTTTCGTCCTTTTCTAACATTAAGTTCCTGCCATTGTTATTTTCTTAGAAAAATTAGGGCCAAAGAGTTAGTGAAACCCTAATTTCATTTTCTGTCCGATAATGTAAGCAATTTTTTTTTTTTTTTGTTCCTTATATACAGGTCTTACTGGGATCGCTCAAGCTTCCCATGTGGTACTATTCTTTTTTTGTTTTGAAAATCTTGATTCTAGTTCCTTTCAAATTTTAATGTCCAATTGCTTCTTCGCTCAATTCCGCATGTATTTGATCTGATGTGCAGGCAAAAGCAGTTACTAAATACAGCTTTCAATGTGGTAAGTCGATGCCTATTGATTTTACCTTGTATCTGCTTGTTTGTTTATTGCATGGATACATTTATGTAATTGCCATCAAATTTGCAAGGTATTGGAAGGATTAGAATATGTGGTATGATAAAGAAGTTTGTGGCTTGATTGCTATTGTGATATCAAGGTCTTTTTACAATAATTATTTTGTAGATGCCTACCTGTAGTGCTATTCTTTTTTCTTTCTTTTTTTCTCAGAGCTTTTGTCGTTATTGGGACTCTATATGATTCCCATTATCCTCTAAACTCAGTATTTCTAGTCACCGTATGCCACGATTTTTACACTGGGTCATTTTGTTTTAACATTTTTCAATATGGTAATTACATTATATTGTCTTTGTATGTTGCTTCGAAATTGAGACACGGTTGTAAACCATGTAGCAGCCTTGCAGTGCCTTTTTTATCCCCTCATCATCATTCACTACGTTCTCTTTTGCTTGGTTATGCATTTTTGGATTCACATCTATAGAGCTTGTTTTCTCGTGTTTGTTGTCGATGTTTTACCTCGCAGTGTGCTTTTTAAAATTTTTCTTGTGGTCTTGGATTATCAACTTATTGTAATTTAAACAACTCAAAAAACAACTGAATTTAATCTTTTATGTACCCGTATTTTCTATTATTCTATAGGACTTGTTGCTGGTATTTTTACTAGTACTCACTGTGGGCTGCAGAGATATCGGAGGCGGAATGATGGGGTTAGTTATATATTGTCCCTTTTATTTGATTTCTTTTAGTGATAGGTTATTTGTGTCAATACGAATAATAGCTTGTCAATTTGACACTATCAACATCCACGTTTAAGTGTCCCAAATCTATCTGTTTTAACACTCAAATCTTCAAGAAGGCTATATGGCCATATTTGATATGATCAAGTATTTAAATCATCAAGCTAGGAGTGCCAGTGGAGCTTCATGTGTTTATACGAGTAGCAAATTTTGTTACCCCTTCTAGTTCCGACTTCTGTAGAAGTAAAAACAGTTACCGCCCTAACTTCTCTCTCTTTCTCTCAAATTGTGGAACATATATGCTTGTAGAGAATTTGACCATAAGGTGACAATTCCCACAGATGTGCAGGCCTTATTCTTTACTGCAGTTTAAGCATAGTTATTAAAGGCATGCCCAGGCTCCGGGCGCAGCTTTTGCGCCTGTAGTTAGGCCGGGCAGTCATAGGCAACGGGCGACAGGTGGCGCCTAGGCGCGCCCGAGTGAAATTTGTATTATTTGGGTTTTTTCCTCTTTAAACAGGTGGGCTTTTGAAAATTAAAGAACCAACTTGAAGCCCAAAAGTCAGCCCAAAAACTAGCCCAAAAAGTCAAAAAGCCAAAAAAAACCTAAATCCCTAAGACCTTACTAGAAAGTAGAAAACTAGAAACTAATTCAAACATCCTTTATTTTTTATGTGTTTGGTTTGGTTGTTTGCATTTGAAACTTTGAAGTTTGAATCTTAGTAAGACTGATTGCATTTTCATTCTTTTATTATTCTTGTCTTGTTATAGAAATTTGTAGGATAAATTAGGTTTTTAAATGTTTTATGAATGTTTTCCGTGTTTTTAAAAAAAGTGCGCCTGACTTCAGTCAGGCGCGCGCCTCGCCTTGCACCTAGTGCCTCGGGCTCCAGGACCCCTAGCGCCTAGGTGCGCCTAATGCCTTTAATAACTATGAGTTTGAGTTTGGATGATGAATCATAATGCTAATGGGCCGTTATGTAGTTAGAAGCACGGCAAGTGTAAACTTTTTCATACCTGACAAATTGTGGATGGTTTCATAAGCAAATATCCTTTGCCATTAGCTAATTTACCAGAAGTCCTGTATGAGGAGGATTGTATGGCGTAAATTCTAAGTGTTTACCTCAATGGTGTGGTCGACCATATGCCAGGATGTTGGAGTCTACTTCTGGTTTGCACTATGATTTTGCTTCATAAAATGCCAATTTAAGCTCTTATAGTGTAAGAAGTTTCTGTTTTCTGTGTGCTGGTATTATTGCAGAGGAATGGAGTGTTTCTTGGCCAATCTCTTGTTATAAACGAAATTCACTGCTCATATATTTGGACATTGAGAAATAGAAAAACCTGACAATCTGACATTTTCTGATGCTTTTCTATAACCAAAACCGTGATATTGATGTGGGTTGATGACCTACTTATGGACATCTTCAACATTTTTTCTTCTTATAGATAAACGCTCTGATTGCGGGTGCTGTAGCAGGAGCAGCTGTTGCTGCTGGGACACGGAACCGGACACAAGTAATTTGGACGGCTGGCCTAGTTTCTGCCTTCAGTGTTGCTGCTGACTACTTCAAACCAAATTGAATTTGCTGATGAACTTCTGGAGGATTAAGGTGATTCTTGCCTCCTTACTTCTTATATCACTCATTAATCTGCATGCTGCAAGTTTGATTTTGTCTTTGCCCCGGTGACTATATGAAGCTGTCATCTGAATTCTGAAATATCTGATGTTGCCATCCTCTTGTGGTGGTCAAACTAGGCTTTTGGCTTGCTGGAAGTAGTGACGTGTATAAACATTCATTTCTTATTCTGTATTTAAAGTTCAAGAATATAATTGAACTCCTGGTCAGTGGTCCTTGTAATGTTGCTGTTCCTCTTCACACCTAGATATCTAATAATTGATATTCGATATTGAGCTGATGAATTATCATTGATACGTGTGATAATTTCTCTCTTTTATGCCAAATTATCAGCCCATCAGGTTGATCGAAGTAAAATATTTAAACATTTGGTCTTTTGGCATATATACTATGTTGCTTACGGCTGCTATCGAAGTTTAACAGGCAAATTTTGATCAACTGTCATTCAGTTAGTTCATATGGAATGTTTGTTTCGATTTTGGTTTCCTTTTATGTTCAGTCTTTTTGCATCTTTCGCTGCCTTGTATATGAATAACCTTTGATTAGGATTATTTCATGCTTCTTACCATAATGCCATTAGTCCTCTTCAATCAAACAAAATCATTTCAGAATTTAGCAACTGTTGAGTTATTCTTAGATTACAGTCCCGGTATTGTATTCTTTCAAATGCCATTTCAAATACCTTATAAAGTTATAATGTTTAGCAGGATATTTGAGCTGCCGGTGGATGATTTGAAATGAAGATTTTTCATGCCCAAACTTTTGAAGGCAAGTTTCCGTAGTTTGATCATGTCTCCTTCAAGCGGGACTACCATTGAAAAACTTGACGCTTCTGTAATGCAACTTCATTGAATCATCAACTGCTTCTCTAGGTATGTACAGGAATAGTACATATGTATTGACCCGTATAGCATTTCAAACATTCGTTGGGCACGTTATTAGTCTTTGATGCAACTTCATTGGATCATCAACGGCCTCTCTGGTTTGTCACCACAATTCTAATTCTACTTTAGTGAACACAATGTGAACCAGTAATCAACATCGAAATTTATTAAAAATATTTATCAAATTTGAGTCTGCAGTGGTTTTCAGGATCTTATAAATGCAAAATGTACAATTTCAAATTGAAAATGAAATAAGCGTTCCTCTCTGTGTGCTCATTGTGTAGTGAACTATTATCTCCAGACTGCTTTGTTGTGCAAATCATCCAAAACTAATCAACTTAGAAACAATTAACAATCTAATCTAAAAATAATCACCTGTATATAAGAAAATAAACAATTTAGATAATTCACATATAACGAAACTGAATTTAACTCAATTTTTTTTGTTAAATAATCTAACAGGTTGAGTGGTATGTTTATCATATTATGCCTCCAACCATTTCAAAACCCTTTTTAAATCCCGCCAATTGGGGCCTCGAAAGCTTTCAAAAAAACATATATGATCCCGGATTAATAGATGTTGTCAAAAAAAAAAAAAAAAAAAAATCCCTGTTTAAATCCCATTTTTATCTAATGTATGTGATGTGGGGTATAATTTTTAGGGTTCAGAAACAAATTACTAATGATAACAATTAAACTAGCATTAAATCATCAACTCTAGCCTATAACTATAAGCAACAAGTTACTTATTTATTTATTATTATTTAAGTTTGACAATGAACAAATTAGGGGACTGTCAGATCTCAAGCACTACATCTACATGTACAACCCGAAACATTTATTCTCACAACTGGGTGATATCAACTCCACCATATCGGGAGAAACTCCTCACAGGTTTATCAAATACGTATGATGAGATTCAGATCCTTAAGGGGAGGTATACACCTCTTGGGATTTAATGTGAACTACATTATGGACATTTTGACAACAAAATTTGAGAAGGAATTTATATATGCAAATTTGTGTTCGTTGTAAATTAAAAATCCGAATCGGGTGTAATTAGTATTTGACAAGATAAGTTTGGTTTAACAGTAAATCTCTCGCACTTATATTCATGAAATTGCGGATTCGAGTCATGTCACGTCCCCAAACCCGAAACACTGTAATAGTTTAAGGGCACATGATACGTTGGGCCTAACTCTTGTGTGATGGGCCGTGTTCTTTGAAGTAGACTATTTCAGCCTGAAACAAACAACTCTCTGCAAGCAAGACCCTTCACTTTTTTATGCAAAAACAAAAAAACCCTCGACTACTGCTTAGTGCTTGCTCGCGTGATCTCTGACTGTGAGAGTCAAATCCCCTAAACCCTCGCATTAAACCCTATCGCTGTGAGTTCTCTTTCTTTCTATTCAGTGTTCTCTTTTGTAATTCTACTTTTAATGTAGGTTTTTTATTTTTTTTATTTTTTTATTTCTTTTAATTTCTTTTGCAGGTTTGCGTTTTCAGAATTGCTCAAGTGAAGATGAGGTTTTTCCAGCTTTCTCTTTCTATTTTCTTGTCCTATTTTGATTATTTTATCAAGTAGTAAAATAGGGCTTGTTATTTTTAGCTACAACAACATGTAGGACAGTGTTTTTCTTTTTCTTTTTTCTTTTTTTAAATAAACTCTTAGTTCAATGAAAAATGTCCTGAATTTATGGTTTTTGTTAAAATGGATATAATTATGTATAGATTGGCTCATTTATGTATCATATTTTGCTCATTGTGATTCTTAAATTTGAGTTATAAAGCTAGTTGCGGGGAAATTAGATTCAAATTAACATTTGGGTCTATCTGAACTTGAAGTTTGAATTCTTAAGTACTTTAATATCCATTTATCAAACTTAAGAAAAAATCTATTTTGTTCCCAAACTATACTCTCCCTCAAAACCAATAGTCATATATACAGTGATCCATCTCTCTTATATTTTGTTTATATGCATGAACATTATTTCTTAGTTCTGTAGATGATAGTTTATTACATACACTTTGAAGATGCACATACATGGCAATTATATGATAGCGTCTCTTTGTAAATTTTGTTGTGATAAGCATGGGTAGAAATGTAGAATGCACTAACACTTTTTCCCTTTTGGTTCTTTTGCAGTAGACCAATGGAAGAAGATGCCACTGTAAGTTGTCTGTCCTTATGTTGCTTGTTACACTTGATAATAGGATTCTTTATGACGTTTTTGTGTTTGTTTTTCTTCTTGTTTGTGTTTTATTTGTTTATTCTTTTGGTTCAAAGTCTGGCCACACAGTTGGACATATTCCTTCTCTAGTATATGAATTTGGACTTTGTTATCATACCAACTCGGCAACTCCTCAATCTTTCTTTAGTTAACCAATTGGTTTTCTTTTTCATTGTTTGTAGTCTGGATGACAATGTAATGAAACCATGTATTTGGTAAATGATTTTGTCAAGTTATATTTTTACTAGTTCTGTGAGACTTTATGCATCAGTCATTAAGATTTAAGATATTTTAGTTCATGGAAAATCAGTTATTTAGTTGTGTTTGTTGATATTCCTTATTGCTTTTGGCTTTATTGGAACACTTGACAACTATGTCTTCTGTAGACATTGATTATGCTAGTCTTATCTATTACATTGCACATTTCCAAGTGTTATACTTTTTTCAATGACTAGTATGAGTTAAGGCTTATGTCATCCTTATGAGCTAGTGTGAAGGTACTACTAGTATGGTTTATTAACCCTAATAAGATTGTCATATTACATGATCATCTTTGGCATTCTTCTTTAATCTTAGGCATTCGCTGTGTTCACTAACTTGGACATGTCATCAGATTCAGTTCTCCTTCTGAATCCTTGGTCCAATAAGGAGTTTGATCTATTTATTAATTGAGATAATTAAGTTATTAGCTATAATAGTCTGTGTTGTGCATTATGGCTTTTGAGTGACAGCTTTATTTTGTTATTAAAATTAGCCTTTTCTCTAAGTTTCTTTTGTGGTTTAGTAAGATTGTTCTATACACATTGGAGCTATACTGTTTCCATGAACCTTTTTGTCAGCCTTTCGTTTCTAGTAAACTGACTTTTTAATTTTCTGGTAAATTAAATCTTATAGCCCGTATCCATACTGTTTGTGCAGGCTGGAAAGAATGAGGAAGAGGAATTCAACACTGGGCCACTTTCTGTACTGATGATGAGTGTTAAAAATAATACCCAGGTACTAATACTATGCAATTGTAATAACCTTGTTTAAGAGCAAGAAATTATTGTGTGCCTGATGTTGTAGTGGAAGAAGGCTCTGAAATTTATAAGAACGCTTAAATGAAAGTAGTGGCAGTTTAACTTAGTGACTGTTTATCTAGGCTGTTTGGGAAAGCTGAAACCAGTTAGCTGGTATGGTCTGATTGAATTGAATTTTGAGTCTGTTAAGGTGAGCTCTATAGCATAATGGCTTTGTTGATAGGCTTGACGGCATGTCTTTCACTCTTTCTAAACAAATGTTCTGTACACCTGAACTAGGTGGCATTATGCATGTTGGCCCAATCTGGTTCAGTTTTCAAAACTCCCAAACAGTCCTTTATGTTTTTCTGATTTTGAGCCTTGGAGTTACAGTTCTCCAGGTATTGGCTTGTGAAATCTGTGAGTGAATTTTTAGTTTTGTTACTGTTTTAGTGACATTCATCACACTTGTTCATTCAGGTCCTAATTAACTGCCGGAACAACAAGAAGCTTCTTGGCCGTGTGAGGGCTTTTGATCGGCATTGCAACATGGTCCTCGAAAATGTCAGGGAGATGTGGACAGAGGTTTGTTTATTTACATAGATCTTTGTTCTATTTCCTTAATGCTATAATGTCTGTTGTCTAGTGAAAAACAGCTTTATTTAACCGAAGTTATTTGCTTCTTTTTTTTCTTTTTTCTTTTTTCAGGTACCAAAAACTGGAAAAGGGAAGAAGAAAGCTCTTCCTGTCAACAAGGACAGGTTCATCAGTAAGATGTTCCTTCGTGGAGACTCAGTTATCATCGTCCTTAGGAATCCCAAGTAATGTAGCCGTTCTCTGTTGAGTGTCGATCCTCTAATGTTTGAACAAGTTGTCTAGATATTTTTCTATTGCTGCTTGTTATAACCCTTCTTTAAAATAGAACCCGTTGCTTCTGTGTAACAAACTTGTGTTGTGTGCTCAGTAGTCCATTATGATGTTATTAGAGACCTGTTTTTTCTTGCACTAACTGGTTGATTTTGATATCAAGTTCATTATAAATTATTAATCTGATCACTTGACCTTGGATTTACACCAAATGGCCCAATTTTGACAATGTTTATATTTGGTTTAATGCACTAGTGGCTGCTCAGTAAAGCACCGTTTGGTGTGTGGGATTAGATTGAACTATTTTATGGGATTAAAATGAGATTAGACTGGACTTAATTAATGTTATGGTGTGTATGGTGAAATATTGGACTGAACTGAGAACTGAATTATTATTATACATGACTAAATAAAATAATATTTTTAATTTGATAATATTTTGTAATTGAATAACAAATGATTGAAATATATTTTAATAAAATAAGTATTTTTAATTTATATTTTATTAAATTAACAATATTCAAAATTATTTTTAAATAATACTAGAATTTTATTATTATTTTTAAATAAACTAAAATATTGATTAATTTTATAACTCGTTTAAAAAAAAAAAAGGATATATGTATTTTTTGAAAATAAAAATTAAAAAAAATTATTAAAAAATTTATAATCCTATTTCGGGGGAATTATAACAAACCCACCAAATTGGTGGGTTTGCCACAATCCCAATTGGCCTAGTAAGGACTTAGGATTATGGTGGGGCTAGTTGGGTAACAAACAAGGGATTGGAATTAGATCATACCAATCCCTTGTAATCCGATGCATAAACTATGTCTAAGGTTATCTCTAACCAATCTTCATTTCTTCAAAATGAAGACTAGATTGGCTCCAACCAATCATCAAAATGAAGACTCCAAAATGAATATTGGTTTTGGTTCTTCAAAATTGAAGATCCAGTTTTGGATCTTCATTTCACTATTCCATTAAAATAATATTAATTTTCTTCTCATCTCCTTTTTTCACATTTTTAATTAAACTCAATTAATTATATATAATTTTTAATTTATAAATGTAAGCAGTATAAAAATTATACCATTAGAAATATTTTATTGAGATCTTTCAACCGAGTATAATATTGACTATATTTTAATTACTTTTAAATTTTAAATTTTTTATTAATAAACTAATAGGTATTTATTTCAAAACAAATATTTTCAAATTATCAATTTTTATATGTAATTAACATATATCATAATAATTAACTCAAAATAATTCAATAAAACCAAATAATAAAATTAACATTCTTAAATTAAAATATTACAATGGAAAAAAAAAAAGTACATTGAAAATGAAAATAAAACCAATAAAAATAACATTGAAACTTAAAAGTTAACACTAGTATTACAATAATTCATCTCCGCTCCAACCATAGTAATTTGGAAACCGATCAAAACTACTAAAATTACTCGACAACCAACCTTGAAATTGCCCGGAACTATTAATATTGCCATGGATAATGTTAGCAGATGATCTTTGTATATCAAAATCTTTACATGTAAAAATAGTTAGTTGTGACAAATTATAAAAAAGATTAGAAAATTTTAGATATAATAAAAGTGGGTAAATTATTATCTAATAAGATAATGTAGAGAAAACAATTTCATTAAAGAAAGTTTGAAATATTATTTATAAAGTAAAATAATAATATTTTATTATTTAGAAATTGTAAAATAAAGAATGGTTGGAGTAATAGAATTATAGAGATGGAATCCATTTTCCAATCTTCAAATTGAAGAAAAAATTGAAGACTGGTTGGAGATAGTCAGATAGCCTAAGTGTGCATAGAAAAGTGGATTGAAAAGTATGTAAAGCCTACGTCTACGATTGATAATTGTAAATTCAAACAAGTTCATTTTTAACCATTTGGAACATCGAGTAATCATTTATAACCTACTTTCAAATTTTAATTGTTTATAACCTAATTTTTGCACTATTACCATAATGCCCCTATATAAAAGCCCCCATCTAAAAAAAATCTTCCCTCTACTCTTCTTCTCTTCCACAACCGCCCTTCTTCTCCTCTTTCCTTCTTTCTCTTCTTCTTCCATTTTTAACTTCAAAAAAACTTTGATTCCGACTTTTACAAAATATTTTGTTCTGGAAACTAAAATCATCAAATAAACTTGGTTCTGATTTTGAGTTAAAGATTTGAGGGAGACTGCTTAGGGAAGTTTTTTGAGAAAATCAATTGGATTAGCTCTTGAAGTGGTTAATGTGTGTAAAATTTTTAAGTTTTTACATTATTTTTTATAGTTATAGTTCATATAAACATGGGTTTTGTGTTATTGTAAAAATTTGGGTTGGATTTGGCAAGATCCATGAATTTTTCACGGAATTGGAAATTTCCAGAAGGTTTCACGAAATTTTGATATCGTGAAACCTTTGGGTTTTCTCAAAATTTCGTGAAACCTTCTGAAATTTTTTAAAATTTTGTGAAACCTTCTGGAAATTTACAATTTCGTGAAAAATTCATGGATCTTGCCAAATCCAACCCAAATTTTTACAATAACAGAAAACCAGAACCAAGTTTACTTGATGATCTCAGTTTCTAGGACAAAATATTTTGTAAAAGTCGGAATCAAAACTTTGTTGAAGTTGAAAATGGAAGAAGAATAGAAAGAAGGAAAGAAGGAAAGAAGATAAGAAGAAAGGTCATGGGAGAGAAGAAGAAATTTTGGAAAAAAATTAAAAAATTAATTGGCTGGGGCATTTTTGTAATTTTGATTAAGGATTGAAAGAATTTATTGCAAAATGGTTATAAACAATTAAAATATGAAACAAGACTAAAAACAATTTTCCCATAATCCACATGGCTATATTGGGCAATTTTCTCATTCCTTCCTGCAATCACGACCGACTGACCGAGCACGAAAATGACTAGTGGTACGAACGAGCAAATGTAATTTTGTGCTATTTAGTAGAAAAGGTCTGCTGAGGTTGACACGACAGCCTCCGTATTTGATTGATTCTTCACTTATTTGTTTTTTAACGGCTTATCACCTAATTCTTCCAACTCTAATTAATAATGACAATTCTAATTATCTTATAAAAATTGCATTATATAATGGTAATCAGAGCTGTCATGAGTTGGCTAGGAATCTAGGATAATATTTCTTTTATAAATAAAAATAAAAAATAAAAAATAAAAAATAAAATGTTGACTTTTTACTATCCAAAATCAATTCCATCCCCTTAATTAATTGAACAAAAGATGAGATGTATGAGCACAAGAGAATGGAAAATTGGAAAGGTAATCGATATCTCTATACTATTCAAGTTGCATCAAAAAAATAGGATAAAATTGTTATTGTAGTAATGGAAAAGGTAATGCTCGCTGTCTATATTTTAAGCTTAGATGATGAGATAGAATATAGAAATTACAAAGATCACTTCCAAAACCTATTCAAAGATAATAAGGAACCGACTGACTTCATTTGCTACTGCTGTTGATGTCGCTACCATATTTTGTTTTGAGAGAAAGGAAAATGCCGGATTCGCTTTGTGTGCACTAAACAAATCACATTCCCTTGGTTACTCTACACAATTATATATGCCAGCTTAGGATGAAGTTGAAGACGCGGTAGTGGTAGTGGAGGCACTGCCTTCCTTGTGGTCGCCAAAGATTCGTTGCCGGAAATCTTTAACCATTAGAGGCAGACCCTTTCTTAGGGACACTTTGGGTTCCCAACCAAGAAGCTCTTTGGCTCTAGAGATGTCAGGCTTCCTCTTGTGTGGGTCATCTTCTGTGTTGGGTTTGAACTCTATTTTTGCATTAGGGTCTATCGTTTCCTGGACCACCTGCACCAAACACACCAAGAAGAAGACTGCTCAGCTATCTCGAAAGAGCAATAAAGGTGCAAGGACAATCATTTTGTAGAACCCTATTGGCATCTTTGATAATTCACGAGGAGGAAAAGCCAAATTGATAAATGAACACTTTTTTGCAGCATTGCTCATGAGATTTGGATAAGATGCTTCATGAAAGGTAAGGAATATGTTTGATTCTAACATACATTAATGAATTGAATGTATTAAAAACAGGTTTGCATATACGAAAAATAAAAATAAAAGAAAACAGGAGCATTCATCAGTAACAAGAACGACTAGTGGCAACGTTGATTCATTTCAAGATTTGAAACTTTCACAATTTAGGTGATCATTTTTACTTCAGATATATATCTTCATAAAGAGAAAAAAGGGTTTGTCAAAAATGCTGTTGATGTGTTTCTTTAGACCAGAGGACTCACAAAATGTGAACAAGAAGGACAAGAAAAAACAAACAAGGACAAATAACACAAAAGGCAATAGTGCCAGAAAGTGAAGGAACCATGCGGTCTAAATTATAAGACTTACCTCAGCAAGTTCAAGCATGGTGAATTCACCAGGATTTCCAAGATTAAAAGGTCCCACATGTTCTCCTTCCATCAGGCGCATCAGACCCTCCACCTATTTCGACAGACATTGCAAAAACATATCTTCACAATCCCGAAAAGCAATAATTATGCTGAATTTGCAATTATCTGGGGGAGGATTTTTGATAGTTCCATCAAAATAGAAAGCTACCCCAGAGACTTAACTATCAAACCATCATTTCTCTAGTTGTTGTTTGTGTTAAAGTAATCCTACGCGATACCACTCAATGAAATGTCCCTTGGTAAAAGCCTACCCCACTATCACAATTCACATACAAACCTCCACTGATAAATGATGGATCCATTTTCCTACTTTCAAAATGTTTGTCAATACAATCAAAGGAGCATTTACTTTTGAACCTAATAAACAATGCTTTAATATAAATGGCAGATTAAATGCAGAGATGCTGGAGAGGCCCCAAAATACTGTCTGCTAATTAATATTTTTCCTTTTACAAGTGCAAAAACTGACGATTGCAAACAATACAATGCTTGTTACCAAAGGAGACAATTAAGATTGATGGCCCACGTAGTGACATAGACACTCTATGGGGCTCCCATCACATGGTATATACTCATTATTGATTAACACTTGTCACAAACACCAGCAACCGGCTCATTTTGGCACTACCTGTCACAATATTTACTATGCTGGAAGTGAAATTTATAAATTTTTACCCCAATCAACTTCTGCACAAATTTGAATAGTTTCCAACCCATTCAGGCACCAGAGATGCACAAACATACCAATTTCCCCATGCGTATTTCGAATATTTAATTACATGCGTAATGCATAGAAGACAAAACCGCCGCAGCACCACATTACATTAAAAAAAAAACATATATATATATGGTAGAAATGACGAACTAAAATGAATCTAAGAAGTATGAAAAAAATGATTAAGCAAATGCCAACTATGATGTCAAGAGATTCTCTTACCAAATCAGAAACATATTGGAAACTCCTTGTCTGCTTCCCATCACCGTACACAGTCAAAGGTTCCTTCCTTAAAGCCTGCATCAAAGCAATGCAGCTAATTTATCAATTATTTAACTATCAAAACAACACCCACTACCATACCATGAAAAAAAAAATATTAATATCACAAAACAAATAATAACCTGAGCAACGAAATTGCTAACAACACGACCATCATCAATACACATCCGAGGCCCGTACGTGTTGAAAATCCTAGCAATCCTAACCTGTGAAGAATAAGAAGTAAAAAAAAAACATTAAATACCAAATTAATTGTGAATTCTAATTTTGATTATTAGATTTAATTAAAAAGCTAACCTCAACTCCAGCTCCTCTGTGATAGTCCATGGTCAACGTTTCAGCTGTTCGCTTTCCCTCGTCGTAACAACTTCGGACACCTGTCGAACATTGAACCCAAAAAACACTTTCTGTCAATTTTATTTTATTTAAAATGAGAAAAAAAAAAAAACAGTATCTGACAGATCTAGACAACACTAAAATTCATACTCTTCATTGAATTACAATCATGCCATTCCACATTTCGCCATTTTACTGTTTAGACCTGCCTACCACTTTCCCATGTTTACAGTTCAAACTACAGCCATCCACTAGGAACGGACAAAAAAATAATTAAAAAAATTAAAAAAAACACGCAAACGAGTTTTCCAGACAAAAATCCAATGACATTGTGAACCGTCAGATTAGGGAACACCGTCAACAATGTATCAGATCTAAAGGTCATGATATTCACGAGTACAAAAATCCGTAAAAACCTCAAAAACTTTGAATAATACATGATTACTTTGGTTGGACCTACTAACGTGCACCGTTTCGGCACGGTAAATGACGAAAAGTCAGGGCAAAAAAAAAAACGCATCGCCGTTTCGGCACGATAAATGACGAAACGTCAGGGCAAAAAAAAAAACGCATGATCTCAAAATTTGCCGTGACCAAAAAAAAAAAAAACAGTCACAGAGAGAGAGAGACCGATAGGATTGACGTTGCCCCAGTAAGTCTCCTTTTGAGGATGTTGCAGAGGATCTCCGTACACCTCGCTTGTGCTGGTCAGCAAAAATCTAGCTCCAACCCTCTTTGCCAATCCAAGCATGTTCAATGTCCCCACTACATTTGTCTTGTAAATTTCTCAGTTAAAGCGAAACAAGAACAAAAACCCATTTTTTTCCAAATCAAAAACAATAACAGAGAATTGTAAAAATTGACGATAGAAAAAGGATATAATAGTCTTGACAGGATTGAACTTGTAATGAACTGGAGACGCAGGACAGGCGAGATGGTAGATCTGGTCAACTTCAAGCAACAGAGGCTCTACGACGTCGTGTCTTATAAGCTCGAAATTCGGGTTCCCGAAATGGTGCATCACGTTTTCCTTCCGACCCGTGAAGAAGTTGTCGACAACGATGACGCTGTCACCTCTTGCGATCAGTCGGTCCACCAAGTGTGACCCGACAAACCCGGCCCCACCCGTAACCACAATTCTCAACCCTTTTCGTTTCAGACCCAGCGGCACCTTCCCTCCCGAGCGAACCGACCCGAACCCGGAACCTCCAACGTGCGACACGGCCGGGACGTACGAAAACGTATCGGTTCCGGACACCTGGCTGGGATCGTAAGGAGCATGAGACGACGATGGGATGGCAGCGAAAAACAGAGAGGCTATGGCAATGCCGACGAGGACAAACACGAGCCGCTGCTCACGGAGCAAGTAACGAATGGGTCGGGTGACGAGAAACCAGGGTTTGATGGGTTTGGGCGAGTATGAATCCGTGATAGGTTGACTCTCGTGTCCTCTGTACGTTAGCTCCGACCCCATCTTCAAAAAACCAGAAAAGCTATAACAAAACGTCGAGATCAGGATATGAGAATTACGTTAGAGAGATTAGATAGAGAAGACGATGGTGGTGAGTTAAAACGGTGAGTCGGACACGCCGGGAACTCGGTTCACCGGCTTTGTTTGTTGTGGGTGGAGATTGGTGCGTTTTGGGTTTGGGGCTGTGGGTTTTGGTATATATAAAGTGAATTAGGAAGGTAAACAAGGCCTGCGTTTGGATCTTATTTACGAAAATATCCTTTTTTGGAAAGTTAAATAATTGCTATTAGGTGCGATTGTAATTCTAATTTCTAAATTCTTGGTGATCTGGCACTTAATTTGTGTTTCATTAGGTTGCTTCCATCGATTTACCATTAAAATTTCTCAGTTGTCTAATTTGACTTCTTTTGTTTATCTCTTGAGTCTTGACAACGCTTTTCATTTATTTATTGGTTAACTTTCATTTTTCATTTTTTCTTAAAAAAAATAAAATTCATTTCTCTTCTTCTTAAAATTTACAAAATAAAACAGTTTTCTTTCATTTTGTATTGATTAATAATTTCCTTTCAATCAAACATTATGTTGGAACAATATTGAAATAGTAATTGAGAAATAGAATTATCTTATTTGATATATTTTCCTCTTGTATGTTATATTAATTAGACAATAACATATTATCGATCTTCGTTACTAAGAGCATCTCCAATGCTGTTATATATTTTTACTTTCTATTAGTGACACGTTATCATGTCTTTTAAATATGGCTCCAGTAAAAAAAAAAAAAAAAAAAAAAAACATCCACTGTTTGACAAATCAACATTAAATAATCATCAAACTCTCTCTCCTCATTTATTTTTCAATTAATATGTATGATGGAAAATGGTAAGAAATCCTAGCCATCATTTCTAGATTTTTTTTTACCTTATTATCAATTCATCTTATGTGGTAAGAAATTTTACTAAAATGTATTATAGTATTTTTTTTATTTTTTTTATATTGGAAATGTATAATAGTATTGGATATGTCCGATATATAGAATTATTTGAGTTCTTATTTAATACTTTTGACTTGCTCATTGAAGAACAAAAGATATTGAACAGTATTTTATTTTATTTTTTTATATAGATATAAAAATAGAAGAAACTATAATTAAAAATAGAAGAACTAGACTTTGAATACAATGCAAAGTTGCAACCCCTTAATTTTCATGTAATTGGGATTTGTTTTATAAACCTCCTAATACTGATTAATAATTAAAAATAATAATAAAAAAAATCAATTTCATACTTCGTGTCAAATTCAAAAAAAAAAATCTTACAATGTCAAATATCAAAAGATTAAAAAATGTTTTTACTCTTCTTTGTCACTTTACACGTGCAATACAATGGTTGGCTGGCCCATGGAAGAATCCATGTGAATAAAAGTGCCCTAGTCCATCCTTTGCGGGAGATGTCACCGTTCGTTGCTGTTATTTGCAGTACTTTTTTATTGAGATCGAGATTTATTTGTGGTAGCTTTAAAGGTAAGTCAATTACTTATATTTAAATTCATTTTTCTTCACTTTTAGCATCTAATCCAATTTATTGTCCCACTAAACACTAATAGGCAGAAAACTTAAGACACTAATAAAAAGTAGGCCAGAAGACACCAATAAAAAGTCCCATTTTGGTCTCATAAAGGACAATTTGGTGGTAATTTTGGGACCTCATTTCCTAACTAACCTAACCTAGCCTATTACAATCAATCCATTGCCTCATTTGAAGATTTTTTTTTATTTTTTTATTTTTTTTTTCCATATTCCATTTACTATTTTGGTCGAATCAAATCTAGAACATTGACAAATTGAATAAGCACTCTTACCATTAAGCTACATTGGCTATATTAAACCATTTTATTTTTTTTATCATTCTTGTTATTCTTTATATTTTTTATATGTATAATTATTTTTGTTATTATATACGTGAAATATCTAAAATGTTGAGATATTTAGGAATCATAAGGATAGTTTGAAGGAGGAATTTGATATCACTTTGTATTATAAACTCTGAATGTGATAAAACTAAAAGATAAATCTCAAATTATAAACCAATATCATCTAATAATATGATAAGGCTTGGGATGAAAATCTCAAGTCCTTGGTTATACTCTTGGCAATTACATTGTGACCAGCCATCATGACGCTAGCTCAGCTGGTGGAAGAAGGGGGCACGGGTAACTCCCAGGTCAGCGGTTCGAATCCTACCCAAGCGAATGTGAGTTTTGATTTACCCGTTTGCATCTTTGTGTGACCGGAGGTGTGGGCCGAGGTTTCCTATTTGTCATACTCCATAACATCCAACAAGTTGGCTATGGGTGTGTCACGCAGTTGGGGAGGATAGACGGATGAGTGTTTGGACGAAGTCCGGAATCCTCGATACCAAAAAAAAAAAAAAAAAAAAAGTTCCCTTTACTAATTGAAAGAGGAATTCATACATTTTTACAAAAACATCCCCCCTTAAAAATAAAAATAAAAATAAAAATAAAATAATAAAAAACTATGCATATAAAACTAAAAATGAATTGCGAACTATACCAAAAAAAAAAAAAAAAAAAAAGAGGTGAACAGAATATTAAAATATATATATATATATATACACTTGTGTGTGAACCGTCAATTATAAAAAAGTTTGATAAAAAATATATATATATATACTATAGGAAAACATAAAATTTATGAACCATCAAAAAATCAGTTGCTTTTGCTTTGAATTTCTTTTTTTCTCTAATTTTTTTTATTTTTTATTTATTAGTTACACTCATTAATCTCTCATGTGTATAAATACGGCTATTTTTTGTACACAATGATATTTTTATAATCAACTTTGTATAAATTTGATTCTATTTCTAATTCTTAAAAGTTAGTAAACACAATAATGGAATTTAGTAACTTAATTCTGATTTCCTTCCATTATCTTTCTAGTGGAACTTGATTCTGATTCCTTTCATTCTCGATTAGTAAACACGCCATTTAGTGTGGATACAGTGACGGAATCTTATAGAGGTCAGGGGGCCATGGACCCCCTTGGCCCACAGAAAAAAGAAAAATAATAATAATAATAGCCCCTAGATACACACTCCAAGTTCCGCCCATGTATAGATAGACATAGACCTCTTTTCCGTAGTGTGAGTTGCTTTTGGGTAGTGCTTGTATCGGTAATTTTATTTTTTTTCTTTTTTAAGTTAACAAGGTAATATTTTATGCTTTAAAGGAAATTAATTTTTTAAAGCAAAGGTCACTTTACGTGATCACGAAATTGGTCACTCATTACTTTGATGAATGGTGATATTTTCACTTTTATTATTATTATTATGATTATTAAACTACTATTAAAACAACGATTACGTTATAATTATATGAGTAACTTAAGCAGCACGAGAATTTCGAAACGGAGAGAGAGAGAGACATGAAGAAATGGAGAGCGCACTGTGCACATGCATTTTCATTCTATGTAAAAGAAATTTCGAATTGCCTCTTCTAAGCAAGCTTTTCTCGTGCTCTCATTATAATAAATGTTTGGAATTTGTTATTTTTTTTATGGATGGGACCAAAAAATCTTTTAAATTTTGTTTTCGACAAAGTCTACGACTCTACGGTTATTCGGGGTTGGTTTACATTCAAATAATAGTGGGGGTCAGGGCGACCCTTAAGGCTTTTGAAAATTCAACTGAAATCGACAATTCGACATTCGACACGGGCTGCTTGAGGTTGCAAGTGTGTGGCCTCCGGTTACGACCAAGCGTACGTTTGAAATTTGAATTGTCTATTAAATGATTTATTTTTTTAATGTATATTTATTGTATATAACGTGTGTCACACTAGGAGGATACTCCATTTGATGGAGATAACTCGTATCTGATTCGGATACTCCCAAATACTTTAGGATATATATTCGATACTCCAAATGATGTATCCATTGACTTTTTCTCAAGTTTGACTGGAGGATACGAGAAGGATACGTCAAGAGACATCCATGATACGTTTGGGGGAATATTATAATTATTTTAGTATAAAACGAAGTCAAATTATAATTTCAAAAATGTAGAGGTCAAAATGAAATTGTAAATAAATATATCAGATTAGGGATCTATGGCTCATTTCAATTTCAATCGGCCGCTTGAAAGTTGAAAACGCATAAAGAAGAAGAAGAGAAGAGGAATAAGAAGAACCAAGTTAAAGACCGAAAAAGCTTTGAGCGGTATCACTTATTAGGCATGTATCATAATTTTTGTATAATTTTTTTTGGTGTTCGGGTTTATATAATAACTAATAACCGATGCTTGCAGCTTGATTGTTGACATTTTTTCTTTAAATTTTTTTTTTATTTAGTGAAATAATATTTGGATTGCAAACCTTTCTCTTGATGAACTAGAGTTGGATGTTGAATTATTTAGATCCTTTAACAATTTGAATGATGAATTGATGATAATGAAGTTAATTAGGAATTTAGAATATGTTTTATGAGTTTTTTATTTTATTTTATGTATTATTTGGATTTTGTAATATGTGACGATTTATGTGACGTATGTTTTATTTGGATTTTGTAATATGTTACGACTTATGTGACATGTTTTATTTGGATATTGAATATGTTTTGATTTGGAATGAATTATCAAATATGCTTTCATATATTATTATTTAAATATATATATATTATTTTAACAGACGTATCCTACCGTATCCATATCCTAGTTTTTGGAGAGTTACTGTATCCCCGTATCATGTCGTATCCATATCCCGTACCCGTACTCGTACCCATATCCGCTACATAGGTGTTACGTTTAGACAATATGAGGTCGGTACAATAGTTTGCCCCTTACATCTACAACATGAGGTTGTTGGTTTGGTTCTGTCCTTGTCCCTCTCTCCCAAATCCCTAATAATTGTAATATTTCAAAATATAATAATAATATGGTGTGTCACATTTCTTAATTTTTTATTTTATTTTTAGACCATCTGTGATGGTGACATGGTGTGACTCGAACTTGAACATGTATTGATAATAGACTTGACCCATGAGTGAAAAAGGAAATCTCCAACTAAAAAAATAATAATTAAAATTATCTCCCCAAAGTTTGAGGGAACTAATTTATAATTTCAGATTAAATAAAACCTACATGGTGGAATGTTTGGTGCTTCACCAGGGTTCTTTTGTTGTGGATTTTAATCTAAATTCAAAATTATGAATTGTTTTTAAATTTTCAAAACTCATAGAATTTTTTATTTTATTTTTAAATTCCTTATACAATTCAAGTAAGTTTATTTGATGATAAAGCCAGTAACCTGTCTACTACGGCTATGCAAGTTTTGTATGAAATCAAAATCTTACACTAATATCATTTTCTTTTGCTTTATTATCATAACTTTTTATTTTTTGAATGTCAATTCCAAAAAAAAAAAAAAAAAAACATAGTTATGTATTAAAAAAAACGTATTCATAAAAATATTTGGGAAAAAGGGGATAATGGGCAGCATTGAAAGCTTTTTCGTTAGCAAAATCCCTTTCGACCGGTATCTCCTTTCACATTTATGTTGGGTCATGGGCTGTCTAGGCTGCATATAGGGTTTGATCTCTATAGGTTTATATAGCTTTTTAACAACTTTGATGTCATAATTTTTTTTTTTTTAATAATAAAATTAGACATCTTATCATTATACAATGGTTCTCGCTTGGAAGATCCATTATTTTAACTCAATTTAGGACCTTGATATTTCACGTTTTTAATGAATTTTGATCCTTTTTTAATGATAATTTCAACGACATCTGTTTGTAAACAATTTGAAATCTTTTCAAGAACTACAACTATTTTTTTCCCGATTTTGTTGAATATGAAGCATTATAAAATGAGTGAAAAATAAGAAAAATGAATATATATATAATTTCAAAATTTGTTTATAAGTAGAATTCATCAAACACTTTGTTAGTTTGTAAGGGGTTGACGTAAAAATGTCCAAAACACCTTAAGTTAAGAAATTAAACTATTCTATAATTGAATCATTCATCATATCTTATATAAGTAATTATTTTTTTTATAGGATTATTAATTTCTTATATAAGTATTATTTTCTTATATCACGTGTGTGTCTATATATATATATATATATATATATATATATATAAATATTCAAGTCAGTGCGCACTGATATAACTTCATCAGTGTGTTGGATATGGACCATTAGATTTACATATTTTGACTCAAAGTGTATGCACTTATCAAAACTTCTCCATAACCAGCACGGGACCGTATATTATATATATATATATATATTGATCACCTCAATGCGCATTGTGGAATATATATCAGTGCATTGCATGTGAACCATTAGATTCACATGCTTTGACTTGGTATACCATAATCTATGGCCCAGATGCAATGTACTGATATATTTAATATCGGTGCGCACCGAGGAGAAAGGGACTATATATATATATATATGCTTATAAAAAAAATAAAAATAATAAAAAAAGTTAAATTGATATTTTTAGTGTCCCGGTTATTAACAAAAAAAGTCCAATTAAATTTATATTTTCAACATATAATTCGGTCACTTCTCTTGATGTCACTTAATAGAATCATGATTGAAATTTATCATTAGAAGGCTTAGAACTACTTTTCCAATTGTAAAGCCTTAAGGGCATTTTGGACATTTTCAAAGTCAAAATGTTTCAAACTAATGGAATATTACATCATTGTTAACTCTTGGAGGTGTTAGTATTATAATACACAAATGTTTCCATCTAAGTGTATCAAACCCAAACCTCAGGGGTGCAGTGCAATTTTCCCTTGTTTAATTTATCATTCCATTTCCATCCATGTGCAATCAAATTAAATCTCCAATTTCTCTTAAAAAATATATATTTATATCAATTAATCTCTAACCCAGCATGTACAAGTTTGGTAAGAGACAAATAACGAAAGTTTACAAGCTCAAGACTGAAGACCGAAGAGCATATGAATTATTACCAATAACACATGTAACAAGACATACATGCAAGTAATAATAACAAACAAAAGCACTTTGCAGTTTGCACTTGTTCTGTTGCGGTAAAATAAACAACAAAGAAGACTTTGGTACAGCAAAATCAACTCAGGAAGGGAGATCTGAGAGTGGGGTCCAGCTGTGGAGTTGTATTGTATCGCACGTCGCATGAGGATTCCATAACAAGCGACGTTGACTCTCCTCCTTACTTACACGTGCCCACTTCTACTATTTCGCACGTTTCTCCCATCCACCATCTGTGCCACGATTACAGCATTACTTTACACCATATATACCTCCCGTTGCAAATTCCTTTTTTCATGCACACGTTCCACAACATCATCCTTATATGAAAATTACCAAGAAAAGCTTTGAAATTTTTTCGAATCAGAATATATTAGACTCGTAATGTATACAATATTCCATAATGTAAAAAAGTGGGGTATTGATGTGATATTGTGATCTTTACATTTGCATGAAAAGATGTAACTTTATTATTCTATATATCTCTCTCTCCTATGGCCTAGGATAAACCCCAAAAAAAGAAAAGAAAAAGTGTAATGCTTTTGGTCGTCAAGTTATGGAATGATATATGCACCAAAGGCTCAAATTTCTTATAAAAAGTTTTCAAACAATAGTTACGGGTAAATCCAACATTTACTAATATAATTTAGGGATTGAGGATATGACTTGAACCTACAATTGTAATGTAACCGTGAGGGATATGATATTGGGCCAATCTTATATTGTCAAGTCCATAATTTACTATATATTGTATTTATTTTTTGAACTATTACAAATAATTCAGGATTTGAAGGAGAATGATATGACTCGAACCCATAACTTCAACGAGTGAAAGGAGCTAGAATCCTCCTCTAGTATTTTTTTTTCCTAACCTATTATTTAAGAGTAATATTTGAGTTTGAATTAAAGACTTTCTCACATGAGAAGAAAAAAACAAACAAAAAAACAAAATTTGATTTTTTGAGTAGGAAAAGGCTAGGAACAAAAAAAAGATTATCCTGATTCCTAACTCATGTGAAAAAAAAAATAACAAATCAAAGAGTCAACATAATCTCCTTAAATTTAAAATTTATTATTAGCATCAACATGTCAAAGGCTTGTTGTCATGGTGGCTTGGTGGGTGGAGATTCACAATCTCCATCAATCCACAAAAGTTCGTCTTCTTTCGATAATAAAGATAGACATTCAAACTGTGCTGTAATATTTGATCTCGGTAAGTTTTTACATCCCTTTGACTGATCTGATGCCAAGGACGGAACTTGGAGTGTAAAGTTGAGGGGCCAAATTATAAATATTTGAAATTAATTGTATTAAACTGTAAATTTACAATTTTTTTTTAAATTTTTTTTTTTTTTCTTTAGACCAAGTGGGTACATGGTCCCCTGGCCTCTACAGGTTCCGCCCCTGTCTGGTGCCATATTTTTGGTAAAAAAATGTTAGCAGCCACATTTTATATATATATATTATTCCTAGCAGCCACAATAATTTGACACCCGAGTTATAAGTTATGCTAGTCTGCTAGAATTCTTTTATCTCATCCTATGTTGAGTGGCAATCAACCTCCCCACACGAACCGACCGACCAAAGCAAAGCAACCAATCGGAGAATGACTTACTTCAAAGTTCAACGTTGAAAATCAATGACCGATGATCACAGAATCCAGACATTTTCTAGCTAATCTATTATTTATACGGCCAAGTTTAGTGACAGATGTCAATAGCTAAGCGAATTAATGGGTTGATGACGTTTCTTTTTCTTTTCTTTTAAAAAAAAAAAAAAATTAAATTAAAAGTTGATGACGTTTCTTGATTTACATCTTCTTGATTTACATGGATTCGTCTTCTTTCAAACTTGACCTCGAACGACTTTTCAACCGAGGCCCACTGTCATTGTCTTGTATTATTATATGCACTTTTATTTTTTAAAATCGGACATCTAATGAATAAGGAATTTATCCCGTAAAGAGAGATATCTACTTTCACAATATCAAAAAGAAAATTAATTCTGTATACATACCAGTAAAATATGCCGCAAACCTCCGATGATCACGGGGTGATGCCTTAAATTCAACTTCACCAGGACTTCGGTCGTTGACTTCCCGATCATCAGGTCACCGACTTATGGAGTACCCTAATGAGGAGGAGAATTGTTTTTACATCACCAGAGTATTACATGCCGATTTAATAGTACTATATATACGGACAAATTGAAATTAAAATATATGTTAAAATTTGAGTGGACATATGAACTTAAGGTTGATGTGGTATATCATTTTACTCATGAAATGACTTTTGGACTTGAATTATAAAAATTGATAAATATATGAGTAATTTTATAAGTTCTAACCAATTGTAGGTAACCCAAATGACTTAAACTAATCGCTCTTCACCAACCGTGGCAGTATTTTATTTTCGATTAAGTTACATATTGCTTCCCTAACTATAAAATTGCCTAACCTAATCTTAATTTTTTAGAGTAGTGTAATTGATTCCCCACCTATTGTATTGAAAAAAAATGTCTTAGGATATGAAATATCTTTAATGATGTTGATGTATTAGAAGACAAGCTATATATATATATATAAATGTTCAAGTCAGTGTGTACTGATATAACTTCATCAATGCGTTGGATGTGGATCATTAGATTTACATATTTATCAAAGCGTATGCATTTATCAAAACTTCTCCATAATCAGTGTTTTACATGCATTTGTACTGATATAATTACATCAGTATGCACTGACCAGAACGGAACCGTATATATATATATATATATATATATATATATATATATATATATATATATATATAAAGTAAAGAGTAATTTTTGTATACTTTAACAAATAAAATAAAAGCATATATAATTTTATATCATGTTGACAATATCATTAGACTATTTTATGGTTTCCGCGGTGTGACAACTCAAATATGAGATATTATCGAACTGAATGAGTGCTTTACTATTAACGGACATTAGACGCGGTGGTAACTTTTAGTAAATTATTGATACTGAATCTTTGCAGCACAAAATTAATAAAAGTAATGTTTATTTAAATTTGTTTTTGATAAAGATTCCAAATGTATTTAAACAACTTGTGAATTTAATATAAGCTTTGTAATTGCCTAGCTTAACCTATATTTATTTATTTATTTATTTATTTTTTATTGGAATACAACAACAAGAATACAGATCCAGGACATGATGACATGATGACATGATGACATGATTACATGATTACTTGATTACTTGATTACTTGATAACAACAACTGGGACCCATCGAGAATCGACTTCCAAGCGCAGCCTATACTGAAGCTCCCACGGATGGGGAGAGAGAACCCACACGAAGGAGGGACAACCACCCACACAAAGTTGGACAACACCCATGTTTTTAAATGGGTCAAGGAAAATTTACATAATTCTATGCACACTATAGGTCTTGAACATTGGTGGTGGGGGTTCCCAAAGGAAGGCCCACTACTATGGCAAGGGACCATATTAGCTTAACCTATCCTTGTTTTCATTGTTAGAGTAGTTTTTGTTTTTTGTTTTTTTTATAAATAAAAATAAAAATAAAAATAGAATCTAACACGGAACGAATCAGAATTTATCGGAACTTACCGAGATCAATTTAGACGGTTTGAATATCAATTTAGACGGTTTGAATATGCATACAACAGGTGAGTAGATATAATTGTATATTTGTATTGACTTTATGTTTGTTTGTTGAAGTAGTATCAAGTCATTTACAGTTGCCTAACCTAACCTAACCTAACCTTATAGCCTCTAGCTTTAGGGCACCTTCTTCATGCAAACTGTCTTAAAAAAGATAAAAGTAGCCAAACATGACATACGGAACAATGATGATTATTGAATGACCCACAACCAGTCTCTTTCATATACCCAACGACTAGTCTAGGTAGGCAAGCTTGAAGAACCAACAAAAATGGCTATTGAGGAATTTTTTTTAATTTTTTTTTAATTATTGCAATATTTCAGGATTTGGGTGTTTTTTAGGAGGAGAGGACTCGAACCCATAATCTCTTGACGTAAGTGTAAGGAGTTTTACCACTTGACCAATCTCATATTGTAACTTTGTAAGCTATTGAGGAATTAAATAGGGTACAAAAATTATATATTAAATTTTATTTTATAGTAGAGTATATAATTGATAAGGGTGAGAAGAGAAAAACATTGCTGTTGTATTATTGTCTATTATTTTAGGTTTCTTCACCTGACAAACATGGGCCGGGACCAGAGCATGTCTGGCCCATCACAGGCCCAAGTTAATGACTTGAATGGGTCAGCTACCTCAACCATTATCGAATAACCATCCAACACCTTTCATTTCACCGACAAAATGAAAAGAAAAAAAAAAGAAAAAAAAAAATACTATCATAAGTTATGTAGCGGTACGTCTCTCACATTTATATAATTGAATTAATGAGTTCGAATCATTTGTCACCCAAATCAAGAATTAATCCATTATTCAACTAAATGTTCCAGAACACGAATGAAGTCAAAATACCAAAGAAGACGAAAAGATTTTGAAAAGCAGAAGCCATAGGCATAGATTAAAAGCTAGTTGAAGTACTACATTACATATACATATTTTAGCTTAATGTAGCTTTTATTATATATATATATATGTTATGCTAATTAATTAGCTGTGCATGTGATCAAGATCAATCAATCTCTCTCATACAGCTTAAATGCTACTTAATTAAGCATAAAATATACTATGGATCGGTCAGGCTATTCAAACCAGAAGTTGCAAGCTTGTTGACAAGAGCTAGTGCATTACTTGTAAGATAAGTGGCATTCAAGACTCGATTTTTAAGCAAATTCACTTGTGCACCACCACCTCTCTGCCCTTCAAATCCATCCAAGCAAGTGTTTTCGTCAGTCAGTGCAGCGCTCATAAACGTAGTGAGATCACCCATCTGTGACTCGAAGTTTGCTGCGCTTAGCTTCCTCAATATCCCAAGCGATTTGTGAAGTTGGTCGATTGTGTCTTGAAAAGTTTCCATGCAATCCAACAGAGCCACTCTGTTTCTGCCTCTCAGACGCCTGTAGTAGTGATTCTTCAGTCTGATCAAGTATTGATTCACTGTTTTGGCCTCGCCTATTGTCACTGAAACCCCAGCTCTTGCCCACTTGCTTGGGCTTCTCATGGCTGTGTTGGAAAATGATGCTAGCGAGTGAACACACAGGTCTTGATACTGAGTCACGCTGCAAGCGTCTTGCACGTAACTGTTTTCGTTTACAGATGCCGATTGGCAGAGATCGATTGTATGTAACCATGCAAAGAGTATGAATAATAATGACATGAACGATCTTGCACCAGTAGCCATTGTCTACTGTATGTCACTCGAAGATATTTATCTAAGTAGAAGATAGTTGAATTGATCATTTTATATATGTGTGTGTGTGTGATTAATGAGAGGGCTGTGCTGAGTTGGAAAGTGTTGGGGGCTTTTCTGGTTGCTAAAAGCGCAAGAGGGTGGTGAGTCCAATTAAGGAGATGAGAGTAGGGGGCGGTCAGCTGAAACAGTTAAAAAGCATGTGAATTGGCAGATGAGTTTCTCATGAATTTAAGATAGGGTTTCTGAGTCATCTCACAAGATCTCTCTCTGTTAGGGTACAGTGTTTTTTATGTATTCGTTATGATTCTTGTTTATATTATATCATGTGATATGAATAACCAATCATATGTAATCTTATATTATATGATCTGACGTGTGACCACGTTATGTAATGCGTATGGTACACAAGATGCACCAAAACTTCTCACATTCGCTTATTTTGGAAACTATGCCTATGTAATGTTTTCCAAGCTAAGGGCCATGACGTGTTTTATGGCAACAACTGTGGGATGTTGAAGTTGCGTAATATCATGAAATCATGCCACAATGCCGTCCCATAAAGTCAAAATCTGTACTGGTTTTCAACAGTTAGGCTTGATTACATCAAAGAAAAATGGGTTCTGGTTAACAACCAGTCATGCGCAGTGTTGTTCTGTGTAATTAATTTCAGCAGTTCTTGTTTAGGTGTTTCGTGTTTAAATATAAGACTATTCTTGGGTCAAGTTGTAGCTTTTCGTGGGCTCATCGAAGTTGATTGAAAGAGTTCGTGATCAGATCTTCTTCGGTTCAACTAAGTGTCACTCATATTATGTTCACTAATTTCATCGATGCCTAAATTTTAATTTGAAAAATTAAGCTGTCCAATAATCAAATCCAGCAAATATCAAAATGTGAGATTTAAGAAAACAACACCAAATCGACAAAGATCTTGATGCAAATATAGTTCACACGAATAAATACATCTTCCAAACAACTAGCAAATTATGGATGAGGGAAGACAAATTTAAGTAATTGAGAAAGATAATCCATCAAAAGTTTAAGAAACTCAAATTTCAAGAACAAAATAGTTCAAAATTGTGCTCATAATCTTAGGATAAAACCTAGTACATCTACAATGATGGTAAGAACAAACCAGCATTCGTTTAAAAGGAATAACTAAAGCAGAGCATATTAAATCGAAAACAAACTTAAGCAGCAGCTTGGGTTGCAGCCTGCCTCTTCCTTGCCTCTTCTATGATGGTCAACTTGATACCCTTGCCCTTTGGAAGAGACACCCATGGCTTTGTACCTTTTCCGATGGTGTACACGTTGCTTAGACGAGTTGCAAACTCGTGACCAGTTGCATCTTGAACGTGGATGGTTTCAAAGCTACCCTTCTGCTTCTCCCTGTTCTTGATGACTCCAACACGGCCTCTGTTCCTACCTCCGGTGACCATGACCACATTGCCAACATCAAACTTGATGAAGTCAGTAATCTTGTTGCTCTCTAAGTCGAGCTTAATGGTATCATTTGCTTTGATGAGCGGGTCTGGGTACCGGATGGTACGCCCATCATAGGTGTTAAGATATGGGATGCCCTTCTGCCCAAACTGTACGGATCTAACCTTGCAAAGCTTGAACTGGAAAATACAAAAATCAAACAAATTAGGGACTTATGAAGATCAGTTATATAAGCTATACAATCCGCACAGAAACTGCAAACATGCATAAAAGCTAAAAAAAATAACAAGGAAACAAGAATAATAAACAAAATTCACACACAGCACAATGAAATGTAACCAGCAGCCATTTTGCTCAATTCAGGAGAAAATATAGATTAAATGGTATTAAACATACCTTGGCCTCCTCATCCCTGATAGAATGGAGACGGAAGCGTCCCTTGGTGTCATAAAGGAGACGGAAATTTTCGTTCGTCTTGGGGATTGACACAACATCTGTAACAAAGTATAAAAATGAACATAATTCTTAGTACCTCAAACCAATAATCCCATCAACACCATGCAAAAATCAGAAAATCCACTGCTGCTCTGAATTTTTGCAAAAATATTAAAGAAAAAGAAAAGATACAACATACCCATGAAACCAGAAGGGTAGGTCTTGTCTGTCCTAACCTTGCCATCAACAAGAATATGTCGTTGCATCAGAATAGCAATGACTTCACGGTATGTTAGAGCGTACTTCAACCTGTTACGCAGGATGAGAATCAAAGGCAAGCACTCCCTGGACTTGTGGGGTCCAGATGATGGCTTGGGGGCCTGCACTGAAAACAATCAGGGAGATTCAACAGAAGCAGCATCAAAAGAATGATAAACTTGATGAATTAAAAGAGATTCATAAAAACCAAATACATAGCAAAGGAGAAAATAGTTTAAAGTGGCAAACGTACAAATGCACCACCAAGTTTGTCAAGCATCCAGTGCTTGGGGGCATTGAGCCTCTTCAAATGTTTCTTCAATCCTCTAGCCTGTAGACACAAAAAAGAATTAGACCAAAGATAACATTACAAGTACCAAACAATCTTTTCTTTTGCAGTGGCATCCAATAAACTAATTATTGATGCAGAAGGACATCATGTTATATAAAAGTAGTAAAAGTAAACAGAATTACACTACATATGAAGATAATATACTCTTACAAACTCAATTTCCTACATTTCCAACACCTATCTATCGTTTCAAAGGGATATAAACAGAGATGCTGCAAGAAGGCAGCAAATCTATAAATAATAAGCTAAATTGGACAAAAAGAGATAGTTTAACAACCAAATGTCAGATTCTCATAGTTGAAAAAATACACAAAATAGCTAGATGCAACAGACACGACAGTTGCCAACCGCTAAATAATCAATTTAATAAGAAGACAGAGGTGAAACGAATCAACATTGGTTTTAGACAGTGAAACTGTGAAAGTGTTCTTATTCTAACAACTAAATGATATCCCCATCACTGCTTCTATTAAATATTAACAGAGATGCTGTACAATAGACTCATAAAATAACCCAGCTTCCAAACCAGTAATGCTACGTGCAAGGTGTAAACCAACAACTACACACACAAGTTCATCATAAAACTGACAAAAACTCCACAAACACACACACACACACAAAAAAAAAAATTCTTCCCAGATCAAAACACTGCGAAAAAATAATCTTTCTAAACAATCCACATACTAAACAATCTTCGATTCTTTGGACAGTCTATCTAAAGATTCAAAAAGCACTCAAAACACACAATATTATCATAAACTAAAAAATCGGTAACCCTTCGAAACAAAATCCAACAAAAAACAAGACAGACGAAATCCTCTCTCGTTTGGAGTTTCTGCAGACAAATAAAACTTTCGATTCGACTTTATTTAAAAATAATAATAAAAAAACAAATCGAAAGCAAGCAAAACGAAGACGTATCCGAGAATCGAAATGAATATCAAAAGTGAACGAGAGAGATAGAGAGAGATGCTGACCATTTTCGAGAGCGTTTATGGCTGCTGCGACTCGCTGCTGCTGCTGGTTGTTCTCAGGCTGAGTGAGAGGAGTAACAAAACCCTACTATGAAGTTCGAATATACATAGCCACTGAGGGCTCTTTCGGGTAGGGTTGTCAACTTGTCATGGGCTGAAACGGGTCAGTGGCCTAAATCTATGATGTCGATTCAATTCTCAAAAGCCCATATGATTTGTGGCTGAATAATGATTTATTTCTTTGATAATTATATTTTTTTCATCAAAATTGAATCTAATCTATTGTCAGTAATTTTGTCAATTGTGGGTACTACTACAGTACTACTAGCTATTTTTGCCGTTAAGATTTTTTTAAAATCATGTAAAAGATTTTGAATTCAAATTTCGTTCATGAACAATCGAATTGTAGTGAAAATGGGTGGTAGTAAAATTCCTTATGATTTTTGAATCAAATGATTTGTTTCTAATTTTATTGTTGTATGGAAACGGAACTTTTTGAATGTTGCAGGGCCAAAGGGTGTCACTTATTTCCTCATATTATCAAAAGACTGAAGCAGCACCCTACTTGAGGGTTGCAAGGCCCAACTCAATTGTGTACACTTTAGCCGTTGATATTGCTCAAATCTTTCAGGCCAACTTATGCATTTTTATTACTTGTATCGGTATGTTAATTGTTAAAAGGATTTCTTTTGACAGTTCGACTCTCCTGCTTGAAGAATGTTATATGAATACTCGATGTTGTAATTCCTCTTGGTAGTGAGGTTTCAATGACACATCAGCTACGGTCTTTGGTTCTCTTTGTTTAATTCTTGTGATTTTTGAAGGGCTGGTTAAGTGAAGCAGCAATGGTGACTCTTGACGACGAGTGATCTTGGTAGAGTTAATCGAGCTTCTTCGACAAAAAAGTGCTGTTAAGCTCCAGGAGATTGGACCAACAATGACTTTAAAACTCGTCAAGGTTGAGGAAGGATTGTCTTCAATGAATATGGTATTCCATCTCTTTATGTATATTTTTCGAGAAGAGATAGTCAATGTTAACTAGTAATCCACTGAGAAGGCATGATCTTTAATATATAAGTGATTGACACAAGGATCCCTTATCGTGCTTTTCTGTATGGACAGGTTTGGGTATTCCACCAGCTACCTATGCTATCACAGAGGCTTAATTAACCTATCATGATGATAAAGAGGCGAAGAATCAGGACGATAATGAAGAAAGTGAGGAAGATGTTGAGGAAGAGGAAGATTAGCACCTTTCCAACTTGGGCTACCATACTCTCTGGCAGATGAAGTTACTTTTAAAAGCATTATGAGATGAAATTGTTGTACAAGGCAAAACCCTTGTAGCTAATTGTTTACAAATAACAGCTCTTTAGTACACAAGTTTTTATGGGCAACAGAAGAAACAACCGGGTACAGATAAAACATGTGGTCTAGACCTGAATTCTGAAAGCTGATGCCAAAGTCCACTCTTTCCATCCTTAAACGGACTTTTTAAGGCTCTCTTCGGAAGGAATTTCAAGTGTTGCTCCGGCATGTTCTTTGCTTGGCTTCACCTCTGCACCGATAATTATTGGGATGTTAATTTAGGTTCCTCTCGATAAATGACTAATCAACCTTGAAATACATCACTTCAACTAAGCAGCACAACATATTTTGACAAGTAAAGCAATTGAACACCATGCCTCCAGAAAAAAAAGGAAAAGGGGTAGAAGCAGTTATTCAAGATCCCCCTCACACATGACACAACACAACTCCTAATTTCAACATCTACATCAATCAATGTTTTGGCCAAATTAAACTAGTTATAGAATCGCATTTCCTGAAACAGTTTTTCGGATGCTAACAAAAATTGAAAGCAAACCACATTCTTCACTAAACAGTCACAATGGTACAATTGCATTAACAAGAAATGACATCATTAGTCAGGGGCATTCTTAGTGGGTACAAGTTTCATATGGCAATGTTATATTTGAATGTTAGACCTCATATACAAACAAGTAATTAAACAAAATAAGTCTGCAAACCCTAACAATTCACAAATCTAGTTTGATATCTATGCACAGATATAAGCAGCCTCCTCAATGTACTACTTATTCCTCTAGGAATTTGAAAGTAAGTGGATTTACGATTTAAATAATATCAAATCAAGGAGTCTCCTCAACCTAACACAGCTTTTCAATCACTACTCGCTAAAATGAGTGGGGTACTGTATCAATAGGAGTAACTGAGTGAGTAATTTTATCAAACAGGTAATGTACATACAAATCACATGTGAAAAAAAACGAAGAAGAAACGCAAAAAGAAGGAAGAGGAATAGGAATAGGTACCATAACCGCCACGATCATTGAGTTTGGCTTGAACAATCATGGTGGAAACGAAACGAGAGGCTTCGCGTGCCTCGTCGAGGTGTCTCTGGATCTGGATTTCGGAGGTCACGTGACGATTCTCGTCGAACTTGCTTCTGATTTCTTTAGCGGATTCTCGTAGCATCAGTGTGTCTCCCGCGAACGATTTCCTCGTAGCTCTAATCAGAGCTCTGTATGCGCTCAGCGCTTCTCCTCTCACCATTTTCGTTTCTCTCTCGTCTTTTCTCTAACAAGAATTCATGAGTCATGAGTCATGACATAGAGTGGCATGATATCATACAATCAACTACGTCGCCGTTTTGATTATATTTTTAGGGGAAAAAATTTCACGGGGGCTTTAGTTTTGTCAATAATGATACCCTCACGCGCTCACTACTGTATTAGAATTAAAAATAATTTAAATATTAAAAAAGAAAATTGAGCCAGAATTTTTTTTTCTTTTTATTAAATTTTTTTATTTTTTTTATTTTTTTTATTTTTTAAATTTGATGTTTCTGATTTTAATAAGAGAGAGGTATTATTGTCATTAAATTTAACAGTTGTAAGGTTTATGATCATTTCCAAAAAAATCCAAGTTAGGCAAAATGGCAGCTCCTATTTTTTGTTATCTATCTATTTGTTTTTTAACAAATTTGAGAACCGAACCCCATAAATTTGTTCACTATTAAAACCAATTGTTTCAATCAAGATAATTATCAGGATTTATACAAAACGATTAATTAGATATCGTCTCATCATTTTTTACATAATTTAATACCAAATCAATTTAATAAACAGCTTGAAGATCATTTCATCAATTTACTTAGTTTTAGATCCCACGTTGAGAAAGGTAATCACACTTTTATATTGCATTCCAAACAATAAATAACTTGCACTTACATATATCAGTAATGTTTGTAACTTTTTGAACACCAGTTCTATTTGAACATACATTACTTCCTGGTATTGTAATGAAGATACAAAATCCTTTCATACAAAATTCTATGTTCTAGATAGAATTTCTACGATATGGGGTTGGAATAATCTTTCAAAAACCAGGGAAAAAAATGTGAAACCAAAACGGATGCATAGATAAGAATAATATATATCATCAACGCTTTGTTTATTTTCACACACTGGTTGCAATCCGAGGCGCCAATGAACCTTGCTGGAAAAATCATTGACAAGAAGTTGATAAAAGGAATTTGTCATACTTGCCAAATTCCAACAAGATCGGTTACCTCAGAGAGTCCACCATTCTACAATCATGTTTCTTGCGGCGGCATCTGTGATGGGATTTTTGATCAGAGAACGTGTTCTCCCCAACCATCTCCATTTTAGAATCTGTATCTGCTGCAAGAAGGCAGCAAATCGATAAATAATAGGCTAAATTGGACGAAAAAAGATAGTTTAACAACCAAATGTCAGATTCTCATAGTTGTAAAAAATACACTAAATAGCCAGATGGAACATACACGCTACAGTTGCCAACTGCTAAATAATCAATTTAATAAGAAGACAGAGGCAAAACCAGATGCAACAGACACACTTCAGATCGGGAGATCTCATCTCAAAACTATACAGCAACATCCAATGAAATAGAAAGAATAAAACCCTGGAAACGAATCAACATTGGTTTTAGACAAGTGAAAGTGTTCTTATTCTAACAACTAAATGATATCCCCATCACTGCTTCGATTAAATATCAACTCCGGTGGGGGGAGCATCTTTGATTTAGCACAACTATAATGCTAAAAGCTCAGTTTCAATACCCTGATTATTCAAGATTTGCATCCAATTAAGAGAGTCAAGCAAGAGCATTAATCAGAACTTTTTAACTCTTTAAGTCTTAAACAATGTCATGAAACTCTTCCAAAGGCTAGAAAGTATCAGTGGCAAACAATATATCCACTGCCCAGTACTTGTTAAATTTTGTCTCTTGAATATATTACGGAACTGATCCTTAAACTTCCATGTCAAGATACCAACTTTTACGCCGGTTGAATATCAATACTAACAAGCTACAAGATTAAGATTTAAGACTAAGACATCAACACACATTACGAAACAAACAGAAGAAGTTGATTTGATCTTCAAAGATTCTAAATCTATATGGAGTCAATAGACAACAGCTCCCCCCTTTCCTCCCTCAATCCATGAACAAACAAAAAGGCAAGGGGAAAAAGTAAAAAAAAGAACACAGGACTAGCAGTAATTTCCAGAAAATGCACAGGATCAATGGCTGCACATCAATATCTTGACCCAGAAAACATGAAGCTTATGTTGATTGTTCTACATACTATATAAGGCCTCAGCCTAAGTGCTCCTATCTGTTCCAGTTCAGTTTCATGAAGAAAATAGAGAAGCCCTGACCCAAAAGAAGTAATGTATGAGAACCTTTGCTGGGCTACAAAATGGAAAACAAGGGAAAGCATTGATTCTACAATAAATTCTTATGGTTCCAGCAAATAAAGGTACAATTATTCATGATTTGCAAATGATAGATTTCAAACACCCCATAAGCAATAGCAGTCAGAATTTATCATTTTGCAGTTTATTCCTTCACAATCTACAAAAGCCTACTTGTTATGGTTTTGAACTAGAAACCATTCTTCCATTTTTTCACATTGTTTAAACCAGTTACAACATAATCAAGATCTGAACTAATTTTATCTTCTCAAATTACCCTTTTCACTTAATCATCATTAACATTGGTAAAAGACACTTGCACGGCTCTATTCAAAAAGTATGCCGCAACACTATGCAACCGGCACTACAGTGATCACTACTAAAACACACCTTGCAGATTTTAGTTTATAAATTTGCTAATTAATCACCGAACTTCCAGAAGAAAAAGCACCCACTAAACCATCATCCACAAACAGAAGAAAAGAAGTATTTATGTATATATATATACAAATGGTATATTTTCTTTGATAGAGCATACATATAGATTTTTCACTAAGATATATACAAAGAACATATTATAAGTTTATAACCGAAAAACGATATTAGCAAGAATTTCACAAAATTATGGAATCAGAATCATAAACAGTGATTTTACCTCCAAACTGGTCCCCCCAAAACAACAACCTACCATCATCCTCTTCCTCATCAAGCTCATCTTCATACCCGAACTCTGCATCCCCACGGTATCCGGGTTCACTACCATACCCGGATTCGTTTCCTGGAACATCCGAACCACCAAACTGCCCAAAGCCAACACCCAAATTCTCCTTCTCTCCACTCCCATTATCCCTCTCTCTAGTGGTCGTGGAATTCTTGGCTTCACTCACATCAGAGGCCCAATTCGCCTCCCCATTCCCGAAAAGCTCGCCGCTGGAATCAGTCCCCACCGCAACCGGAAAATCCGAGCAAGTGCCGTAAGCGGCAGAGGCTCCCACAGAGCAGCAGCGCCGAGTGCCACTCCGGTCGCTGCTCCGACCAGATACGGACCTGGAACCACGGCGGCGCCTTTTCCTGGCGATTAACCTGAAACTACCTTTTTTGTTGGGGGCAGCGGAGATAGACTTATCGTCGTCGAAGAGGGTTAGCTTGGACATGTCAATGGCGGTGTCGATGACGGAGAAGGAAGTGGCGCGATCGGAGAGGCAGGGGCGCTTGGTGTGGAGTCCATTTGAAGAAGAGTAGGGTTTGGGGGAGTCGGAGGAGTCGAGGGTGTTTTGGAGGTGGAAAGGTCTCCAGTTGTGGAGCTGGAATGCGCATGAATCAATGGTGTGGCGCGAATCTGGAGGCTTGTGTTGTGACATTTGATTGTGTTTAGGGTTTGGAGTTGGACCGTTGATTGTGTAGAGAAATGAATTTTCTTGTGTTTAACGGAGGGAAGGAGAGTTGGAAGTGGAGAGATTAGTTGAGTTTAAACAAAATTACAGTTGGGTTTAGTTGCTTGAATTCTTCATGACTTATTGCTGCTGATCTGTTTACTGCCATCTGCATCGCTTTTACCAACCAAACACATATGGGTTAATTGCACAAACGTCACATAAGTTTAGGCACACTCATATTCAACGTTTCTTTTAATTACACAAACCTCCCCTAAAAAACCTTGACCACCGTTAGATATAACCTTTGACTAACTTCAAAGTGTGTAAAATCAAAATTAACCCTCAGTATTAATCTAGGGCTGAGATGGCATGACATTTGAGAAACTATAAATTTACCCCAAATAGTAACGTAATTAAAAGAACCCTAATGAAAACATTAAAAAAAAAAAAAAAAAAAAAAAGAATTCCACAAGCATCTCTCTCTCTCTTTCTCTTTTTTAATCTCATCTCTTCCTTTTCAATTTTCGTTTTTTATATATTAAAAAAAAAAAAAACAGATAGAAAAATATATTTTTTAAAAATTTTGTTTAATTTTTTATTTTAAAAATTAGTGGCACCCGTTAAATTTGTATTGGATTACAATTACTAATTCCACACTTGTAGTTTTGTACACTTTTGGGATTATTTTTATAGTTATTATCCGGGTAGATTTATAGTTATAGAAACACTTGGGGTTCCTTTGGGTGTTAATTATTTGGCTAAATGGCATTGATATCCCCTGAACTATACCATAATTTGCACCTTACCCTTATACTTTTTTTTTCGCTATTAAACCCCTTGAACTTTCATAAATTAGCAATAGCTAATGGAATAGTAACACCATCCATTTTTCTGTCATGGAAAATTACACTAAGTTCCCCTTATTATATACATAATGGCAGCAAACCGGAATAATATAATAATATGACATAAATACCCCTCTGACCAAAATTTAAAAATAAAAATGAAAAATTTAAAATTGAAATAATGGTTAAATAATAATAAAATTCTGAACTTTTTGACAAAGAAAATTAAAGAAATAGAGAAATGAAAAAGTTAAATTTATTTAAATTATCTTTTTTATTTAAATATCCCTAAATATAAAACCCAAATGAATATTTAAATTATTTAAGGGAAATTATCTTTTTTATTTAAATATACCTAAATATCACTTGTTCATTTACAGTAATAAGGGTATTAATAATGTCAAAAAATAAAATAAAAAATTTAATAATAATAATAATAATAATATAAATAAATAATAGTAGTAATATTATATTTGATTCACAAATCCCTGACCCACAGTTTGGGGTGGGTCGAGGATTTTTGCCATCCCTAGTGTAGATCTAGATTGGATGGTGAATCAAAATTCGCTCACTCTACCGTCCTTTAAGATGAATGGTGGAGATCCTGGATCTCCAAACCCATCAATTTTTTATTTTTATTTTTATATTTTCTTGTAATTTTTTTGTTCTTATTATTATTATTATTTTATAATTTGATCACCACTATGAATATTTTGAGATGGATGGGGGAAATCAATCTAAATATCAACCTAATTGTTTATTTTAAAATAACTTTTTATTATTTTTTATATTACTATTATTATTTTATTATTTTATTTTTATTATTATATTTATTTTATGATATTATTATTATTATTGTTGTTGTTATCATTTTATTATTTTATTATTCAATTTTTTTTATTTTTTTTGATATTATTAATACCCTTGTTATTGTAAATGAACAAGTGATATTTAGGGATATTTAAATAAAAATAATAATTTAAATGATAATTCCCCTTAAATAATTTAAATATTCATCTGGGTTTTACATTTAAGGATATTTAAATAAAAAAAAAAGATAATTTAAATAATTGTTAAATAAATTTAATTTTTTCATTTAGTTTTCCCATGTAAAAGATCCTGATTCGTTAATTAATCGTTAATTATTTCACAAACCGTTTACTATATATATAACACATGAAAATGTTGTATGATATTGTTTCAGATGCTCTAGTGCAACTCCAATGTGGAGCTGGAAATGTCGTTTCCAGTGCGACAACGAACAGGTCTGGAGTGTTTTCGATTGTGTTGGACACTCTTCAATTTATTCTCTCTTCACTGCTGACCAACTGCAACTTGGTGGTCAACACGCCGCTCTCCAACTGCAACTCCAAGTTGCCTTCTGTCGGAGGCCTGCTGTCGTCTTTGCAGTTCATCGGAAACACTCTGCTCAGCCTCCTCAACGTAGCGAACATCGTTCCTTCTGGATTCCAATTCCTGGACGGATGACTTCAACATCATTAGTACAACATATATATATATATATATACATATGAATAAGGTCACCTGAAAGACCGAAGACTGTTTGTTTTCTATGTTCCCAAAATATATAGTTATTGTCTCATTGTGTTATAATTTGATTAATTTGCTTCTACAAAGCAATTCAAGCAATAAAAGTTCATATTTTATCTGTTCGTTAATATCCAACACTTATAATATATACAGTAATTTCGTATTTTCTGTAAGAGCATATATCAAGTGTTAACACAGTTTTTAAATGAGTAAGAAGTACAACTTGTCACCACGACCCAATGTGTTGGTGGTGGTAATGAGCGCCGATTTGCAATGTCTTAAATTCGAGTTCATATGACTATAGTTATACAAATAATTAATAGTCATTGAATTTCAATCCAAAGATTCACACAAAAATTAAAGGTTTGAATCTCCCACGTAAAAGTCTATTAATATAGACTATGTATATTAGCTAACGGTGGCGACGCAGTCCGATCCATGCCAAATTTTATTTTAAAAGGTTTAATTAAATTTTATTTTAATTTAAGGGTTAGTGATATCTAGAGCCACTAATTTGGTGAGACGGTCCCTAAATGGCCATTAATTTTTCCAAATGGCTTAAATTAGCCATTCCATTGAAAGAAAGTATCGATTGTTGTCACTTTGCCCATTAATTGTTTGAAGTCCGTTTGCTTATGTCATAAACCGTTTGCTTATGTCATAACCTGTTAGAATCGAGGTTAAAATAGTAAATAAGAAGGGACAATATTGTAAAATCATCAAGTCACCATCATAGGGCACAATTTGACAAAGATGTTCAAAACGTTTTTTCACTTTTCTTTTCAAGTCACTACTACAAAAAACGCAAAAGAAATCAGTTCATTTTTCATTTCATTTTTTGTGTGGTTTTGTGTTCTGCTGGAGATATTTTTATGTAAACTTTTTCCTTAAAACTGTATCTTTTGGCAAGGAAATAAATTTTTTCGTCGGCGTTGGGTTCTTCAATTTTTCGATACGAATCCAACTGTATAAAGAATGTAAAATTCTGGGCGGTATTTTGAAAGTTATGATCAATTATTTAATCAAAGGTCAGAAGCGACGCGCAATCCGCGAGTGAGGTGTGTTCATCGCTCTTTTTCCTTAAAACTGTATCTTTTGGCAAGGAAATAAATTTTTTTGTCGGCGTTGGGTTCTTCAATTTTTCGATATGAATCTAACTGTATAAAGAACATAAAATTCAGGGCCATATTTTGAAAGTTATGATCAATTATTCAGTCAAAGGTCAGAAGCAACGCGCAATCCGCGAGTGAGGTGTGTTCATCACTCTTTTTCCTTAAAATTGTATCTTTTGGCAAGGAAATAATTTTTTTTGTCCACATTGGGTTCTTCTATTTTTCAATACGAATCCAACAGTATAAAGAACGTAAAATTCTGGACCATATTTTAAAAGTTATGATCAATTATTCAGTTAAAGGTCAGAAGCGACGTGAATCCGCGAGTGAGCTGTGTTCATCGCTCTTTTTCCTTAAAACTGTATCTTTTGGCAAGGAAATAAATTTTTTCGTCTATGTTGGGTTCTTTGATATTTCGATACGAATCCAACGGTATAAAGAATGTAAAATTCTGGGCGGTATTTTGAAAGTTATGATAAATTATTCAGTCAAAGGTCAGAATCGACACGAATCCGCGAGTGAGCTGTGTTCATTGCTCATTTTCACACTTTTCCAAATTGATTTTTGGAATATTTTCTAAATGAAAAGTGTTTGTTTGCATGTCTACTTTCTTGTGTCAAAATTTGAGCAAATAACATTGAATATTTTTAGAGATGTGCACTTGAATGTGGACATATGTCAGATTTGAATAGTTTACAGAGATGGAAATAAGGGCCTTTTTGGGACTCCGCCCACCAATTAATAGTGTCTAGTGTTATTTTATTCTTTAGGAGTGCCATGTCATAGATAACGGCAGCTTTCGGTTAGATTTAACAGAATGGCTGCCAATGAACAATGTTTCCTCAAAATGGTGATTTTGGAACAATTTAAATAGTCGGTGGCCTTTTTGGGATTCCATTCACCAATTAATGATGTCTAGTGCTATTTTCTCTTAATTTAATTAAACCAATCTCATTTTTTTTTTTTATGGAATTACACATAAATATCAGAAATTATTTGATATATTACCAGATAAAAATTAATTCTCATTTACTGTATCGATATTTCATTAACGAAATTGAGTCAACATATGTTTAAAAAGAAAAAAAAAATATATATATATATAGATGTTGACGGTGATTTTTCATCAACACTCAATCGATGATTTGAGATCACGTTTGCGAGTGATAATAGTTTGAATCTTAATACTGTAAAAATAATGAGCAAGAAATACGTGGTAAAACTCCGATGATCGGAGAAACGTCCACGGGTTGTTGCCTAAGCAACGAAGCCAAAATCCACTATATAAAATTGATTACAAAATACGCTCGGGTCTCTCTTATGCTAAACAAGATCGATCCCTCTCTTATGCGTTACAAAGGGTATTTATACATGTTGTTTCTAGGGTTTGGGGATGCCGCTAGGGTTTGGTGTCGTGGCGCCCAAGTCTTGAGCGGATTCCCAGTCCTAGTCGGATTCTGTTTCCTTCTTGGGCGTGATATGTTTCCTGTTTTGGCTGAATCCGAGTTTGGGACGAATTCATTCTCCTTTATTCGCGGGAGACCTGTTTGTTTCCTTGTTAAACTCTGAAGGGTTACACTGCTACGTATCGTGGAGGTGCTCACTGCTGATTCCTTCCATATATTTAGGAAGTGAGTTTCCACAACCATCTCTTCTTATTGATTCCCGAGTATGCCCGAATATGCCCGAGTAGGTGGTGTTGCCCGAGCTGGTTCTCTTTGTTTGTGATCGGGGTTGCTTTGGTTTCAGCCGAGTGGGTCACTTGGGGATTTCCCCCGGTCGAGTTGACTTTTCCTGGCTCCTGCTTACGTGGCTTTTTCATGGGGGTGACGTGTCCTCTATGACGATTTTTACCTATAACAATACTCCCTTAAATATTTGAGCCGAATACCGCTTGCTCGGGGTAAATATTTAACCCCTATTTACGACTTGTTTTCATTTGTCGTCTTTCATATTAATGTTGGTTTTCAGTATCCTCGTTTGATTCGAAGTATCGCTGATGTGTCTCAATTATGTCCGCACATGCTTGATCCGCCCACTATTCAGAAATCTTTTGATGGTGACACACTGACTTCCTGACGGCTCAAGGCTTTCTCTGCTTGCCATCTGTCCCCTTTTGCTTGGTTGTGGTAGGAGGCATTAATGGGACACGACATTTCTGTTCATTCGTACACAACCCACGTCATTCCCCTTGCCTCTTTGTTTTCCCGCTTCTTCACCTACCCTCTCTAGGGTTTCGATTTTTTTTTAAACCGGTACTGCCTATATATATCAGCTTGACGCTTCGTGGGGAAAGTCCTTTCCTTTTCTCTGCAAAAAATCTCTTGCCATTTTTCTTTTTTCTCTCTGAAAAAAGTTCACTTGCCTCTGCTACTTCTCTTTAAGTTATCTGGGTTTAGCCGCTCTTCTCTTATTTTTTTGCCAAGATCTTCGACCTCAAAACCCGGATCTTTTCTTGAAGATCATTCCTCTGCAGTTTGCGTTGCTCCAGTTTTCTTATATATCAAGGTTAGTTCTTATGGATCCTGCTGCTAGGAATCGTCTTTTTACTGTTGGTATGATTGCTATTGAACAAGGTGATGTTTTTCTTGCCACGGTTGTCCACAGGTTGCTAGGAGACCTTCTTCCTGATCAACAGACGCCGACGTTTCGGGGCTTTTTCGTGAAGGACCTACTACTTCTAAAGTTCCTCCTACTTCAGAGATTCCCTCCGTTTCTTCGAATTCATCACGGCCTGACTCTTATCAGCCTGAAGCTCAGCCAGATTCTTCTTTTTCCATTCGTGCTGATACTCGGCCGTGGAGACGAGTTGGGAAGAGGATGAGTACTCGTAAAAAGGATCTCCTAGAGAGCCGAGTCGGGACCCAAAAGGTAATTGAGAGTGATATTGAAGAGGAGCATAAGGCCGCTCGCATCCCTTTCTCTGCCGAGCGGATATGTGCCTATGATGTCGAGCCGAACGTGGTCAGCCCCGAAGAGATAAAAAAGTATATGGGACGCTTCGACCTGGACAGCAACATAGTTTCGCTGGTTCCTTCTGACGGTCGAGCTGCATGGAACCCCTCACCTGGCCACGTTGCAATCTATGGGGCGATGCTTACTTGCGGTGTTACTCTTCCCCTTTCAGCCATTTATCACATGGTTTTTGGCTGAGGCTCGGCTTGCCCCTGCGCAGCTAACTCCAAACAGCTACCGGATTTTGATGTGCATGTGGCACATGTGGCATAGGATGAAGCGGCCACCTCCCACACCTCGCGAAATCCGGCACTTTTACACGCTGATGCCAGTGGGGAAGACGGGGGTTTATTTTCTTCAATCAAACCAGCTCGAGCTTTGGATCCCTAAAGACGTAGTGGTTAAGAGTGACATCGAACCGACCACGGACGAGAAGATGAAGGGGTTCGTTTGGGGCTTCCCTACTTCAAATAAATTTTGGAAGAACAGCTGATTCTTCGTGGGAGAACAATGGGGCCAATCAATCAGTTTTGATCTTGATGGCACTCGGGTGACTTGCAGGGTTCCTTGATACTTTTGTTCGCCTCAATGGAACCATATGACTCCTGCCTTCACCGACGAGGAGCTGAAGACTTTGGCTCGGGCAGCCGTTCGCCCTTTGGAAAAGAGGGGCAGGCCTTATCTCTTCAACGAGGCGAAAATGATTAAAGCTCGCCTTTTTCCCCAGATTTCTGCACGCCGCAAACGCCGTAAGTTTTTATAAGCTTTCCCTGGTTATTCTTGCATTCTGTCTTTTGAATCAGCTTACTGACTTGAGAAAACACCTTATATTTCTTTGTTTTTTTTTTCTGTGTTCGACGTAGACATAGTCTGCGATGCTCAGGCACGCCGGATAAAAGGCATCGTGGAGGCGAGCCGAAGAGCGACTCTTCGCCAGCGAGATGCTAGGATAGCTCCTCCCGAGGGTGACTCTGACGAGAGTGTTCCCGAGAATCCTCTCGAGGGAGATGATGAAGAGAGAGTGCCAAATTATGTGCCCGAAGAGACCCATGGTCAATAAATGACCGCATATTCAGCAGAGGCTGTGGGCGATCCAGAGGGCTTTAGAGCAAGTAGGACCCACTTTGGAGCAAGTAGGACTGCTGCTGGGCAGGACAATCAAGCGGGTCCTTCTTCTTCTAAGGGAAAAGAGAAAGCTGGGCACTCCCCTGAGCTTGCCTCTGAGCCCGAGCTAGCGGTTTTCTCTCGTGGAGATAACTCCTCCCACTCTGCTGCAAACACGCCAAGTGCTACATTCCAGGGTACTGAAGCAGCTGGGGAACACTTGGGCGTGATGGCTTCGGAGACTCCGACTCCTGCCGAGCCAATTTCTACTCCTCCCGGGTAGGGGTGGCAAAAATACCCAACTCACCCCAAACCCGCCCCGCCCCGCCCCGCCCCGGTCTGTTTGGGGCGGGTTTGGGGCTAAGAAAACGGGTAACGGGGCGGGTTTGGGTCACATTTTGTGACCCGGCCGGGTTACCGGGTCGGGTTTGGGGCGATTCATTTTAACCCGACCCGCCCCGTTTGACCCGGAATATATATATATATTTAAAATATACACATTTAATTAATATTAGTCTATTATATATAAAGCTTGTTTTGAAGAAGATAGTGACGGTGATGGTGAAGGTGAAGAGGTAATGATATAATTAATATTGTACATTAATAATGTCAATTAATTAATTTTACTATTTTTTTTTTCTACAGATTCGTGTTTGAAAAAATCATGCTTGTTTTTAAGAAGATAGAGTGATGGTGAAGATGTTGGATGAATTTTGTTATTGAAATTTTGTGTTTAAACTATTTTAGTGAAGATGTTGAATGAATTTTATTGATACCGAAAATGTTTTATGTATTTTGTATTTTGTATTTTTGTTTAAGTTATTTTGGGATTTGTATTTTATACTTTACCTATGAATTTAGTGTTTATTAAACTCAGTTATTGTGTTATATTAAATTTAAATTTACTGGCAATTTTTTTTTTGATGAAACGGGTCAAACGCGGCGGGTTTGGGGCACCCTTGCCCCAATCGGGGCGGGTTTGGGGCGGAAGTTTTTGACCCGGCCGGGTCATGGGTCGGGTTTGGGGCAACCTTTGAAAATCGGGTTACGGGTTTGGGGCGGCCTCGACCCGCCCCGCCCCGCCCCATTGCCACCCCTACTCCCGGGGTCAGTGGTGTCGAAACGGGGCATCCCGATCCGGATTCTGAAGATCCTGCGGCTAACTTGAATTCTCGCGGGAGGCAATCTGGAAAGAGAAAAGCCTCGTTTTCTCCTGGTCGCCCTACCCCCAAGATTCCCCGAGTTGTTGCATATGTTGATTCATCTTCAAGTGATGAGGGGGGAGCAGAGTTTGGGAGAAAAACGGGTATGACCCCTCAACGGGACCAGATCAAGGGCAGTGTTAGCAGCTCCGCTAGCTCTCCTCGGGTGGCCTCGACTGCCGGGCTCAATGAAACTTGTGTGGGTGGTTTGGGCCCCTCGACCCAGACAGATGATCCTACCCCCGAGACTATGCTGAGGGCCATGGCTTCAGGCCGAGCCTATATTGGGAAGGATCATTGGAGTCACTTCAGGGCTGGAACCGTGTCCGACCGGCTCTGCAACTTCTTCAACAGTGCTTCCTATGTGAGTAACGCCTTGATTATATGAATAATTATATATATATATATATATATTTTGTTACTTCACCCCCGTTTGCTGTTGATTTGCTGCAGATGGTGGCCGAAATGTGTCCGGGGCTTGCCATGCTGGTGAAGCCCAGGCAGAAAGAATAAGACAGGGTCACATTTTGTGACCCGGCCGGGTTACCGGGTCGGGTTTGGGGCGATTCATTTTAACCCGACCCGCCCCGTTTGACCCGGAATATATATATATATTTAAAATATACACATTTAATTAATATTAGTCTATTATATATAAAGCTTGTTTTGAAGAAGATAGTGACGGTGATGGTGAAGGTGAAGAGGTAATGATATAATTAATATTGTACATTAATAATGTCAATTAATTAATTTTACTATTTTTTTTTTCTACAGATTCGTGTTTGAAAAAATCATGCTTGTTTTTAAGAAGATAGAGTGATGGTGAAGATGTTGGATGAATTTTGTTATTGAAATTTTGTGTTTAAACTATTTTAGTGAAGATGTTGAATGAATTTTATTGATACCGAAAATGTTTTATGTATTTTGTATTTTGTATTTTTGTTTAAGTTATTTTGGGATTTGTATTTTATACTTTACCTATGAATTTAGTGTTTATTAAACTCAGTTATTGTGTTATATTAAATTTAAATTTACTGGCAATTTTTTTTTTTGATGAAACGGGTCAAACGCGGCGGGTTTGGGGCACCCTTGCCCCAATCGGGGCGGGTTTGGGGCGGAAGTTTTTGACCCGGCCGGGTCATGGGTCGGGTTTGGGGCAACCTTTGAAAATCGGGTTACGGGTTTGGGGCGGCCTCGACCCGCCCCGCCCCGCCCCATTGCCACCCCTACTCCCGGGGTCAGTGGTGTCGAAACGGGGCATCCCGATCCGGATTCTGAAGATCCTGCGGCTAACTTGAATTCTCGCGGGAGGCAATCTGGAAAGAGAAAAGCCTCGTTTTCTCCTGGTCGCCCTACCCCCAAGATTCCCCGAGTTGTTGCATATGTTGATTCATCTTCAAGTGATGAGGGGGGAGCAGAGTTTGGGAGAAAACGGGTATGACCCCTCAACGGGACCAGATCAAGGGCAGTGTTAGCAGCTCCGCTAGCTCTCCTCGGGTGGCCTCGACTGCCGGGCTCAATGAAACTTGTGTGGGTGGTTTGGGCCCCTCGACCCAGACAGATGATCCTACCCCCGAGACTATGCTGAGGGCCATGGCTTCAGGCCGAGCCTATATTGGGAAGGATCATTGGAGTCACTTCAGGGCTGGAACCGTGTCCGACCGGCTCTGCAACTTCTTCAACAGTGCTTCCTATGTGAGTAACGCCTTGATTATATGAATAATTATATATATATATATATATATTTTGTTACTTCACCCCCGTTTGCTGTTGATTTGCTGCAGATGGTGGCCGAAATGTGTCCGGGGCTTGCCATGCTGGTGAAGCCCAGGCAGAAAGAATAAGACAGCTAGAAGCTCAACTGAAGGAGAGTGAGGACCATCGCTCTCGGGCTGAGTTAGCTTGTCAAGAGGGGGTTAGATCAAGTCAGGTGCTCTTAGATCAATGCCTGGCTCGTCAGATGGAGGCTGAACAGAAAGCGTCTTTTACTGCTGAGAAGGCCACAACCCTACAAGATCAGTTGTCATCCACCCAAGAAGCTTTGCTCCAGGCCGAGCAGGCCGCTGAGGACGCAAAAACCTCTTATGAACACCGAATAGAAGACTTGGAGCGTCAGGCCTTGACAGTCAAATCTTTGTCAAATGAAGTTAGGCTGGAGTTGGAGTTACAGGGGGTCGACCGCTTTAACGATCTCCAGCCTATGATGCTTTGCTTCTTAGGGAGTTCCAACGAGGAATGGTCTCGGCTGGAGAATTCTTCAAGATGAAGAGCAGGGCGACCGACCGGGCCAGGGCCAACTGGAGCCTTTTGATCAAAAAGAATGTGGATACGTCTCTGGAGTCTCTTCGGATCCAAATGAAAGAGTGGCGAGCATATTGCCGAAGTAAAGGTAATGTGCCACATCCCATGCATCTGGAGGTTCCCACCGCCGATTCCTTCTCTACTTTTCACGCTTGTCAGAAAGCGGGGATCGATGATGAGAATCCTGATGTTGGTCCCCTCCCTGGGATGGACTATAGCGCCTGGATGGATGACGATGATGAAGAAGATGTGATTGTATGGCCTTCTGAAGACAGCCTCTTCAGCGAGTACGTGATGGAGCCTGACCCGAGTGGGAGCAGCTCACAACCCCCAGCACCATCTTCTTGATTGTTCTTCTGTATTTTTGTAACGACTCTTTGTATTATCCTTACATATATGAATTTTCATTCTTACCGTTCTGCTTTCTTATTTTCGAGTGCTTTCTTAACTAGTCGTTTAGCCAGTCCAGCCAAGTATCTTATTTAACTGGCAATTAATTTGGCCAAGTATCTTATTTAACTGACAACTAACCGATCTTAACCGAGTGTCTTATTAAACTGGTAACTAATGTGGCCGAGTATCTTATTCAACTGGCGTTTTTCTTTTTAACCTATTTAGGTTTTACCTAGACGTTACGTCGAGGCTCACCCCGACCATACGTTGAGGTCCTTACACAAGTCACCTAGGACGTCTCCCGGTTTTGTCTGTGCAAGGTTTTGCCGAATCGTTGGGGTACTCTGTACCGGCCAACACAGCTGCGCATCTCACCAGTTTTTCTGGCGACGCTCCGAGCAATTTTCCAGTTACCCTGGTGCCTCGGTTTTGCCTTTTTGCTAAGAAGCGCGTTTGCACTATCTTAACTAGACGGGTGTGCTACTTTAGCTTCTTTGCCCTTCGAGCACTACTCGTCCGCTCTCTCGCGGCTTTGTAGCGTTCGAATTCTTTTTGGCGTTTGTTTGGCCAACTATTAAGTGGCTGTTGTTTGTTCACCGGCCATGGAATACCTTTGATTACGAGACTCATCGACTTCAGTGAATAACCTCTTTATTGGCAAATGAACTTTATTAGAAAATCAAAGAATCTGAAACAATTGATGTAAAGCTAAAATGGGACAAGAAACAAACTGAATTAACATAAACATAGAGATGAGTTCCTTAGGGGTAGAAAATCTTGAGGTACTGGGCATTTCATGGTCGGGGCATTAGGCTCCCCCCTAGTCGGGCTATCATGTACGCCCCGTGCCCCGCGACTCCCTTAACGATGTAAGATCCCTCCCATTTGTCGGCGAGGGATCCTACCGACCTGTCTTTGGTGTTCGGGGACACTCTTCTTAGCACTAAATCTCCAAGATGGAATCTACGCACGCGAACATGGGAATTATAGTACCTCGCAGCCCTTTGCTGGTATGCGGCGTTTCGCACTTATGCTGCATCCCTGACTTCTTCAAGCTCCTCTAGGTTTTGCTGTAGCATGTTAACATTGTGTTCGGGGCTGTATAGTTGTACCCTGGGCGATGTAAAACTTATTTCTGCTGGGATAACGGCCTTTGTCCCGAATGCTAACGCAAAAGGAGTCTCCCCTGTGGATGACCTTACAGTTGTTCGATATGCCCATAGCACCTCTGGTAGCTTGTCTGCCCAGCTGCCTTTCTTGGCTTCCAACTTTGCCTTTAGCTTGTGCTTAATCACCTTGTTCACAACTTCGGTCTGGCCATTCGTTTGAGGATAAGCATGTGAAGCATAGTAATTTGCGATCTTATACACTTCGCACATTTTTCTGAACTTGCTATTGTAGAATTGGGTCCCATTGTCTGTTATGATAATGCTCGGGATCCCAAACCTATATATTATGTTCTTTCTGACAAAGCTGGTGGTGTTTGCCTCAATGATGTGCACGAGAGCTTCTGCTTCCGCTCATTTAGTAAAGTAGTCGACTGCCACAATAGCATGCTTCGCGCCCCCCTTTGTTCCTGTGGGCATTGGTCATATCAGGTCGAGGCCCCACATGGCAAATGGCCAAGGTGAAGTTAAGCTTCTGAGCAATTCCGGAGGTTGCCGAATATCGTTTGCTATTCTCTGGCATGTCTCACAGCTCTCCGCGAATCGCTGTGCCTCTGCAAACAAAGTTGGCCAATAGAATCCTTGCCTAAGTACTTTATGCGCCAGACTCTTACCCCCAGTATGGTTCCCGCATACTCCACTGTGAACATCTTCAAGGATCTTTTTTGTTTCTTCGCTGGTGATACACCTTTGTAGCACCTTTGAGAACCCTCTTCTGTACAATTCGCCTTTCAGAATTGTGTACCGGGTTGACCTGTACTTGACACGTTTTGCTTCCACAACATCCTCGGGTAAAATATTTTCTTCCAAATACTTTCTGAGCTGTGTGGTCCAGTCGTCTTGAACTGGTCGAATCTCTGACATCATGCCTTCCTCAGATTCTGCTATACTCGGCCTAGTCAGGTGCGCCACCGGTATCGCTTTGGACTTGATACTCATGGTGGCTGAAGCTAATTTGGACAAAGCGTCTGCTTTCTCGTTTTCTTCCCGAGGAATCTGAAAAATCTTGTACCTCTTGAATTTTCTGAGCAGTTTCTTTGCAATGTCCAGGTAAGCTATCATGTGCTCCTCCCTCGCCTGGTATTCATCCAATACCTGGTTAACCACAACTTGTGAATCACTGTAAATCTCCAACTCATCTGCTCCTAACGCTATACAGACCCTCAAGCTAGCCAACAAAACTTCATATTCTGCTTGGTTGTTGGTTGCTGGTTGCTTTGAAATCGAACCTCATGGCGCACTCTACAGCATCTCCCTCCGGGGTTGTTATGACTATCCCGGCCCCGCTGCCATGGGTGTTTGATAATCCATCTACATGCAATCTTCATCGGGAACTATTCTCCTGTTTTCCTTCCATCATTCTTCTTACTTCGGCATCTGGCTCAGTGAATTCCACTATAAAATCTGACACTGTCTGCCCCTTGACTACGGCTTTTAGGGTGTATTTGATGTCGAATTCACTCAACTTTACCGCCCATTTAGTCAGCCTACCTGACATTTTGGGCTTTTGTAAGATGAGCTTCAGCGGACAGTCAGTGTACACCTCTATTGTATGCGCTTAGAAATACGGCCTTAGCTTCCTGGCTGCCGTGATCAAGGATAGCGCTATCTTTTCTGCCGGTGAATACCTTGTCTCTGCGGGCAACAACGCCTTGCTGGTGTAATACACTGGTCTCTGTATTCCTTCCTCCATTCGGATCAACACCGAGCTTGTTGCCATTTCTGTGACCGAGAGGTATAGGTATAATGTCTCTCCAGCTACCGGCTTTGAGAGGATGGGTGCTCGCCCTAAGTAATCTTTCAACTTCTGGAAGGCTGCTTCACATTCTTTGTTCCACTCGAGCCATTTTCCTTTCTTTATTACTTTAAAGAACGGGGCGCATTTGTCTGTTGATTTTGCTATAAATCGGTTAAGTGATGCGAGACATCCCGTCAGCCTCTGTACGTCCTTCAGCGTTTTTGGCGAAGCCATCTCTTCTAATGCTTTGATCTTCTCGGGGTTCACTTCGATTCCCCTCTGATGCACCTGGAAGCCGAGAAACCTACCTGATGGTACCCCAAACACACATTTGTTCGGGTTAAGTTTCATCTCATACATTCTTAGAACTTTAAAGGTTTCTTTTAGATCTTCCGCGTGCCTCTCTGCCGTAACACTCTTGGTCAGCATGTCATCTACATAGACCTCCATGTTCTTCCCAATCTGCCGGGCAAATATCATATTCACTAACCTCTGGTACGTTGCCCCGGCATTCTTCAATCCGAATGGCATCACCTTATAGCAATACAACCCCTGGTCTGTGGTGAATGCCGTTTTCTCTTCGTCGGCTTTACTCATTCGGATCTGATTGTACCCCGAGTAAGCATCCATGAAGCTTAACAGTTCGTGCCCTGCTGTTGCGTCCACTAGTTGGTCGATCCTTGGTAGTAGGAAGCTGTCCTTCGGGCAGGCCTTGTTTAAATCCGTGAAATCCACACACATCCTCCACTGGTTGTTCTTTTTCTTTTCCAGCACCACATTAGCCACCCATTCCGGGTACTTGACTTCCCTTATCGACCCTGCGGTAAGTAACTTTTTTACTTCATTTTTAATAGCTGTACTCCTTTCAGGGTTGAACAGCCGTCTTTTCTGCTTCACCGGGCGGAACTCTGGGTTGATGGAGAGACCATGTGATATCACCTTCGGGTCTATCCCCAGCATATCTTCATGGCTCCAAGCAAAAACATCATTGTACTCTCTCAGTAGTGTGACAAGCTGGGTTTTGACATGTACATTTAAACTTGCCCCTACCTTGACTGTCCTACTTGGGTCTTCTGGATCCAATGCCACTTCTTCGGTCGGCTCATCTTTCTTCGCCTCAGGCTCCTCTCTGGGATCCAACTCAAATTCTCTCGGCACCTCTGCCTGCTCTTCAAGTTTACCAACCTCTTGCTCAGCTGTAACCGCGTACACCTGGTGTACTTCCTATCTTTATAAACTGACAAATTTACCCTTCGGGCCATTTCCTGTGACCCCTTGATCACTCCTACCCCATATTCTGTCGGGAACTTCATCATGAGGGCGTAGGTTGCGGTCACTGCTTTGGCTTTATTCAAGAATGGTCGCCCAATAAGGCGTTATATGGCCAATTTTCTGTATCCACCACCATAAAGTCAAGTAGCACTGTTTTTTGGCAAGGAGCCTGCCCGACCTTCACGGGTAACTTCACCGTGCCAAGTGACCTTACTTCGACTCCTCCAAATCCTCTAAGGGGTGTGGGAAATGGTTGTAGGTCTTTCCTATCTAGCCTCAGCTGGTCATACACTTCTGCACTTAGAATATCTGCTGAGCTTCCATTGTCAATCAAAATCCGATGAACCTCTCTATGACCAATCCATGCGCTGATCACCAGTGCGTCATTCGGCCTAACATCAACTCCATGTGAATCGGCTTCTGTGAATATGATCGGGTACCAGCCTTCCTTGATTCTCTTCGGGTCAGGTTCAACAGAATTGACGTCCAGGTCTCTCCGTGCTTCTACGGCCTCCCGGATTTCCTGGTTCCTTTCCCTATTACTCTTGCCAGTCGCTGGTCCCCCGAAGATAGTGTTGATTGCTCCTTCATCCTCAGCTTTCTTGGGACTAGGCTTTCTTGCCCGTCCGTCTTGTTGGCTATCCTTCTGTCCGTCCGCCCTGTCAGCCTTTTTTAAGATGATGTCTTTCAAATGTCCTTCCCTGATGAGGGTTTCAATGTGGTCCCTTAGCTGGAAACACTTAGATGTCTCATGCCCATTCTCCTTGTGGAACCTGCAATACTTGGTGGTGTCCCTCCGAGCATACGTGGATTGCTTTGGCGGTTCTTTAGACATGTTCTTTTCTTATAGGATTGCCTAAATTTCCTCTTGATCTTTTTTCAACGGGGTATAGTTTGTATACCTGCCCTGGAACCTCTGTCGCGGTTGATCGGATTTTGGGTCATAAGCTCGACGTCCATCCCGACCATCCCGCGCCTTATTCTTCTGTTTGTCACCTTTGGTATCGGGCGCCTTTGCTTGGTCTTTGGTTTTAGATCCTTCTGGGCGACCGCCATGTACGAAATAACCTCTCGTGGCAACTTCCTCCTCCTCAGCCAGGGCGTAGCCCCTGGCCATGTCCATCATATTGGCATAACTGGTTAGTCGGGCTCTTCGGAGGTCAAATGACAATTGGCCGTTCTGAAGGTTGTTGATGAACGCGGCAATTATGGCTTCGTCATTTGCACTCCCAATTTCGGACACTTCCTGACCGAACCTCCCCAAATATTTTTTCAGTGACTCGTTTTTTCCCTGTTTTAGCTGGGACAAGTGGGCCACTGACTTCTTCCTATGTACATTACTGAGGAATTGCCTTGAGAAGGCTTTACTCAGCTCGCTGAAATTGCCTATACTTGCTGCTGGTAACCTACCGAACTACTTGGAGCCTAAATCCTCGAGAGTTTGGGGGAAATTTAAACATAGCAAGGCGTCATTGTAGACATACTGGGCCATGGCACTCTTATACCTTCTGACGTATTCCTTTGGATCAGTATCCTTTTTGAATTGCTCTATGTGAGGCATCCTGAATCTCTTCGAGAAGGGTGTCCTCAGGACTTCATTGGTGAAAGGGCTTCCGATCTCGTCGTCCGATAATTCATTACGCCCATATCGCCTGACCAAAGCATCCATCTGTTGACGATTATTCTGAACTTCCCGGGTCAAACTCTGTATGAGTATGTCCCTGTCTCCTTCCGGTTCTCCCATCGCATTGAAATTCTGATTTACGATCAGCTTTTGGCCCCTTTCCTCTGGATTCAACTCTCTATGTTCTCGGTTTAGGCCATGCAGCCGAACTGTGCCCCTTTGGCGTTTGCGATGATAACTCTGCTCACTCTCTCCTGAGGATGATGGCCTGGCTCTCCGATGAGTACGTCTCCTGGGGCGATCTCGATCCTTGGTCAACCGATCCCGATCATGCCCTCTGTCAGAATCATTCTCCTCTCTATGCTCCCTGCTATCCATGGCTAACATTTCAGACAAAATTGTTGGCCTATCTGCAGGACCTCGGCTCGCCTTTATAGGTGCATCCGGGGTTGGTACCACCACCGTGGAACGCAATCTCGTTGCCTGCTGATTTGGGGCGGAAAGATTGTGAGGTGACATCAAACCCTCCGTGGTGGAAAGATCAACTCCCTGCCTCGCTGCGTCCGCCATGAGTTGCTGTAGAGAAGTACGGAATCTTTGCACGATTTCTTCATTAGTTGGGGGGAAGCGCTGGATGCCAGCCAGGGCAGTTGATTGATCTGCAATTGCTAAGGTTGCATCCGCAGTGTTGGGAGTGGCGTCATCCTCCAACTCATTAGTGGGTAGTCCATGACTGTACCTGGAATCGCTACCATCTCCTTCGCCGGCCATTGCTTCACAAGTGCTTCGATCCTCCCCTCCTTCTAGCGCCAATTGTTGACGGTGTTTTTCGTCAACACTCAATCAATGATTTGAGATCACGTTTGCGAGTGATAATAGTTTGAATCTTAATACTGTAAAAATAATGAGCAAGAAATACGTGGTAAAACTCCGATGATGGAATAAACGTCCACGGGTTGTTGCCTAAGCAACGAAGCCAAAATCCACTATATAAAATTGATTACAAAATACACTCGGGTCTCTCTTATGCTAAACAAGATCGATCCCTCTCTTATGCGTTACAAAGGGTAATTATACATGTTGTTTCTAGGGTTTGGGGATGCCGCTAGGGTTTGGTGTCGGATTCTGTTTCCTTCTTGGGCGTGATATGTTTCCTGTTTTGACTGAATCCGAGTTTGGGACGGATTTATTCTCCTTTATTCGCGGGAGACCTGTTTGTTTCCTTGTTAAACTCTGAAGGGTTACACTGCTACGTATCGTGGAGGTGCTCACTGCTGATTCCTTCCATGTATTTGGGAAGTGAGTTTCCGCAACCATCTCTTCTTATTGATTCCCGAGTATGCTCGAGTATGCCCGAGTAGGTGGTGTTGCCCGAGCTGGTTCTCTTTGTTTGTGGTCGGGTTGCTTTGGTTTTAGCCGAGTGGGTCACTTGGGGATTTCCCCCTTTCGAGTTGACTTTTCCTGGCTCCTGCTTACGTGGCTTTTTCATGTGGGTGACGTGTCCTCTATGACGATTTTTACCTATAACAATAGACGAGCTTAGGGCTTGGGCAAATGACTCACAGGTCAGCAGCTCGAATCCTACCAATGGTTAAAGCTTAAAAAAAATAAAAAAATTTATATATTCATCAATTAATATTTTAACTGACGAGATGAAGTTGGTTCAATAGTATACCCCTCACACCTACACCATAAGGTTGTGGGTTCGAGTCCTTCTCCCATGTAATACTTCAAAAAAAAAAATTAATATTTTAACTTATGAAAAAAAAAAAAAAAAAAAAAAAACATGCTACAATACTTGCAAATAAGAACACATTTTGGCGGTTGATTTTGACGAATTGGATTTCAAACCGAAATCGTTGATATTTCCATAAATTTGATTTTCGTAGTTAAGCTATAAAAAAACAAGTATAAATTGGACTAAGAAAACACCTTAAATATAAATATAATCAATGAAAATGATCAAATTAAAAAATTGATATGATACTTGCATTGGATAACTCGTTACTTGTATATAAGAATCCGTTTGTGTGGTTTCGACAGATTTGGTTTCAAATTGAAGCCGTTGAAACCGTGATCAAAACCCAAGTTCTCATAGTTGAATTACTAAAATTGAGTATGAATTAGACTAAGAACGCAAGTGTAACGTGAATATAAGCGACAAAAACGATCAAATGAAAACATTGCTACGATACTAGTAAACAATTAAGAACTCGTTTTAGTGGTTTCAACGGATTCCGTTTCAAACCGAAACAGTCGAAATTGCCGTAATTTGGTTTTACATAGTTAAACTATAAAAATAAGTATAAATTGGACTGAGAAAACACTTCCAATGTAAATATAATCAACAAAAATGATGAAAGTAAATTTTTTGATACAATATATAATTGCATTGAATACAGTTTGACGAAGCAGATCGCTTTTAACGTAAAGGATCAGCTAACTGCCAGAGATCTGATGAAGACTTTATCAAACCTATATGAACATCCTTCTAAGGTAAGGAAGGTCCATCTTGTCAAGAAGTTATCAAATTTAAAGATGACGAAAGGTCAGGGTTTTAGAGAGTATCTAAACCAGTTCAATGAAGTGAAGGATGGGTTAACTTCTGTGTCTATGGGTTTCGATGAAGAATTCTTGACGGTGTTTATGCTCACCCAATTGCCAGAAAGTTGGAAGATGACATGTCAGTCAATTGCCAACTCGTTCTATTTATTTAATTTTCTTTATTTCTAAATTTTATTATTATTTAACTATTATTTCAATTTTAAAATTTTCATTTTTGAATTTTAAATTTGGTCAGAGGGGTATTTATGTCATATTATTATTATTATTTTTGGTTTGATGCAATTATGTATATAATAAGGGGAACTTAGTGTAATTTGCCATTACAGAAAAATGGACAATGTTACTATTCCGTTAGCTATTGCCAATTTATGAAAGTTCAGGGGTTTAATGGCGAGAAAAAAAGTAAAGGGGGTAAGGTGCAAATTCGAGTATAGTTTAGGGGACATCAATGCTAATTAGCCTAATTATTTTATTGTGTAAAAGGACGGTTTTGTCCCTGGATCATCCATAGACCATTAAATTGATAGTTAGTCAACTTTTTTTCAAGGGAGGTTTGTGCAATTAAATGAAAAGTTGAATATGAGTGCAATATTGTCTAAACGCATGGGATGTTTGGGCAATTAACCCAATACAAGGTTAATTAATTCATGCGTCAACTACGATTATCCATGGCGAAAGCTTTCAAAAAAATACATAATCCTAGATTAATAGATATTGTAAAGTTGTTTCTGGTTGTCAAAGGCCAAACCTCAGGGAGGTTGGTTGCAATTTGCTCATCTAGAAAATCTTCTGGTAAAAACCTCTCCACACACGGAGGTAGGGATGGTAACGGATCAGATCAAAGGTGTCTCATACCCGAAACCTGATTTGCATAAGTTGTCCCAAACCCGTCTCGTGCCCTGAATGGGTTTTTGTTTTCCACCCCAAACCCGACTCGAAATGACAAGGGGTGCCTCATACCAAACCTAAAATGACCTGTTTCATTTTTTTTTTTTAAACAAAAAATAATCTTGAACCACTAAATATACAAATTATTTTACCGTACAATTGAATTTTAGGACATTGACTTAATAAATTTAAAAATATATTTAAATTAAAAATATACAATTTTTAATTTTTTGATTGAAAATTTAAATATACTTTTAAATACAAATATACACTATAGAAAAACATTTTAACACACACTTAAAATTCAAACATAAACTTAAATTTAATATAACAAAACATCTAAGTTTAATAAACTTTAAATTCAAATATAAAATGAAATAAGATATAGAGACAAATAAATTAGAGATTTGTTTTCCCCTTTATATTTTTATATTTTAAAATATAATTACATAAATACCAGGTCAAACGGGGCATAAGGGATTGACCCATACCCGACCTGAACCCTATTTTAAGAGCTCCAAATTTGTCCTGAACGGATCGAAGCTCCGCCGGTTTGTGGCGGATCGAGAGTTTTTGCCATCCCCGATGAAGGTACTCTTCTAACCAAAAAGGGTCTTCAATGACCTTTAAACCCAATTTCGAAAGAGTGCAGGCGACACCATTTGCCTTCCTAGAAATATGATGAATAATATCAATCCTAATAATATCGAGAAACATATCATATTATATAATATAAGAGTAATGCTACATTGTTTAAATTTGGTGCCCAAATGATGTGGCAACACTCTAGTCCATTCATTTAAATTATGCAAATCTAATACAATTTAAATGAATGGTCTATGGTGTTGCCACATCATTTTTACACTAGATTTGGACATCAAATTTGAGCAATGTAGCATTACTCATAATATAATAATAGCTTATTCCTACAAAGTTGCTGAGTGTCACTATTTAATGCTTTGTTTTTTGTTTTTTTTTTTTTGTTTTTTTTTTTTTTTTGAAACTCTATTTAATGCTTTGTTAATTAGTTAAATTATATTTGTTTAATCCTACATGTGTCTCTTCTCCCTTCATCTTCTCATTTTGTTCACTACATTTTTTGGTTGTCATGAAGATGATACATTTTTAAATTGGGGAAATGGTGGGAAATGTCACATTTTTGAGTTGGTGTTGCACGTGGGGCACCACTTTAATAACTTAAGTTTAAAAGGCACTAAAGTAAGTGATTTTTAAAAATACACTTACTTTACACATTTTCTTATTTTGAAGTTTTTTGAGATTTTATTCTTTCATCTTCTTCATAGAATTAACAGACCTCCAATAGAGGTCGAACATCATAACATTATCAATGCATCTTCATTGGATAATTAGTTTAGTGGCGCTACGCAAACGCATTCGGGGGTCGAGCGTGGTTGGCTTTTTTTAGTGGCGCTAAGCAATCTTTTTTTTCAATTAGTTAAGTGGTGCTACGCAGGCTTTTTTTTTTTTTTTTCAATTTAAAAACCTAATTGGGTTCCTTTTCATTTGTTCTCCGAGTCTTTTGTAAACCTTAAGTTGGTTGTATGAATTTTGAATCTAATTGAAAAGGCTCGGAGACTAATTGAAAAGGCTCGGAGACTATTTACAAAGTCTCGGAGATACAAAATTAAAAAGCTCGGATTACTGTTGAAAAGTTCGGACAGTGTATGAAAAGGCTCGGATACAATGTTAAAAGTCTTGGAGATTCAAATTTGACAAGCCTATTCATAAAAAATTAAAAAGTTCGGATTACTGTTGAAAAAGCTTGGACAATGTTAAGAAAGCTCGGAGATAGTGTTAAAAGTCTCGTCTTCTACACAAAAGTTTCATAAATTAAAACCCTAACCTAGATTTTCGTCGACTTCAGGACTGTAACCCCGCCGTTGGTGAGTTCGCCGTCAGATTTTCAGGTGTATGTTGTTACAGCTGGTTGCTCTCTCTCTACTGTTTTCTCTCTCAACTGTTTTCTCTCTAGGTTTGAAAACAACACAAAGTGACAAAAAAAAAGTATTTTTGTCTTGGTCACCTAAATAGGTGCCTTTTAAACTTAAATTAATAATGTGGTGAGTTTCTTACAAAACCCGACTCAAATAGTGATATTTTTTTTTTTGACCCCTTTCTAAACTTTACCGCGTCTCTTCTCCTTTCACTTTATCATTTATTCACTGATACATATTTGCATACTATTCAGCTTCTCATTGGTTCATTGCATCTTTTTGAAACTCATATCATTTTCCATTCAAGGTTCATAACTTGTATTCCTTGGTTTGTTTTTAATAAATATGTAAATCTCATTTTCAAAAGCTTTTTTTTTTTTCTCCAAATATTTCCTCTCAATATAAACATGTTTAGATGAAGATTTATCTGTTGAAGCATAGTATTATTTTTATTTATTTTTATAAATCGGATTGATCTGGAGGGAAAAAGCATCACATACAATCATATGCTGAACAACCCAAGATCCATATACAAACATAGAAAATAAAGGGAAAAAAAAACAAAAAAAAACAAAAAAAAAACAAAAGGAGGAACAATATAGGGAAAAAAAAATTGAAAGCAGAGGGGCACACGGCCCCTAAAACATTAATCTAAATAGGCAAAGCAAAGAAACATGAACTAGATTAATTAACTAATCTATCAAGACCAGCAGATATCGAATAGCATTGTCAGAGATAATCATTAGAGAGAGACATAGTATATAAACATGTTTAAACAATTTTTTTTATTAATCTATGTTTTGTTATTTTATTTAATGACATTTTTTTATCCTTTAAATAATCGACGGTAACTAAAGTAAAAAAATACATGTTTGTTATGTCTAACCATATTCGCTTCCGAACAATTGCATGGCCGCATGGGTATACAAAATTTTATTATACAACGTATTTTAAATAAATTTTCTTAACAAAGCATGTGCAAGAAAAGCAAGTGATGGAAGATTTTCAATTTGAATGCACTCAAATCAAAACAGAAACATAGCAAGAAGCTTGTATACTTTTTATTTAATAGTGGATAAAATCAATAACTCAATATATGATTATCACGTTTGGATACACATTAATTTATACTTTTTATCGGTATGGATATTCAGACTATACAGCAGATTTTCGATGCAGGATTTTTCAGGATATGATTCTATTTAAAGCTAATAAAATTTATTAAATTTCATTGAAAATTTTATAGTTTTCCCTATAAATTTGACCAATACTCCATTGATCAGACACACTTGATTAAAACATATTACCAAGTTTTAATATGATATTTCTGATAAATATCATGGTTTTAGATTTTAAAGGGGAAGAACTAGGGAGAGGAGCATGTGAAGTAGGATCGGAAGGAGGAAAATCAAAAGAAGAAGATGACAATCGTGGAAAAAAATTGTTATCATCTAACCAATAACTTACCAGAAATTAAATAGAAAGTAAGATATATTTAAATATTATAGTTAAATTTTCAATTTCAAGTACCAAACGTTTGATATTATTGAATAAATCATGATATTTCGAAACCAATGAGATTTCGAAATCCATTTCTAGATTTCTTCATTGATAATTGATTAATAATGTCCCTTAAAAAATTGATCTCATAATGATAGTAGTAAATACTTATATAAATTCTTCATTTGTAAATACAAATGGTTTTGTAGTTCAAAAAAATAATAATACAAAGGGTTTTGGAAACAAAAAACAGAATTCTTCCCTTGGTAAAACTCTAGTCACAATGCCTTAGTACAAAACTTTCCTGTGGTGCAGACAATTTTTAGTGACATTTAAAATCAAAACTACCCTGTGAAGCAAAAACCACCTTGAAATCATCCGGAATCAAATTAGCTGTCAAATTTTAGTATCCCAATTTATGTCCAACCAACCAAATTGGGACATGTGTACACATTTATAGAAGCAGTTGAAAAATAATAATTAAATGTGCACACGTCCCAATTTGAATGGTCGGACACAAATTGGGACACCAAAATTTGATAGCTGATTTGATTCCAAATCATCCTCACTTGCTAATTATCATGCAGATGTTGGTGGAGTATAGCAGCGTAGTCGCCGAATTGAATGTCCGTTGGCGGGTGCAGGTCAAAGATGTAGGAGATGGGCCTTGAAACCAACATCGGTTTCTTGTTGTTAACCGTATCAGACAGCTCCCCAAAACTCATTTCGTCAAATGGAAAGGATTCACTGAGGAAGAAGAAACTATCTTTGCCCAACATTTCAACCTGAAACAAGACAGATAGCTTGAATTTGGTTTTTTCATCTTCATCAAAAACAGCACAACACAAGCCTCCACCACCCAACCGAGGACCACTCATGTTAATCCACAATTATATGACCAAAAAAAAAAGGAGAAAAAGTTCCTTAACAGAAAGAATTACCTGTAGTTGTGCAAATTTGATGTTGTTCATGGTGAGGATAACACGCACATCATACAAGGCATCAGCCAATACTCTGATGGCTAGATACTCAAAAAAGTTCTGTAACAGCATTCTCTGTCGTTCCAAATTTTCACTATAGCTATCAAGACTAGGAAACCATAACACACACTTTACCTCACTCCAAGGGATTGGATTCTCCCCTGCTCTAGATATGATGGTCTCAAATGGGTGACGGAGGCCCTGCAGAATTCTAACACCAGCCAATGATGGCTCAGATATGAAGGTGTCCGACAAACATGTGGTGGAAATTATTTTAGAAGGATCATAGAGGCAAGCAAAATTCGAGGAGAAGTGCATATCTGTATCATCCAACAAAAGAATGCATCCATCTGAAGATGTGGGAAACAATTGTATAAGAGTTGCAGCATTGGCAACCCCATCTTCTGGGAGGCATCCGGTTGAGCTATTAGATAATAGAGATTGACCCAGATCATGAGAAAAGACACATGAATCACCATTTCGACAACCCTGCAGTCACCTTTCACAATCAGAAGAATATTATGCAACTACAGTGCAAGGACAACATTAGACTAGAAAGCAATCAGATAAAAAAATAAAATAAAATAAAATAAATAATAAAATAAAATAAAAATAAAAATAAAAATCTATCAAAATTTCTCCAAGAAACTGATCCTACAGACATGATAATCTCAGATAGGGAGCCACATCCACCAGCATAAGCATGTGTCCACAATGCTTAGGATTGGTATTTGCTGATTGAGTTGCTATATGCACAATGCAGACCATACTGCTCACTGTCAATAATGCCAGACATGGTAATATTGCAATGTTATCATAAGTGAATGGGGTGCACTCCAAACTAAAACTGTATTTTTTGCGTTAGGACCAATGTAATATAAAACTAAATTCTGCTTCATACAACTGTCCAATAAGTTTTATTCCATAATATTCAATGGTTTCTATATAAATGAAATAATCAATTACATTGAAAAGATGCAAAAGGGTTTAATTGCTATTTTCATCATTTTCCTAATATTCTAAACAGGGAGTTGATATCTCAGTATCCAAGAAAAGTAAATTTGCTAGATGCTTTTTCCAAGTTTTGACTGAGTTTGCCAGAGCACAGTCAGCTATTTGCCAACATAATGTCCTTTTGATCAGAAAGATACAACTGATTTCCAACTAGTATGAAATACTTAATGTAGGGAATCAGTTTAAATTTTTGTGCACAATGGAAATAATTGCTTAATGTAATTCACTCGCATATACTAATATGTTACTAAATGCAACAAAAATAAACTTTTGAAATAAAAAAACTAGAAAATATTAAAAAGTGTTCAAAAAGATTTCATATGAAGTTCTGAATAGACCACTGGTCAGATTATGGACCCATATACTCATAATTTACTTCAGGAATATTAACTTAAAACACAAGCATTAGGGAGGCTGGAGGCAGAAGCTTGATTCTTTCATCGTCAACTATATTTCAGCAAAAACAGAAAATTCGTAAACATAGATAGTACTAGTAGGGACTGCCAACTCCCCACGTTTTGTATTAATATTCTTCAATCCAGTGGACAGCATGGGCACTCCAATGCAAGCCCTATGAAGGATGCCAGATGGGATGAATTTTCAGTGGTCTAGTTTTTAGGTGACCGACAAGAGTTTATAACATATACGGATATACCATGTATCAATGCCCAAAGAATATAAAAATAAACACATGCACTCTTAAGGTAATAGAGATTGATTCAAGCACCTATTGAGATACCTGTAAGGAGGAAAAGAATTTGCATGCAGGTCTTTTTGCTTGGAGTGAATGAGAAAAAGAGCACTGACTACCCCTATTGCAAGATCCATTGACGAAATAAACACATAGAGCCTTCTCAAGGATGTGAGAATCAACAGCAGTTTCATCCTGATTACCAGATATGCCTTCCATATATTGAGCTCTTAACTGTTACAAAGTAGAGCATAAGATCAATAATATGCCAACAATAAATCAGACTAGGCCCAGAAAATAAAAGGTACCTCTTTGATAACATTTGCCAACTTTTCAGCCACATTATTAGTCTGAAAGTGATTGCATGCAACAAATGGCACAGAAACACATTTCCTTGTTTCAAAAGAAGGCTCAAGATGCTCATCATCTGCAACATGCGTGTCTGTATCCTCATGCGGCTGACTCTTGAGAAGGCATGTATGTTCATATTCATAAGGATCATAGTAGGTCGGTAGACCATCAGATGTACCCAAGAATTTGGGCCGAAATTTGTGCACTGAATTTAATATATCTTCGTCTGAAAACAAAGATACTATATTGTAAAGATACTAAGAAAACCAAAAAGGCTAATACAGTTGCATCGAAGATTATTTATAAATATGATGTAGCAACAAGCGCACATAATGATTTCAATTGATAAATAAATATATATATATATATATATATATATATATAATCAGATTTTCTATTATCAGTTCGAATTGACAATAAATATATCAGGACGAAGAATATGGACCACTAGATTTACATACTTTGACTCAAAGTGTATGCACTTGTCAAAACTTCTCCATAATCTGTGGTCCACATTCTTCGTCCTGATATATTTATTGTCAGTTCGAACTGATAATAGAAAGACTGTATATATAATGATTTCAATTGATAAATATATATATATATATATAAAGGTGCTATACAAAAATGTTCTAGATCCATACACAAATTTGAGACATGGTGTAGCGATGACTGCACAAGATTGTGGAAAGAGCACCATTCTTCTTCAATCTTGGGGATTAATAACGTTGAAGCATTCGTTTCATCAAACTTTAGAAGTTCTTTCAAATGATCAAGACGGTGCTTATCCTTTAGAAAAAAGAAAAATTGTTTTAATTATAACAATTCAAAATTCATTGGAAAGCTAACCTCCATACATCCACCTAAGAACATGGTACTTTACCTTGAAAACATGTTGCCAAAACTGAAATGCAAATAAGTTTCCCATGAAAACCACCTCCTTCCGACCACTTAGGATCGTGTTTTTACCTCCTTCAAAGTAATAGGATGTGTATTCTGCAAACTGAAGTAAAAAAACTAGTTTAAGTACATAAAGGAATAATTGCTCAAAAAACTACGAGCATCCAGAAACAGCAGAGTTTATTTACTATATATGCAGTACCAAATATTCATCCCCAAACGGATGAAGAATGGGTAGAGGCTGCGTATCCATCAATATACCAAGCAGAATGCCTTCACGCAGCATTCCAATTTCCCCAAACTTGAGTACAAGCACAGAAGCATCAAAGGATAATGAAAAACTCGCAAGCAACCGCCCATAAAATGTAGGCTCATACCGGCCCCTTGGAGATGTTTTCTCCAGTGCATGCACATGAATAAGCAAGTTCAATGCATCTCCAACAACTTCAGGATCTGGTGGATCCAAAGCCTTCTGCAACAAGGCTACATAAAAGTAGCATCAATTAGGCCCCCTCAATTTTTGTCAGTGCACATTTTAATATATCACCAAAACAGACCTTGAATAACAAGTAGTATGGCATACAGCTTTCCTACCTTTACATTTCTTTGAGAATCGTAACAAAAATATTAAGTTGGGTTCATATTCCCACTTAAGTCATATACCCTATGTCAATAAGTAATGAACCACTTCGTGCTAGATAATAATTTAAAATGTATGAAATAATTAGGCTGAAGACAGTGGAAAGTTCCGAATAAGCCCTTGCAGACAGTATTCAATTGTGCAAAAATTACAAGAGAAAGACAGTAATTAAGTCTGCCATTTTTAGTAAAGAAACAACATCAAAGTTGTGCAGACAAGTTATATTACAAGAAAAATATACTCGACACAATGTTATTTTACCAAAAAGAGAACAAAGAAAAGAAAAGAAAAGAAAGAAGAAAGAAAAGCAAAATCTTTCACTTCTACATGCATAGATAAAAACATACTTGAGCTACAAAAGTGGCAGTTAGGCATATATTCATTAATCCATTTCAGGGTACACCCGGTTGGCCAAGACATCACTTCCTGCTCAACCCAACTTTAAGTGGGGTATGGTTTTGCACAGGTTCCAAACCATCCACCAAATATAGTACCACTTTATCATCAATACTACTAAATCCAAAACAATGAAACAAAGTCCAGAGTTCCATTTCTGCTTGCAGCATGCAAATTTTGACAAACACTAGAAAAAATAATAGGAATTTATAAAATGCATTTCTATTAGATCTTTTGTTAGTGAAGTGAAAGGTCCCTTCAAATGAAAAGTAACAAATAAGCACAGAAGAAATATTGGTAAAACTAGAACCATATAACCCTACCCTTGGGATCACTAATGGCTTTGGATTCAGCACAGCAAATCAGAAGCACTTGTAGCCTCAATGACAACTTCAGTATTGCCGGACTCTCATAATCCTCAAGCTTGCTGAAAAATGATTTTGTAACCAATCTATAAACCTGGCCATCACAAGTTCGACCAGTTCTTCCCCTACGCTGCTCTGCCTACAAAATGATTTGAATTTTAAAACTAATTGGGAAAGAGAACCAATCTAAGTCAACCCGTAAGAATTTCCTCAATACCTGGGATTTCGAAACCCAAACAAGCTCTGCAGAGTCCGCTTTCCGGTTACTGTCCCAGAAGACTTGTAAAGATCGGCATGAATCAATGACATATGCCACTTTGGGTATTGTCACAGATGATTCCGCAATATTTGTGGCTAATATGACCTGTGCAGAGTAGAATTTTTCAGTAAACAAACTACAAGATGTGTATTAAAGTCCAAACTTGAGACAAAGAAGAATGTGTGCAAGGTGCTAGATGTTGGTAACAGAAGATAATTGTAAAACCCATAGTTAAGCACACATTCTATCAAAGAAAATACATAAATTATTTGCAGAGTCGACTACTATGTGCACATGATCATGAGTCGTGACAAATGTAGAAGCAGTGTCAGACCTTAACTAGACCCTATATTTTCCTAAAAACAAAACAAGAGTACTAAATGATGCAAATACAAACATAAAAAGAAATGATTTATACAAACATACACATCAAACTTACTTCCTTTCCTCTTCTATCTCAATCACAACATACAAATACTCATTCAGTTTCAAAGAGGAAGAAGCAGTCAAGCAGTCAAAGGTACACCTTACGATGGGATTTCAAGATTTTCATAGCCATGAGAGCTTGTTCGGTGTCAATGCTCCGATGCAAAATGTGAACCTTAAAAGATGAACTGAGCGGCTCCAAAAAGTGCCATTGCTGCTCCAGGGCATAGTATGTTGGAAGGAAAATCAATATGCTCTTTTCGATGTCTGGCTCATTTTCATGAATGTGTAACACCAAATCATGAATAAGTTTGTGCACTTCAGGCTTCATTTCAGCATTTGACATCGAAGGACTTGTTCCAGAACAATATTTCATAGATAATAAGTCTGAACTCACTCCAGGATCTACTCCAAGCAATTCAGTTACCTGCACAGATGGCAACGAGATAACCATCAGATATTTGAAAGAGATGGCTTTGAAATTATGAGGTCCTAAGCAATTGAAAAATCTGGAATGACATCTCTGATTTCTTTTTTCTTTTTTTCTTTTTTCCACCTGCCAGATTCAAAACTCAAATACCCCAAGGAAAAAATTATAGATTAATACCACCAAATACTCCATTCTGCCAACAGTTTCAGTACATTATTTACCATCCACCAGTTAATCATACTTCTAAAACAACACTTCTATTTTCAAATAGGTTTCCAAAAGGTTTCCAAAAAAGAAAGAAAGTTAACTCCCTCAATCTCTTATTATTACTTGTACCCATAAAATCTCTTCGAAACAAATTACATGGACTATATATTTGAAAAAATCATCAATCAATCCAATTCTCTGCCAAACTAGATCTATTTTAGCTACAGCTGACTCCCTTACGCCAACTTCCTTAAACTCAAAAGAAACTAATATAACACATTAACTTTCTCATTCTCCATTCACAACTTAAAAATTGTCATTTCTAAGTTGCTTCAGTTATGTTTTTTAATACAAGGATTTACAGAATATTAAAAATTTCTTATGATAAGGTGTTTTTTGGGCAATGAATGACAAATTACATAAGTGGGAATCAAGTCAATTGGAGCATTAACCTTTATGAAATCAATGATTCTGTTCATGAAGAAATACAAGAAGAAGGTGCATCAATCTAGAATGAACAGGGGCAATAGCCACCACAACGTTTAATATATTTAAGTGATTGCCTGATCAAGGTATGAAACTCTTCGCTGAAAAATAGTTCTCTGGTTGGAGCTAGGGATTGCAAGCACTTCAACTCTTTCACCCCTACCGAGGTCCCTGAAGTAATCCCTGTATCTTGAAATATCTGCAGTTGCAGACATCAAAACCACCCTGAAAAAAAAGAAGGTAAATTTTCGACAAATCCTCAGACAACCTTGGCCCATGAAGTTTAATTACGTTGAGTGTGAGACAAAAACAAGTAAGAGTAAGATTTTTCTACTAAATAACCAATAACAAGTAGATAACCATATATGCCAAACTTCAGCTTGTCAAAATTACAGTACTACCGGACACAAATAAAATAAAAGGCTAACCTCAGGTCATTGTTCTTCAGTAGAAACTGCTTAACACAGACAAGAACAAGATCAGACTCTATCGATCTTTCATGCACTTCATCAAGAATTATAACCTTGTACTTGAGTGCATTTAACCCCTTGTCTCGCATTTCATCCAACAACACTCCAGCAGTTTTGAAAACAATCTTTGATCTGCATAATTATATAAAGAGGATGACAAACAATCCTAACGTATACCATAAAGGAAATTTCAAGGAAAACTGAGAGCGTCAAGCACTAAATCTATGTGTCATACTTTTACCTATGTAAGAAAAAATAAAAGACGAAAACAAAACAAGGAGAAAATTAATTGGAAATTCAAAAAAATATATATAGGGCATGAAGTTACCAATTCACAAACTACATATTAAAGTTTTGCAAGAGTTGTCCATAATGTTAAGTGTTAACCAACTTAGTACAAAATTTAATCTCAAGACACCTGAAGATATTAATAAGCATGACAACAATAGTGCGGGTTACTAGCATATAATAGACATATTGGGGGCAGAAAAATCAAGAGTTGTCCATAGTTAATGTTTCAAAAGTCAGTTGAGGCGGCCGCCTCAATGGCCAAGGCGCTTTGACTCAGCCACCTCAACCCTCCTTTGGGTTGGGACCAACTCAATCCCGTGAGGCGGCCAAGCGGAGTTGTGTTTTTGGCTCATCAAAACCCAAGTCAAAGTTTAGGAAGAAATCCAATTAGGGTAAGGAGAAAAAAAGTGTGCACACAATTCCTATCAGGATTAGGAAATTAGATTTAATCAAGAATCCCAAATCAAACTAGAATAAAGAAATAAGTTAGCTTTTCTTATTCTAAGAGGGTTTAGGAATCCTATCCTAGCAAGGTATGCAACCCAAATCCTATGCACTATAAATAGGGCTGCTGGTTTTTTATTTTTACTAAAAAAAAAAGGGCTTTGGGGAATTATCTAAGGGGTTTCAATAAGTTTCTTGTAACCAAGCGTTTTTCTCCATAGTTCTTTTGTTTGGGATGTTTATGTTAATAATGTTGATTGTGGACTATTTATTAAATATTATGGAAGATTTTCAATTTTCAATTTTTTTGGGGGTAATATTTTTTTTTTTCGAATTGAGGCGACACTCCAACATTTAGGATTCATATTTCAAGCCACTAAACATCCTTTTTTTTTATCATGATGTTAGTAAACATGACAAAAATAGCGTGTCTAACTAACCTGTAATAGACATATTGGGGTTACAAAATCTTATAATAACCTCTTCCAATTCAATTATAAAAAGAGAAGTTAGGAAATAGCACTCTCCTGTTCAGAATTAGATTTAACAATAGTCTTATTATCCATCAAAGAACAGAGTGAACTCATACATCCAAATGAAAAACTAAAGTCTCCAACTCTACATCCCATTTCTCTCCACCTGGAAAGAGATCCTGGCTTTGCAACCAGAATAAAACAATGAGGGAAGGAATAAAACAAAGGAAACTAGAATGAGTTACAAACAAAATTATAAGCACCAAAATACAGATCAAATAAAAAAAACATTTATACGTAATGCATTGACTAAAAAGTACCTTGGTGACAATAGCTTTGAATGACCAATGTGATATCCAACTTCCCCACCTAATTCACAATTACGACCTTTGGCAACCATTTTAGCAACAGCTACAACAGCAAATCTCCTTGGCTGTGTACATAAAATGGGTTCCATGTTTTCCTCCAAAAGAAATTGAGGAACTTGAGAGCTCTTACCTTGTTATAAAAACAATAAGCAAACATACACATCAGCAATAAAAGAGGACAGTTTAATCGATCAATCAATCAAAAGAGGTATTCACTATAACCTTATACAAACCAGCAAAGTAAAATAATAATATCCAAATTTTCATTCATAACTAAAAACCATCGAATTACTGAAATTATGGAATACCTTCTGACAGGTATAAAGTGAAAAATACCTCACTCCAATAACAAGAAATTTTTGGAACTGGAAAATAAGTATCTATGAAAACAATTGTGTCAAACATTTGAAAGCTTAATCCAGGACAATTCAACATATTAGCGCTGGCAAACCACAAAACAGAGTGAACAAGTTGCAACTTAATTAACTCATGTCACTTCAAGAAGAATGTATCAAACATGACAAAAACATTCTTCATTAGATTTTTTTTTCTTTTTTTGCTTTTTTAATGACAAAGAAATAAATTTGGCTACACCAAATCTTCAAATTTAACTGAATAGAGAGAACATTTATATTTCACAGACTGAAAGAAAAATATAGAATTTTAAATTTCTAACTCTTCGCGCTACTTGTGTTTCTCAGCCATGAAATGAAGCAAATATGCAAAGCTGGACAAAGCCAGATTCCAGACAACCCTCAAAGTCAAAATTCTTACAAATGAGTTTCAAGTGGGTTCGAGACGAGATATATATATATATATATCAATTATTAGGTGCGGAATTTCTTGTACGGATTCGTCGACTACTACCGATAGTTATTGGATTGCTACCGGTAGTAATTGATGAATCCGTACGGGAAATCCCGCACCTAACAACTGCTCTAGATATATAAACAAATTTAACGATCTCAATACTCATTAAATATATAGATTCAGTATAATAACTGCACCCTCCAAATGGTCCCTATACTAGAAAAAGAAATTATTGCTATACCATTATATATTCAAACTTCCCAATTCAATGGAATTTAACAACGATAACTATAAGACGAGATAAGATTAGCCCAGTGCTACGCATCTTACACATACACCATTGTAATTGCTCAAAAAAGAATAAAGAAAAAAACAACAATTACTACGTAGCTATAACAATGCTCCATATTCCACCCAATTTTCAAAAATTTTGTTGTCAGCCAAACAGAGACATTGAGATTGAAAAAACAAACAACTCAAAGTGATCGAGAGTCGAGACAAATGCGAAAATGCAAAATTGACAACAACAAAAAAAAAGGTGATCAGTTGCACAGAGAAACCGAAGATTAAAAGAACAATAAATGTAATAGAAATTAAAGCATCTACATCCATACAAAGAGAATCAATGGAAGTATTACCACAGCCAGTTTCACCGACGATGAGAGTGACGCGATTCTCAAGGATTTTCTCGACGATTTTCTCTCTGAGCGAAAACACGGGAAGCGACGAGAACTCGGAGGACGGAAACGCAGCCGAATACGAAGAACTACACGAAGCCGTCGACGTCGGAGACGGAGGCCCCATTGTTGTCGAAAAACCCTCTCGCTTACTATCTCCTGCTATCTGCCCTTGCTGACTGTAACAAGGAAAAATGACGGAACCGACTCTTCGTTGTTGCTTCTGCCAAGTCACTGTCTTGAGTCTCTCGCTTTCTCTCGCGTCCTCGGACCTATAATGGTTTATTCACGGAGCATAAATCGGATAAGGTCAAGAGTACGTGAGTCCGGGGAGAGTCTCGCGGGATTTGACCACAAGTCAATATCATTTTGGTATTTGTATTGACTACTGTTGACTTGGACCAATTGTGTGCTGATTTTGTGGAGTGCGTAGGATACACGAGTGGACTCAACCGGAGCGAATATAATTCGATACTTCCTTCTCAAGTTTGGCCGTGAAGTAGGTCCCGCTTCGCGTCGTATTTGATTTGATTGACACGAGTGATTGAAGAGATCGTATTTGCTGAATGCTGATGACCGGTTGACCAATAAAGGATGACTTTTAGGTGCGTTTGGTACGTGGTATAGACAGGACAGGACAGGACAGGACAAGACAACGTGGGACAATTTGTTCTTGTCCCAATGCGTCCTTAGCATGAGACAGGACAGGACAGGACAGGACAAGATAAGATGGGATAAAAATTACAAAAAATTACAAAAAATTGTCTCACCCAAGACCCTTAGACAACTTGTCCCATGACATGGGATAAGTGTCAAAAAGACCAATTTACCCTTTAAATTTTCAAACAATTACAATCATGTCTAATATATTATATCCTGGAACAAACCTCGAAAACCAGAAAACCTTGACAGTCTCTGGATAGGCTTACATCCTATCAAAAACAAACATTTACCCATTTATGACAGAGCATTACAGATCTTACGGACTGAAGGTCTTCTACCTCCACAGCCTGAACTTGCAGTCCCATACTTACCTCCTCATGTACCTTGCTACATGACTTCAGATTATGACTGTGATTTTCCTCCACTTGAGCCAGCTTCAAACCCTGAGAAAACTCGTTTCTCTAGGCCTTTTGTCCATACTACTGAAGTCCAACCTGACGGTTCTCTCAAACAGCCATCCCAGGCTAAACAAGTCCTCAACTGGCAATCTCATAATGCCAGAGCCCAAAATAGAGTCTTGAACTCTATTGATCAGAAGATTGATCGTGTTACACGACATGTTTCTCAACATGAGCATCACCTCTTAAACCTTGATGCTGCTTTTAGAGACATGTCCTCAGACCTGCAGTCCAGAATTGCAACATTACATTCTGATCTCCACAGATACATTGATCATGGCTATTCTGGCCCGGATTTTGATAGAAAAGAAAGGGAAATTAAACAGCTTAGAGCACAACTTGAGCAAATGACCAGAGATCACTCTTATCAACCAAGATCCTATTCACATTCCCAATCATTGTTCTTTCCAACATCTCCTAGCCATTCACCTCTATCTATACCGGATGATTTCTCCAGACATTTCAAGTCTACTGGTGAACTGTTCCGGCAGTATCCTCCACTCTCTTCTTCGGACAAACCCAGTAAACGGTCACCTTCCAAGAGAAAAGATAAACAACCTGTTTCTAGTTCTTATGAACCAGTTTTGTTTACATCCAGACAATTTTTCCCTTCCACGAAATCAGATACAGAGTCATTTTCTGAAGAAGCTTCCTCCTAGTCGTCCTGGATGACAACTCCTGCCTCTTCTTCGTCTCCTTCGCAACTCTCCCAACATGACCATATCCACCCTACCCCAGTTTATATGGCCTCCAGGACCAGAACAGATCCTCAGCCTTCCACTCAAACAGATGACTCTCTTGAAGATGCCGCTTCCACTGAACCCACACCTTATGTGGAAGAACCTCAAGAACCAGTTCCAGGTCGACCTTCTTCCAAGCCCACTAATGGCCCTTGGTTCAACCTTGATGGCTCTTCTCCTAGTTCTTGGAGAAAAAGAATCTCAGAAATGAGCGCTTGGCTTGACCTACAAATGGCCAAATCCGAACAGAACCTTGAAGCAATTTTACGTGAATTTGTATCTCGTTTCACTGGTTCTCTCAGAGATTGGTATCAAACTCTTGGTGAATACAGACAGCTTTAGTTTGTCAGAGTCCCTTTAGCCTCCCAAGCTATGGGATTTATTTTTAGAGAATTTCTTGGTGATCCAGATCAATTATATAAACAGGCTAGGCAAGAATTCTTTGACATGCGTTGCTGTTCACTCAGGAGAAAGGACATTGAATTCCATTATCAAAAGATGTCCCGCATATTTCACACTCAATCAATGACCATAGTCTTAAGCATGTCTATGTTAACTCTCTTCCCGACGAATTGCAAGACAAGATTCAAAGGAAGATAGACGCCTCCGGACGATCGATCAATGACACATCTTTAGGAGAACTCCACATGTATGCTTTGAGTTCCCTTGACAAACTCTGTGCCACACATAAATTCTTCTCCAAAATGTTGACAGAAGGCAAACGGTTGCAATCTCTCCAGTCCGTGATTCACGTGGTTCCTCATTATCTGATCGCATCCTTATCCTCTTCCTGTTTGTATCAGTGTAATTATTGGTTTGTGTTGGCCAACTGATAAGGCCTATCTTTTATTTTTGTTTGATGTAATTATTGGTTTGTGTCGGCCAACTGATAAAGCCTATCTTTTATTTTTGTTTGATGTAATTATTGGTTTGTGTCGGCCAACTGATAAGGCCTATCTTTTATTCCTGTTTCCAGTTTAGCTGTATCCTCTGTCTTCCTCTATATAAAGGAAGTTCGTTCATTGTAAAAACCAGAAGCTGAAATCAATAAAAAAATTTGTGTGTTATAACTCTCATGTCTTTCTAAATATTTCCTCCCCTTCCTTCGAAAGCCTGTCTATGATATAAGTAATGGTCTGTAATAATCTCAGTATGCTCTATGCTTGCCTCTTTAAGCTTAAGGTCCATGTCTGTCTCTGGAAGGTTGAAATGTTAGTACCCTGTTTAGGCCGTGGTTAGGCCGTCATTGTGGGGAAAGCTCTATAAACCCTAGAGAGGCACCCAGGGGTACCTGGCCAAACTGGAAACAGGAATCAGCCAGGCTAGTACAACAACTTAAGGAGATTGCAGACGAAGTCCCGTCCGATGCAGATATCGAATCCATCTTTTCTGAACAAGACAATGCTGATCATACTACAACTTTTGTCCTACAAGAAAATTCTTCTGACTCAGGCTCCAGTTCTATTCAAGAATCTTATCAAGCTTCTCACATTGTCCCTCAATCTGGCCCTCAGGCTCAAGTCCAGATCTTGCCCGATAAATATTCCAAACCCATTAATGTCAGTGCTTACTTTGACACGGGTTCTCAAACCACTATGATGAACCCCAAGATCCTCCCTCCAGACAGCTGGAAACCCTATGTTCGCCTTTTCAAAGCTGCTGATGGTAAAGTCTTTGCAACAAATCTCATTACCAAGAAAAAGATTGGAGTTAAAATTTTCCCATCTTACACTCTTTGGATCCATGTCATTGGCACTCCTCTCCCTGGTAAAGACATCCTCATCGGTTGGGATATTTTTTGTCAAAGCGAATCCCTCCGAATTCTCCACACAGGAATCCGGTTCAAAAGTAATTTTAAGGTCTTTTCCGATGTTCCAAAGATTTTCCCTCTCTCAGAGTTTCAGCCCTCATTGGAACAAATTCAACATCAACCACTACATCTATGTGCTGACAATCATGCCACCTTCTCTCATCCTTCGCCTCTGTGGAAAAATCTTGACTTCTTTATTAAGCTCCCTTTCAAGCTTAATGAGGATATCAATCTTACTAAGGCATCTCATTCCGGAATGTCACCCTCAGACCTCAAAATGGCCAATGAAGAGTGCAATGAACTTCTCCGCCAAGGTCTACTTCAACACACCTCTTCCTCGTGGGCGTGCCATGCCTTTTACGTTGAAAAACGCTCAGAACTACGCAGGGGAAAGAAGAGATTAGTTGTCGACTACAAGCCACTCAATCTCTTTCTCAGGGATAACAAGTTTCCTGTTCCCAGACCTAATGTTTTGTTCTCACAACTTCCTGGTGCCAAAGTTTTTTCTAAATTTGATCTCAAAGGTGCTTTCTGGCAGATTGGTATTCGTCCTGATGAAAGGTATAAAACTGTCTTTTGTCTTCCTAATGCACAATACCAACGGACCGTTTTACCTTTTGGCCTAAAAACAGCTCCTTCCCTTTTCCAAAAGGTTGTTACCAGAATATTCCATCCTCTTCTACATTTAGCTCTACAATCACAATAAGTAAAAATTGCAAGAAAAATGAGATCAAAACATGGGATCACAAAATCACTACAGGATATATATATTATGATCATGGGTAACAAATTAACAATTAACAAAATAACAATAGATAAAAGCAATTACAAACACATAATAGATCAAAGCAATTTCAAAATCTGCCGTAAAACCATCAAATTGCAGCATGCCCTCAATTTCAAAATCTACTATAATACCATGTTTCAAATATGATTTCAAATTAATTCATCATAAATTCATAATATGTAGAGACATCAAAGATATACAGTTAAGACTTCAAAAATCAGAATAAATTCAATCTCAATATATTTTAATTTTAGAGACATCAAAGATATACATAATATGTAGAGACATCAAAGATATACACTGTGTCGGTCTTAAAATAGATAAATTCAATCTCAATGTATTTTAATTTTAGACTGCATGCATTTTTACAAGTAGCATTATCTTAGACAGGTAGCATTATCTTGGACACCTCAAAACTCAAAAACATTTTGTTTATTCAATAATGGAAAAAAAATAATCCAAAAACAGAGGTTTGTCGAATTGTTGTTGATTAAAGATATTGACTGAAGATATTGTCCACACTCCACACTCCAAATCAGAAACTTGAAATCTAACAACAAGATCACAACAACTGAGATAACCAAACCTCAGATTCGACAAAACTCCAACAGCAAGAAGGGAACAAAAAACAACTAAAAACAAGTTGATTTGTGGTAGACAGTTACCTGGACTGAGAAGAGAGTGTTGAAGTGGTGAGCCGGTGAGTCGGTGACGGAGATTGGAGGTGTCAGCGGTCGCAAAGGTGGAGCAAGAAGCAAGAGTGGAGCTATGGACTATGGTCTGTGACTGTGAGCTGCGGCAGCTAGAGAAGCAAAGAAGAAATTAGGTTTACTGGTTTAGGGATTTATATACTTAGTTAAAATAATCGGGTCCTTGGGTTCAGGTCCGGGTTTTTGACCGGACCCAGACCTGACCCGGACCCGAAACGGGTCTTGAAATTTATACCCAGACCTGACCCATGACCCGAATGTGAGGACCCAGACCCGACCCATGTGGTTCGGGTTCTGGTTCAGGTCGGTACTCGCGGGTCCGGGTCCAATTGCCATCCCTAATCATAGTTGATTTGATTGATTATAAGGGCATGTTTAGTAATGTTTCTTGTTTTTTCATTTTTCAATTGAAAATAATAAACTGATTCTCATATTTGTAAGATAAAAAAAACATGTTTAGTACCAAAAACTGAAAAAACAATATACTTAGTAATAATATTATAATATGCATCCAGTTTGAATTGTTTTGGAGATATATTTCTAACATGTTGTAATAGTAAAAGCAATATAGTATGTAGTTAAATTAATTTAAATTGATGTATACGATAAGAACGAACTCATTGTCGGTGTAAGACTGTAAGTTGTCGTTTTCCCACACTCTCCCTTGGCGTGTGTGAATCATCATCTAGCATTTATTAGGAACAAATTTTTTTTTTTGAACAATTACATATAATTTAGTTTTTGAAAGAGGAGACATGGTTGGAACCCAAAACTTTAATATCGTAGATGTGAAAAACATTACACTAAAATCAATTTCATCTAGTTTATTATAAACATTTTTGTTAAGGACATAAAAACTGTTAATTTTACTCAATTCAACACGTCAGTATAAAACCCCGGGATTCGAGGGACCAAATATCCACGATATTAGACCACATCAGCTTGACCGGCCATATGTAGCGATAGCAAGATAAGGAACAAAAAGCAAGTCACCCACTAAAGATAGTTGCTCGCCAGAGAACTACTAAACAGGCGAATTGTCTCAAACTCAACACACGGCAAACATGAGGCATCATTAATGAAACAAGATCTCATCATATTCTCTGTAAAACTTGACCTTATACTAGGCAAGACAATCACCTACAACAAATCCAGTAATATATATGATGATTCGAAGAAATACTCCCACAAGGAATGAGAATCACAACACCTTAAACGCACGAAGACTCAATTCGCCAAGAATCTCGTCAAGATACGATCCCCCTGGGATCTCGCCCGATAAAATATATTGCTTGCACAGCAAGGTCTAGGGCAACACCCTAACCCTTATATAAGCACATGTATCAAGCAGAGATAGGGTAGAACCCGATAATATTTATTGCTTGCACAACAAGGTCTAGGGCAACACCCTAACCCCTATATAAGCACATGTATCAAGCATAGATAGGGTAGAAGAACAATCAACACATAAACAATTTATCACTTGTAACTATAACTATCTTCTACATAATGAAAAGTCTTTTATCCATCGTTACAATGAATGTGGTTTTTCCCTGTGTTAAGGGTTTTCCACGTAAGAACATTGGTGTCTTTATTGTTTCCGCACTTATCTTTTATCTGTTATTTGTTCATCAATTCACACACATATCGGTGAGGCGACCTGATCACATTTCATAAGCCATATCAGGCGTCGATCTGCATACATGTTACTGTTGACTAGATTTCCCATAAATCGATGTCAACAAAAACATTATATATATATATATGGGCACATCACCTCTTAGTAGGTTTGATAATGCATCTCTCTTCCACATAAGTGATAAAGGGTTTAAATCTCACCATGCGCATTTTATAAGTATGTGTAGGGAGTTTTCTTCCCGGGTTGTGGGAGTAGTTATCTCCCGTTATGGGAGTAGATATCCGGTAGTCTTATTGTAATATTCTTGTAATACTTAAAAATAAAAAATAAAAATAAAAATAAAAGCTTTCTAGTACATGATCCTGGATTGTAAGAATTTTTTTGGATCCCATCATGGCCATTGGATTGAATCAATCAAACGGCTAAAATGAATATCAAATAAATAAATAAATAAGCAGGCCCACTAGTCTCTTTTTCCACTTTCATGGGCCCAATAGTTGTTAAAATATATTCTCTTTCTTCTCTTTTTCCACCGTCATAGGCCCACCAACTATTAAAATTTCTTCGCTTTCCCCTGTAATTTCTTCGCTTTCCCCTGTCATGGGCCCACCTGTCTACCTCCTCCCTCTCCTACTTTTTTTGTGTGTAATTTTTGACCGTTGGAACTTGGATCCAATCTAACAGCCATAACGGGATCTTGTAAATTTCTTACAATCCAGAATCCTATACTAAAAAGCTAATTATATATATACGGTTTTATATATTTTTAAAAAATCATATTAAGATATCCTCATATCACCCTGATACAATGTTAATAAATAGAAAACTAATATTTTACAAATATGTTTGTGGAGTTTTCTCCTGATATTGTGAGGGTATATCTCTCTCGATGATATAGAAGTAGATATTTAGATCGTGTTTATAGTTATTGATATTGGTAAGTCCTAATAGAACATCAACATGTGTGACTTCTCCGATGTTGAAGTTAGGATTTTATCTCTGTTGTTGAGTAAAAGTGTTGATCAATTAGCTAGTTGAAAACGATAATTGAAAATAACGAAGAAGAATAATCGAAAACAAAGAAAAACTTGATCAAATATATATATATATATATTTTGAAGGAATATCAAATTTATATTGACTTTCCTAAATTACAACAAAAATGATAGGCGTACAATATATAGAAGCTTCAAGAGCTATTCAATGAATAACATTAATGATTAACCACCACTCTAATATATCCGAAAACGTCTTTGATTACTTGAAATACGAGAAAAGGGACGGTAGATTTCACTTAGAAAACAACAAATACCGAGTTCAACTAATCATACATTATATTATGTCACATACAATCCTTTAAGGGGGTAATCCTACCAAAATCGTCGCACAAGTGACTGTGTAGTGGGCTAGTGGCTACCGCTGAGGAATGTCAAATTTAATTCTAGCCCACATTGATTTGTTCACATAATTGGGATATTCATATTAAGTAGGGCGACTAACAAATAACTTTTGATTTTTTTTTTTGTTTCACGTACAAATTTGGAATTTGAGAAAATAATACAATTTTTGAACTCAGGACCTCAATATATGGGTATGAAGGGTTTATCATTGAGCTACCTCAACTTTTGTCATAAAATTTTGGGTTAATATTAAAAACCTCCCTCTACCTTTTGAACTATTATTGAATGTATAGTTACAAATGCTTTTATTTTAGAAACCTCACCGATGAACTAACACCGTTATTATTCTATTTGTGTTGACTGAGTTTGACTATTAAAAAGTCTAAAATGTCTCTATTTAAGCTTCAATTGTATGAATCGACCATTATGTCCTCATACTTTTACTAAATAAATTAATAAAATGATACAAAATGTGAGAATGTTAACTTACAAAGGAGAAATTATTTGATGGACAATTTTATCCCTAAAAATAACAAAATTACAAATGAACCAAAAGCATTGAAAATGAGTATTTGCTTAGATTTATTAAAAAAAGACAAATAAATACATATTCTGGTTTATTTTCAATGTTTTTGGTTCATTTGTAATTTTGTTATTTTCAGGGATAAAAATTGTCTACAAAATAACTTCTCCTTTGTAATTTAACATTCCCACCTTTTGTATCATTTTATTAATTTTTATTTGGTAAACGTATGAGGGTATAATGATCAATTCATACAATTGAAGCTTAAATATATACATTTCAGACTTTTTAATGGTCAAACTTGGTGTTAGTCTATAAGGGATGTTTCTAAAATAAAAGTATTTATAACTATACATCCAATAATAATTCAAAGGTGAGGGCAAATTTTTAATCTTAATTTTTTTTTTAAATTTAAAGCGGTTAAAATCAATTTTCCTTGGAGATCATCTAAACGATGGGCTGGGTCGGGCGGGTCGGGCTATGAATACCAAAACCACAAAAACCACAAGGATGGACAACAGGCCCTGATCCGAACAGACTTTCCGGTTCAGGCCCATTTTCATTTTAAGCAAAATATTTGCTGCAACTGGGGAGCTGCTTGAACAAACTGAAGGGCAGCTATCGAAAGCATCGGTTGAGCAGGATCGGCAGAGAGCGAGAGAGAGATGGCATCGGGATGGGGAATCACCGGGAACAAAGGGAGGTGCTACGATTTCTGGGTTGACTTCAGCGAGTGCATGTCGACTTGCAGGGAGCCCAAGGACTGTTCTCTCCTTCGCGAGGACTACCTCGAGTGCCTCCACCACGCCAAAGAGGTCTCCCTATTCTCTATTTTCTTTCTCCATCCGATTTACGTGTTTGATTGTTTGAATTTTGTTTTGGATTCGAGATTGATGAATGTTAATGTGTTGTTATCGCTGTTTTAAAACCCTATAATCAGTCGTGCATTTTTACATCATCATTAGTTTGTTAGTTAAAATTTCAATAAATACACAATTTAATGTGGGTTTTAAGGCATTAAATCTGAACTGATAGCTTAATTTTTGTTGTGCATTTGCTATTCTGATATTTTGATATGATTGGATTCACGATTTGCATCTTATCTTTGTCTTATTTTGATTAATGTAACAATGGCTTTCTTCAAGGCTTGTTTGTGGCATTCACATCTACTTGTGAAACTTAAAATCACATGTTTAAGAAGCCTAGGGGTTGAGGGTTGAGGTACAATATGAAGTTATTACTGATTAATTGATAGATATCCTAGGAGTTTCTGTTTTGTTAGATTAACTAAATGGAGTCTCATGTCTTCAAGAACTCTTCCGATAATTGGCTTATGCTCATGTGACTGTTGATTTTGCTGTCATGTTCTTATACAATTACATGAGAGTGAAATTTTGCAAGTATCTTGGAATTAAGGGTGTCATCTGGCTAGATTTTAATCATTTTCATATCCTATCATAAATGGAAATCATCAATGTCACATCAAGGGATAAGAAAGTAAAGATGGTTATCCGAAGTCCTGCTTAATGCTGCTGCAGTCCATATCCAGTTTGACCATCCTAAGTCACCATTACTATGAACTGAGTCACAAGATACATTTAATCGTTATAATGCAATATGTTGATTTTCAGCATTCTCCCTTCTCACTGAGATGCTTGAATTCCCAGTAGCTGTGCTTCTCTCAACTATGGCCATCGGCATCAACAATGGCGTATATTAGGGTTGTCACTGTTGTTCCATCCTTAGCTTGTCAACTATCATCGCTACTTCTCCAGGATCTGTAGTCAATACTCAGTTTTGGTCCTGTCAAACTGGGTCCTGGGAGGGCGGTTTAGTCATTTAGATATGGCTCTCTACTTTTTACAGCATAGCATTGTTTTGCCTTGAGTCGCTGCTCGCAGGACTTGAAATCCAGCACTTGTGTTGATCAGTTCAAGAATTTTTGTTATCTTATTTTGTCTCTTTGGATGCTATTTCAATCATATGAATATTTTATTTATGATTGTAGTCCTTTCTTTCATTGGCGTCTTGAGTTTTTATCCTGTCAGATGGTATTATAAAGTGAGGTACTATTGATGAACAACTTTCAGATATCAATGCTATTTTAGTAGTTTCTACCAAATTACAAATACTAAATTCTGAGATTGAACATTTATGTTTCCCTTTTGTGTTGGTTCAAGCCTAAAATGCTTCAGTTTTTGGGCGATCTAATTTTTTTTTTAAATTGTAGATTGGCATGACCTCAATAAATATGCTATATACGTGACAATATAATGACCTCTGAGACATCGATTTTTAGTCACCTATAAGTAGTAAGTACCTTCTTATGATGTTTAAAGGTCAGGTAGTGCATCGGCTGTATAATTGGTATGTAGAATGGAATAGTCAATGTAATACAAAGGGTGAAAGTTTTGTGAAGTCCAAGAATGCAAAGTCATGAAATAAAAACAGTTTACACAGTTCCATTAACGCCCCTTTTTTTTCTTCGTCTTCAAATCTGTTGGATTTGAGGTTTGGTTGAAAGAATGTATTGACTCGGTGGACGGGGTGTGTTATAGAATTCCAAATTTATCATGAACTGGCTCCACTTAAATCATTAAGAGACAAAATTTAATCCAATATCCCTGTTTCGATGTATGTGTCATGTCATCTCCCTTCATTGCTGTGTATATAAGATTTAAGCTTTTGGTTCAGTGAATTATTTCAATCTGACGAGGAATGGCATTTTCACTTGCAATTGTTAGTGATTTAATCTCAGTTTTCATTGGTGATGTTGACTTTTGTCCTGTTCCCTTTAAATGCTTATTGCAGTTCCAACGAAGAAATCGGATTTACAAGGAAGAGCAGCGTAAAATAAGAGCAGCTGCACGAAAGGCCAAGGGGGGTGACGAAGGTGTTGATACTCACCACACCTAGCCGTAATTTATATCTTTTGAATTTCGAGAATAAAGAACGTGGATATGTTGTATTTTTGTCTAGACTGGTATTCTAACTTTTTTAAGTTGCTTGAATCTTTTGTTTCCCTGGAATTGACCTGTGCTTTTTTCAGTGTGTGCGATAAGACCATCGGCGTTTTTTTTTTGCCTTAATTTACAATTGGGATTGATATTTGATTCCTTGATGAATAAAGTATCATGCACAGGCCTACACACATACACAAACTTGTATGTGATGTTTGAAACCTTGTTCTTCCTGTCCTGAGTCCTATGAAAATTTCAGAACTTTTCATCTGGGTAATGCTGAATCGTTGTTTACGTCGAGTTGAGTATATTGATTAATTTCTTGTAATCGAACTGGTGATTCATCCAGACACTCGTTTCCACTTGTAGAGTTGTAGGTTATCGGTGAAAATTCTTTAGAACTAGCATTGATTTTTTTTCAGAATACTGGGCCTCTATTTTACTTTGCAAATTGGCGGCAAAATGGTTTCTTAGCTAACAACAGGAAACAAAATATCCCAAAAGTTCTCAAGAACAAACCAATTACAGTACATGACACCGCTGTAACCTACTTACATTGAGTGGTAGAATTATTGAAATTGAAGGGAGAAAAATTTAGCAGTAACTTTCAAGCTTTCACTAACGTGGTGGTAAAATCTACCAGATTTTCTGAAAAGAAATATCGATGATACAACTTACTTTTTTCTTTTTTAAATCCGACATCAACAAGTGTATATCGGATTCGTTGAAATTAAACGCTACGTGTACGGTTTGAATACCCACATTTATAATACTAACGAGAATTTTATCCTAAGAGCATCTCCAATACCGTGTCAAATTATTGTAGCAATGCTAAAATTTAGCACATGGTGCAAAAACCATCCTCCAATGCAGTGCAAAATGATGTGCCAAATTTGACATATACTATATTGTGTGTCAAATTTTGACACATAATATAACATTATAACATATGCTAATTTTTTTTTTTTTTGGTAAAAAGGAGAGCTAAAGCCCAGAAAAAGAAACTAAGGAAACGAAAAAATAGGGGCAGCACACTGCCTAACAGAGGCTAATCCTCTACAATCATCATCATAAATGCTAGAAATCTCAGGGGGAGGGTCTTCAAAGAACATGATAACATTCTTCATACTATGACCCATGTGGGCAAGGCCATTAGCAAACCTATTGCCTTCTCTATACACATGCTGCACACAACAATTCCAGTCAGCTTTTACAATCTGCTTGCAACTCTGAATGAGACTAAAAAGAGGGTGATTGGGATTAGCCTCATTAGCGATGATATGCACACTATCTAAGGAGTCAGTTTCAACAATAATTCTCCTGACTCTAGCATTCCAGGCCATGGTGAGACCCTCAAACATATCCCATAGCTCAGCTTCCAACACATTTCCCACACCCTTTTTCATCACAAAACCTTTCACCCAGCTCTTCCGATGGTTGCGCATAACCCCACCAGCAGTAATCTGCCCAGAAACACTATCACAACTACCATCAATGTTAAGTTTGATCCAATCCTCACTAGGAGGCACCCAGGCAACCGAGAGCAAGAAGGTCTCTCTACCAATACCACCCGAATTGAGCATATGTTAAATTTGGCACAACAATAAATACTCCTTTTTAATTATAAAAATACCATTATATATATATTTTAAATAAAATAATAAATACATTAATGGAACTTTGCATTGGAACATTAAAAGAAATAATTAATGAATTAATGGTAAGTGTTTACTTTTATAATTTTAATTATAAAATAATAAAAATAACATTTTAAATAGAATTGTGCATTATAGTAAAATGTTAAATTGATGTGTAAAATGTAGCATTTTACGCTTTTTTTTTGTGTCAAATTTATCATTGACATTGTCATATGCATTGGAGATCATCTAATGTATTGTAAATACATTATAGCAAACTAGTATCTATTCCTATAATAATTTGTAAATATATATAGTGCAATTTTTTTTTATTTTTTATTTTTGATAACAGATATGTACTATGAATACGAAGATAAAATTATTAGAAAATTACCACCATGGAATAGAAGTAAAAATAAATTTATTTAACCTGAGGATCATACAGTAGTAATTCGTGTATTTTTATTTTTATTTTTTTACCGTTTGGGATCTTTCAATTAAAAATTGCGTACTTTAAAAATAAAATAAAATTAAAAATTAGGAGCTGATCTAGGCTATTGACGTCAGCAACGTAGTCCCGCGTGTGGGCCCCATATAGAGACACGGCCTGATTGGTGTAATGCAATAGAGTGCCCAACATAACATTGTAAGTGGAGTAACACTGAATCATATCCAGATAATATAATTCAGACCCTAACCTCTCCGGATTTCAAAAACCCTAAGCGTCGAAACTCTCTGTATCCACGCCGGGGCTGTGGTCGATTTCATCTCAGGTTAGCTCTCTGTCTCACGATTCAAACCTCTGAGACCCTAATATATAATATGCAGTGCGCGGTTGTTTTACGAAACATGTTTTATCTTTATTAATTTAAAGGAATCGAGGAAATGGTTCTATGATGTCAAATTTATATTGTTTTTGACCAGAACTTCAAATTTAGTTGAAACAAACTCTAATTTTTCTTTTATTTGAATTAAATCATTTCCGTTACCATCACTGTCCACAATCACCACCAGCTTTGCGCTTTTTTTTTTTTTTTTGTGATTTTGCTTTTGAATGGTTTTGGATCGTCGCAGGAACAATGAGCAGCCGTGCGAGCAGAACTCTATATGTTGGGAATCTCCCTGGTGACATTCGTGAGAGAGAAGTTGAAGATTTGTTTTACAAAGTAAAGCTTTTCTTTTTCCTTAAAAAAATGAATTTTCTTTTCACTATATTTTTTTTCTTCTGTTTTAATTCAAATTATGTTTAAATTTGACTGGAGTGACACGCAGAGCATGCAAATTTAAATGTATTCAGTGAACATCTTTGTGTAATGAGCTTTTTTTCATGTTATTAGGGAGATGCCACTTCTTTTTCCTATATACTTGTAAACACACATCTTTAGCTGGGTACTTTGGGAAAAAGTTTGTATGCTCATTAGGTGATTTACTTGTTGGAGGTCTGATTTTTGTGAATGGCAATATGTTTGGTTCCATTTGGGGTTAGTAACTGAAAGGAATCATTCTGTGTATCCTGTTTCACTTGATGCACAAGTTGTGACTGACCCGAAGGAAGTGTATGCTATGCTTTATACAGTATTTAGTTGCTGGATATTATAATCTTATTCTTCTTTCCATTCTGATTGCAGTATGGACCTATAGCTCACATTGACCTGAAGATCCCTCCAAGGCCCCCTGGTTATGCATTTATTGAGGTGGGTGTGGAGGCGCTATACTCTCTGTTTTTATTTGCATTCTCCTTATTTAACAACTATTTAATATATTTTAAGAATTATTTTTCATTACAGTTTGAAGAGGCTCGGGATGCTGAAGATGCAATTCGTGGCCGTGATGGTTATGATTTTGATGGGCATCGATTACGGGTTAGTTACTTTTAATGTTCATGTATGTAGTGTGTGTTGACTAGTGGTTACTCACTTTTTTTTATGACGGAATCACTTACTCTTATTTAATTGTGCTATTATGTGTACTTTTCAGGTGGAACTTGCCCATGGTGGGCGGGGACGTTCATCATCGGATCGCCATAGTAGTCACACCAGCAGTCGCAGTCGTGGAGTATCAAGGCGTTCTGAATATCGTGGTGCGTAATCCAATCTATCACTTGTTTTATGTTCAATTTTATATGTTAAAATGTTGATATGACTGAAATTTTCCATTGTGTAGTGTTAGTCTCTGGGTTGCCCTCTTCTGCTTCATGGCAGGATCTTAAGGTGAGCACGGTTTCTTACTACCCTTTTTTTTTTCTTCTATATTTGCTATAGATTCTGTGTTTTAGTTTTCCTTTGTTCCCTCTCTCCTCTCCTTCCCTCCCCTTGTTTTTCTTGTCTTGAGTGTTTTTCTGTTACTTTGCATGCCTGTGTGCATGTTGATGCATTTCTTCAAGGATTATAAGATTTTGATTAGAATAACTCCTGATATCATGCATTGTTATGCAGGATCACATGCGTCGAGCAGGAGATGTCTGTTTCTCCCAAGTTTTCCGTGATGGTAGTGGTAGGATACATTAGAACATTCTTCACTTGTGATGTCTCTTTCATTGCCATAGGTGTCATAATTAGAAATGACTTTTATGGCCATTTCATCCTCTTATTATGCCCTTATGCAATGCAGTTCTGAGAGATGTTATAATGTCATAAGTCCTTATGCACATTGAGTATGCTTGTTACTGCCAACACCATATTTGAACTCTCATGGAGTTATGGACATAAAACTGTTGGAAGCTGCTAGTTGCTGGATTATTATTTATGATTTTAAAGATGATGTGTTGATGGCGTTTAATTATTCTATATTTTTTTGTTTTCAAGGCACTACTGGCATCGTAGACTATACAAACTATGAGGATATGAAGCATGCAGTAAGTTAACTTTCTTTGTGTAGTAACTGACTATGAGCATCATCTATGGTTTTTGATGATTGGAATTGTATGATTCTTGTTTTATCTTCAGATCAAAAAGCTTAATGACTCTGAGTTTCGGAATGCATTTTCTCGGTCCTATGTTCGTGTAAGCCTCCAACAAAATGTTCTGAGTTTCAATTCTTAGTGTTTTTGTGTTGCCTTTTGCTTACTGTTTTGTGGGTGATTAGGTGAGGGAGTATGATCACAGGCGAGACCACTCTCGAAGTCCTAGTCGTGGTCGATCTCATTCAAGAGGTCGGAGTGAAAGCCGCAGCCGCAGTCGTGGCAGAAGTTACAGTAGGAGCAGAAGCAGGAGCAGAAGGTTTGTTCATATTTATTAATTTAGGAAAGTACTATGTGCTTTGAGTTGTTTGCCAACTTTTGGACATAATGCTAATGCTTTGAGTTGTTTGCCAACTTTTGGACATATTGTAGCAAGTCTGAAAATTTTATTCATTTTATTTAATTAGGATATCAATTTGATAATTCCTCAAAGTTGTTTGTTAACCAACTTAAAATAATGCAGCAAGTCTCCAAAAGCTAAATCTTCGCGCCGCTCTCCTGCTAGATCTAGATCCAAATCAGTTTCTTCTCCTTCTCGTTCTGGATCAAAGCCCCGCTCTTTATCAAGGTATGCTTTTGTGTGTATGTATAAATATCTTTTACTTGAGAGCATTTTTAATTTGGTTAGATAACATTGCTGTTGTCATGCTAATATAATGTATGTCTTTGTAGTTGTTTTTTCTGAAATAGTGCATTGGGGTATCTAGCCAGCAGAGTTTGATAATTTGATTTAAGTTTTACAGAGTGATTGGGATTGCAAAGCATGCTTTCTTTGTATTTATGGCATCATTGGATTTGAACTTAACTACTTAAGTAATTTGCTCAAACATTTAATTGGAATGAAATTGTTTATCATTTTCAAGGTTGAATAAGACACTTCTAATTTACCGTATCATTTAGAAAATGTCATGGGTCATATTAGTATAAGCATATACCAACATTCCTAGAACCAGAAGTAACACTATGAAATCTCTTTACGTCTAGGTAAGTTATATGATGTCTGGTTCTGGTATTGTGGTGAAAAATACTTGTGCACTGTTTCATTTATTGGGGGCACAGTTGCCTGGGTATCGATGACTTATTATGTCGCCCCGTTGTTGTCATGTGTGGAATTAAATTTTGACTTCCATGCTTAATTCTTCAACGATGGGTAAACGAAGAACGAAATTCCAGTGTCAAACTATCTACTTTTTCACTCCTTATCGTATGAAAATTGCCTTGTTTTTTTTTTTAGATAATGGATATGTGCAGCGATCTGGAAATTGGATTTTAGGATCTTGATGGGATATGTTCAATTGCCTGCAACTCTTTTGGTTGTGGAGGTATGCTTTATTCAGATGGGCAATTTTGGAGCCTTCATCGTGTCTCTGTTCTAATGTATTTAGCATCACAAATGTCAATGGATGCTAGATTGGGAACAAGGAGACAATGGATTGCAATAATAAAGCTGGATTTCAGTGAATTAAGTGCCATTGGGATCTGGAAGTCACACCATCAGTGAGCGGTAGAAACATAATCATTGTCATTTTCTGCTTCAACAATTGCCAGGCTATTAGGGCGTGCAATCTGGATTCTCTTGGATTTTTGGTGGTACAGTAGGAAGCATGGTCCTCTCCTGTCCACTAGTGTCTTAAAAATTCATTATGATTCTTAATTAAGGTTTTTCTTTCTTGATTAGGTATTATCTGTGGGTGGAATTTATGAATTGGGCCTGATCTTTTCTTATTTATGTTAAACTGCTAAATATATTTTTTTGCTTTTTCTTTATCCTTTTTGAATGTGGTTACTTGCGTGGAAGAGGCACTCGGCTCTTGGATGAAAGTTCTTTAAAGGAACGTGTGGATTTTAAACTTGGGTTGTTTCTGGAACTTTTGCAGATCTCGATCAAGATCCAGATCTCCACTACCTGCTGTAAGTTATTTCTCAGATTAAACAAAACCTTTAAACTTGTATTATTCAATGCTAATAAAGTTCTTTCACCGATTTGTTGATGTAAATAAGGATGAAGGCTTGGGGCAGTTAACTGTATCAAACCCACATTCATTTTGACAATGAACTAATTTTTGACTGTTTCGGAATGTGTTATGGGATGGAACTCAATGTTTTAAATTGATTTGTTATGCCACTTTTCTTTTCTTTTGTTGCTGGCGTGGCAGCAGCTGAGATTTGGCATAGCTACTTGAAATAGATTCATTATCTTTTGTCAGATAACAGTTCCTATTGCTCTTTTAATTATCATATATTCATATGATTTATTGTGCTATAAATATTTGTACTTTGGTGTGCAGAAACGAATGAGTAAGAGCAAGAGTAAGAGTCCGAAAAAGCGCAGTGTCAGCAGAAGTCCTAGTGGAAGCCGAAGCAGAAGCAGAAGCAAGAGTTTATCTCGGTCTCATTCTGCTGCTCTATAATTTCATTCTTTAGTTAATAAAATAAAATGTTAATCTGGTGCCATTTGTTTTTCGCTTTGCCTGAAATAGATAATGATTGCAAATTTTCTTGCAGGTGAGGATTTGATTGTTGGTGACATGTGACTTGATGCTGGCAACGTCGTTGGAATTTCATTATGCCTAATATAATGTCCGTTTTGAATTTGGAATTTGCAATTCATGTTAGATGAGACTTATCAGTACTGGAGTTAAGATTGATGGATCTTACAGTCGTTTGTGTGTTTAATTAATTTTTAACTCTTTAGGTGCTTGTGCCTTCATACTTCTGGGGATGTTGAAAATTTGATTGAATTGAGATCAATTCTGGTATCTAGACCCATATTTATTATTTTGGTGTCTTGTTAATTGCTATATCCCATGGCAACTCTCTGATTATTTTGGTGTCTGTGTTGTTTGGGGTCCCATATAGTCGTATAGATGATTCTGGATGAGAAAGATTTGGGTGCATTAGGTAATAATTAGAAATTAGAATCACATTATGGGCATTTCTTTAATTCGAATCACATTATGGTTCATGGGTAGTCGTCAAAACATATTTACTTACACGTGGCTTGAATGGAATCACCTAGTTCTGATTGTGTATATATAAATCCACCCGCATCTGTTGAATTGTAAACCCAGATGTTTTGATTGTCTTTGAATTTTGTTATGCATGAAAATTACATTTATATCCTTCAATGCATGTGACAAAGTTAAATTTATTTTATCTACTAACTTGTTTATGAAAATGGCTTAGATCTTTGTAATTATAGTTTTTATGTATTTGTTTAACAAGGACATGCTCTTCCTTAAATGGTTTCGAATTACTTAAATTCTTTTACTGTTAGAAGAAAGCCCTGTTTTCCATTTCTCGTAATATTTATGCTTCAAATATCTTTCCTTTTCGTTATATAACAAGCTCCAATGATTGGTGGAACTTTTTAGGTGTGGGTTCTCAATTCTTACGGGTCATGTATTTTTTTATTATTGGGATAGAATTTTAGATATAAAGCGACGCAAGTGAATGGAAAAGTAAACAATTTCGCAATCGCTTTGATATAAGTAAGTTGTAGTGAAAATTGTTAGTAAAGGTTACACGGCTCTCCTTTTATTAGTGGAAAGGCAGCTGTCGGTTTACATGGCGTAGTGTGTGTTCATGATGAAACCAGTCGGTGATAATGACCATTTTTATCTTAGAAGGGACAAGCTGAAAAGTGAAGCACATGAAATGGGTGGATATGAGTGAACCAAAACATTAACGTGTAGGGTATGGTCCCAAGTCCCAAGTGGTGGTGCTTGTTTTGTGGCCCTAGTAAAATCACCGTTGAAACCCCACCAGCCACCACCAAAAATATGTTGGCATATTCAATCAATGTTGGAATCTGGACCGTTAAATGTTAATATTACTAAAATGGAGTATGTGGGCTTGATTTCTTCACAAATTTTTTTTTCTTTCCATAACACACATTATAGGTATATTTATAACATATTAAAGTGTCCGTTTGGAAGAGCTTGTCTACCGGCGAAAAGAGTTTTTTTAATTAAAAAAGCTCTTTTCAAAAAATAAAAAATAAAAAAATGTATCGTTTGATTGTCACTCAATGAGCTTGTGGATGATTAAAAAAGTTGTTTTACGCCTACTTGGAGAAGCCCAAATTTAAAGATTTTCCAAGTAGATCTTTTGGAGTTTTTTTAATAACACTAAAATCTCTAATATAACACTATAATTTAATATTTGTTAAGAGTATTTTGGTAATTCTATCATTAAAAAAACTCATTTTTAATTGACAACCAAACGACTAACGACTTTCATTTAAAAACTCTACCTCTAAAAGATTTACTTCTAAAAAATCTACCGTAAAAAGATCTACTTGAAAAGCTCTTCCAAACGTACTATAATACACATCACCACACTTTTGCCATGTAAGCAACATAACTTCAATCATAATAATACACATGAAAAAAGTGTAACAATGTATACTATTATGCTATAGATATGCTTATAATGTATGCTAGACCTGGTAAAATTTTACACGATCCAAACCCATTCGAAAATATCAGTTGGTGGGTCAAGTTTATCGGATCGGGTTGTTAATGGGTCAACCCATTAAGATACGAAATATAATTGGTCAGTTTTGGGTTCACCCTTAAAAAAACCGTTAATTCGATAACCCATTAATATAAAGATTTTTTTGTTAATGTGTTTATGAAAGTTATTAAAAAAATATTTGTATAGTCACATTATGAAATTTATATATAAAAAAAATCTCTATAATTATGGTTAGAATATATTTTACTAATTAATTTTTTAAAAATTTCTAATTTTTTTCTTTCAAAAAGAGGAAAAATTTATAAATTAAAAACTCTAAAACTATAAATAAATTATTTCACAATATTATAACCCTAACCCTAACCCTAAAACTCTAAAAGTAGCTAGTGAACTTGATTACACGAGTTTGATCATGATTCAGTGCTATTTATTTTTAACTTTTTAATAAATCTCAAATATAATATTTTGTAACGGGCCGAGTCGGGTTACCCATTAATTTAATAAATGGTTTCGGGTTTGTATATTTCAACCCATTAAGCTAACGGGTCAGGTTCGGGTGGAACAATTTTAACACTACCCAAACACGAAATGACACAAATTAGTAATAATACGAACTATTGCCAGATCTAATGTATGCTCATGAGAGAAAAATAGAATTCCTTGAATGGCACTAGAAATTGGAGTTTAGAGAGCATACCTGGAGTCGTCACTCGTCAGGGACTTGGTGGCTCGTGTAGTTCTTGATATCGACCGGTTCCGTCAGACCCTTAAGCCGTTTTGTGTCGGATTTCATAAAAAAACAAAATTAGGTCATTAAGTTGATTGACTATTTGACTTACCATAATCAGCCAAACAAAAAGGTAAAGCTAGCAGACTCCCACCGCCTCTAGATTCAAACAGAACTGTAACCACCACTAACTCTCTCTCTCTCTCTCAAAAGAAAAAGAATAAAAACAAATCCAACAGATAACATAACTATATTTTTTGCGAATTCAATTGAATAAAAATGACAGACACTGCATTCGCGAAGCTCTCTGACGACGTCGTCCTCAACATCTTCTCCAAACTCGAAAACGACCCACGAAACTGGGCCCGCTTAGCCTGCGTCTGCACCAAATTCTCCTCTCTTATCAGGAACGTTTGCTGGAAGACTAAGTGCTCTGATACCATCCCCGCCGTCGTTTCCGATCTCCTCTCACCGACTTCCGGCGTCCCACCCGGCGGCTGGTCCTCCCTCCACAAGCTCTCCGTCTGCTGTCCGGGTCTCCTCCACTCGGGTGTTTTGCTAGAGAACTCGGACTTCGGCCTCGAACGTGAACTGGGCCCGGATTCGAATTACCGGAGCTCGAGTTCGATCCCGTCGACGGCTTCATCAACAGAGCCTTGCTCGAGTAATCTGGAACCTGTGTCCGATTGTTCTTGGTCACTCTTTGACGATCTGTATTACGATACTGTCTACAACAAGTCAGAATCGCAAGACGACGGCGGCATAGTCGCCGCCGAGGATGTTGAGAACAGTGCGGTTGACGTGGGCCGTGAATCTTCTTGTAATAAGAAGAGAAAGGTATGCAGATCGTTGAGGTCGCATTTGGCGTCTGGGGTTTGGAATTTGTGTCGCGAGCAAGGTAACAAATTGCTCGCGAGTAGGTTTCGAGGGGATTGTTTGTACATTTGTGATTGGCCAGGGTGTGTTCACATTGAAGAGAAGAGAAATTACATGCTTTTTAGAGGGATTTTCAAGAACTTCAAGCGGTCTCGTGTTTGGAGGACTATTAACGATGGGAATCGGAGCAAGATTGATCTCCATTGCGCGTTTTGTTCCTGTAAGGAGACTTGGGACTTGCATTCTGCGTTTTGTTTGAGAAGGATTTTTGGGTACCATGAGGACGGTGAGCCTGTCGTCAGAGCTTATGTCTGTGAAAATGGGCACGTTTCCGGAGCCTGGACCGATTTGCCTTTGTACACTTGATGATGGTGTTTTGAATTTGACCTCTGGTATTGTTTTAGTTTATTATTCTCTATTGTTTTGAGTATTTGTTTGTGTTTCTTTGCTTGCTTATGTTGTTGTTACTGTAATTTCAATAATCTGTTTGTTAAAATTCCCCTTGAATTCTAATAAAGAGATGTGTTGTTTGAGTTTCTAATTTTCTATAGGAGTGTAGTGTTGTTTATTGCTTTTTCTTTCCATTGCTGATGAGATGTCTCCATTGAATACCGTTTGAGTGTGAGATGGCTAATTTGCTTAATTTGTTAACTACTCTGCTCCATATAGTATTCCATTCTTATATTTTTAACACAGCTGAGCTTGCATGCATATGGGGCGCGTTTGTTCTTAAAAAGAGAAAGATTCATATACCTTTGTGTCTATCTCTGTCGATGCAGGAAGATATCGAAATTTGATGTTTACATAAATGATAAGAGTTTGCATTTATGAAATATATATTAATCTACTTTCATCTGAAGATCTTTGCCTAGGATTCCAATTGCTTTGTTTAAGATTTGTTCAGTTGTCGTGTTCAGATCAGAATTCACTTGAATTTGAAGAATACCTTACTGTTCATCAACTTGTTTGACAACAGGACTGGGATATCTTGTGAAGTAAACATATAGCATATAAGAATATTGTTTATCTGTTAGTTTTCTAGGTTCTGATGATAAATTCATACTGAAAGATGTAATCATAAAATTTTTGGGCATCTTCAATCAGAATTGGGATTTTCATTTTAAGATGGGATCTGTATAGGTTGTTGATAACAAATAATCAAAAAGAAGAAGAAAAAAAAAGGGCATGCCTGAAGGTTTTGGAAGCTAAACAATTGTATTTATTTATATTCATAAGGCATTATTATTGGTTAATTACATTTTAGTTTGATGCTTAAGCCAAATGTGATTGATGTGTCTTCAGTTTGTTTTTATTTGTATCCTCCTCTGTTTTGCTTATAAGTAGTCAAAGAGTTAGTTCAATCTACTTAGCTTCAGATCTTAAACATTTGATTTCTATTTGTCTTAGCTTATGGGAATTGAAAATCAAATGGAAATTGAACATACACAGGAACATGATAAGATTGTTGATCAGTGGAGAAATTTGATCTTATTAGATTTTTGTTCGAGTCTTGCTTTAATATTGAATGATTTTAAGTTCAGAATTTGTCAAGCTTCATGTTTTATTCATATTTTCCTGATTGGTGGAAGAAAAGAAAATTGAAGTACGGATAAGTTGCAACTTGTCATGGGATCATTAATGTGATTGTGCATACATAATGCTGTGGGTTCTTCGGTTTGACTTAGATGGCTGACAGGATTTTCCACTCTTTTGTGTTTCAAAATTCCAATTGAACCAAGCAGGAAAAACAAGAAAAGAGTGTGTAGCGATATCATGCAGGTGGGGTTTAGTGGATACTATCTTGATAAGATATGCTCCCAAACAACCAACCTTTTGCACATAGGTCAAATTAAGAGTTTATAACCGGTGGACTTTACTCTTTATAGGATATGACCGTTGGACACTTGGACATGTTGACAAGCAATAAATATATGATTGTTCAATAGTTGTAGTAGTATGACGATAAGGCCAGACCAGGAGAGAATCCGAACTTGAGATAAAGAATTTTGAAGAGTCAAAACACTAATTTATATTCAATTGCGATGAATGAGTTCTTGTTGTGTTTGACTTTAGCTATATATTAATCTTTGCTTGTATCTCGGCCCCTATTGCTTCACCATATGATTTGGTTGGGGGCTTCCTATGCTCAAAAGCTTTTTCAGTGAATGATCTTGAAAAGAGTTCAAAGCATGAGAGAACATTGTGATGAAGAAAGCTGTACTTGTTTGACTTTGTGAGTAAATGTTTTTACAATGTGTCATGAAATCTGGGTTCTGTGAAATGTGTTAACAAAAATTTTGTATGTCATGAATTATACATCTTGAATGTGTATTTGCCTCTATTACAAAAAAGACTGCTATTAGGTTATCATGTCATAGCCAATTTACCTTACCAAATGTTATTGACCAGGACACCAGTGATTCGAGTGTGGTGTACGCAAGATCACTCATGTTTACTTTTTTATCTGATCGAGTATCAATCTAGTGGTTCTCAAATCACATTCACAGGTATGTGTAATTATCAAATTTGTTAAGTTTCTGCATGGAATTCTTGCACTTGTGTTGATTAAAAGACAGTGATTTTCTTTGAATCTGTACTGCTTACCAATTTCCGGAAACTTAAATGTTTCAATGTTTTTATAGTTACCCAGAAAAAAAGAAGAGAAAAACCATTAATTATTCTTAGTTTGTAATGGTTTTGTAGCGATGATCTCCCGTTTTATTTTTTTCGATATCATTTCCCTTTCGACTTGTTGATAGCTTGCAGCTGATGGTGAAACGTATGGTTTTCTTGTGTTCTGGACCATAAAATAGGCATCTAGTTATCACAAAATGCATACATTCCACTCCGGTGTGTTGTCACAATTGATAAAGCACAAAAATACAAACTCACAAGGGACCAACTTTTTCTCTAGGGAAGAAGAGAGAATCAAATTCTATAACTACTATCACTATTTTTAAGAACCAAGTCTCTTTCTATCAAAGAGAAATATTCGGTATTGCACACCTCTAGATATTCATATCACATGATATAATATTTGTAGGTCGTTCATGATATAAAATCGGTATATATATAATGTATTCAAAAGAATATATATAAAATATTCTTGGTCTCGATTATAGTTTGTAATGTTTCAAGTACTTTTAGAAATCGTTTTAAACATTTTTATTTTGGAGTGAACTCGAAAACATTTGTATTTACAAATTTCTTCATACTAAAAAGAGTTCTCTTACAAGAAATTTTTTTCAATAAATTTTTTTTTATCAATCTATATTTTAATTATCGGATAATACTTTTGAACTAATCGTGTAAACCCTTTTGAAGTTTTTTGTGGAAGTATTTGTATATATTTTGTGGGACTTTGGGTTCGTTTGGAAGAGATTTTAAAAAAGTCGGTGGTTGTTTGGTTGTTAATTAGAAAAACTCTTTTAAACTTAGATATTTTGGTTATATTAATTTTAAAAGTTCTTTTAAATGACAAATTATATTAAAAAAAATTAAAAATACCATATGTGATAAAATATTATTTCTTATACATTTTTTAAAAAAGAAAATAATTGCAATTAATTAAAGAACGTGTAAGGTAAAATGAATACATACATATATTATTTGAAGTTAAAAAGGTGTTGTGAAAATTAAAAAATTATTCGAACTTTTCCCCATGAAATCAATAAATCAATCGTCCAAAAGTTTTATTGGAGTAGCAATCAAATACAAATAAATAAATAAAAAAATTGGAATAAAAAAAAAATAAAAAATCTTTTGACCCGTAATAAAAAACACTTCCAAACGAGAAAATCTTTGACGCACTGATGCACCGTCACATATTCAATTTTCAGTAACCAAGTAATGGGGTGCACCGCTAAACATTGCATAGAAATTTTGTACTCCCGAACGTACATGAAGTACCACCAGTGACACCACTGGAGCAGCCAACACACATGAGTGTCCTACATGACGAGAAAATCTTGGTTACACCTGGTGCATAAAGATGATAGTATTCCTTACGGGGACGGGGCCCCGCCCCGAACGGGGCGGGGATGGGGGAAGCACTCCCCGCCCCATTTTTGCCCTGATATATATATATAGTGGAAATTGTCAAAACTGACCCATCTAATTATGGGATTTTCGTTTTTAACCACATACATACTTTTAATTGTTTTTAACCACTTTTTTGAGAAATTACTGAAACACCCTCGTATAAAAACCTCCCCAACACTCTCTCTCTCCTCTTTTTTTCTCTCTCTCCTTCTCTCTCCTCTGCTCTCTGTCTCTCTCGATCCTCTCTATCTCTTCTCCTCTAGGTGCCGTCGCCGGAGAGCTGTCGCCGGAGCTGCCGGACGTCGCCTGGACCAGCGGGCCGCTGGCGTCACGAACCAGCGACGCACGAAGGCGTCGCCTGGTCGACGCACGAACCAGCGGCGCTGGTTCGTGCGTCGACCAGGCGACGCCTTCGTGCGTCGCTGGTTCGTGACGCCGGCGGCCCGTTGGTCTAGGCGACGTCCGGAAGCTCCGGCGACAACTCTCCGGCGACGACACCTGCAATAAAAAGGAGAAATCAAAAAACCCTAAACCTAATTTGAATCTGAGGAAGAAGAAAAGGAAGAAGAAAAAGGGGAAAAAAAACCTAACTCTAATTTCAATTTAGTCCAGATTTCAAGTTTGAATATTTCTATTTTAGGAATGATTTCAAGTTTTAATATTTCTATTTAGGCATGATTTCAAGTTTGTGTATTTCAATTTAGTCGTGATTTCAAGTTTGTTTCGAGGTTTAAAGAACACTATTTTCAGGGGTACTCTGGTAATTGAAGGTACTAAACTGAATTTTTTTTAAAAAAGTGATTATTAACAATTAAAAATTCAAAAGTGGTTAAAAACAAAAGTATGATAAGTTAGATGGCTACTTATGGATTTCTCTCATATATATATATATATAAATTGTTTTTTTTTTCATCCTTTATATTATATATATATATATATATATATTTCTTGAGAAGAGAAGATTTTATTAAAGCGCGCAAAACAAACCAAAGCCAAAAAACACAAGAGCAAAGCAACAAAATGAGAAAAACTTCAGTGGGACGGTCCCATTGACGTGGATATGGGACCGTCCAATCAGAGCACGCCACATTGGCGTGCTCTGATTGGACGGTCCCATATCCACGTCACTGGGACCGTCCCACTGAAGTTTTTCTCCAACAAAACAGCTCAAACGCACAGAACAACACAGAAAAGCAAAAAAATAAAACGAAGAAAGCAAGGCCCCAAAGATGGCCAAAGAAACCCAAAACAAACGCAACAAAACAGAGAGCCACCTTAGAATATATTTATAATATAATATATAATATTTAGATTCTTAATATCATTTAACATTTCAATATAGTACTTATTTGCTAAGGAAGAGTAGGAGGAGCTTACATGAGGGAATATAGGATGATCCAACATAAGGGTAGGACAATCCACATGGATTGATAGGCTTCTTGAGGTAGTTGAGCAAATTGGAAGGCACTGTTGCATTTGCCATTATGTGTCTCAAGATCCAAAACTGTTAATCCAGTTCAATAATCTGACACCGAGTGAAGTGTCCTCTAGACCCAAAAAAAGGCACATGCATGCTTGGATTAAAGCTCCTAGAACCATAACCTGTCAAATTGTACACAAATTTACCTCTCCAACCATTTGAAGAAGCTACTGAAACTGGAATGAAAAAAAAAAGTTGAAAAAGTCATTGGAAGTGAAGGAAAGCCAAACAAGATATGTTTGACAGTCCTATTGATTTTGATAAAACATGAGGGAATATAGGATGATCCAGCAGAAGGGTAGGACAATCCATATGGATTGATAGGCTTCTTGAGGTAGTTGAGCAATTTGGAAGGCACTACTGCATTTGCCGTTATGTCTCTCAAGATCCAGAACTGTTGATCCAGTTCAATAATCTGAGACTGAGTGAAGTGTCCTCTAGACCTAGAAAAAGGCACATGCATGCTTGGATTAAAGCTCCTAGAACCATAACCTATCAAATTGTACACAAATTTACCTCTCCAAACATTTGAAGAAGCTACTGAAACTGGAATGAAAAAAAAAGAGTTGAAAAAGTCATTGGAAGTGAAGGAAAGCCAAACAAGATATGTTGAATATTAAGCTATAAAGACGTAGTTAAGGGCATCCCTAATTAAAAATGTAATGATAAAAAAACCAAAAAACAATAATAATAAGACAAGATAAGCAGCAGAAGCCTTATTTCATCAATCACTAAAGATGGCAGTATTCCTCGCGGGGACGGGGCGGAGATGGGGGATAATATTCGGGGATGGGGACAAAGTTTTATCCCTAAAGGTGAAGCGGGGCGGGGACTGTTAGGTTTTGACTTGTATTCCTAAGCGAACCCGATGTGAACCAAACAAGACTCAACTGATGTGGTACTTCCTAGAAGACGTGAGATAACGTTTGGAAGTTGAAGGCGGTGTTTTAGGGAGGTTTGAAGATCATGAAGAACTGAATAAGTGGTTTGTTTCATTGTATGGATCGCGGTTTTCTGAGCGATGTAATTTAAGGTGACTTGTAATGGTTTAGGAAGCGGGTGTACAACCGTGACCCGAATCGTAGTCAATAATAAGCATACGTGAAACGGGAAATCTTCAATGGAAAAGGAAGTAGTTTGTTTCTGGAAGTTCTTGTGCTTGAAGGAAAATGATTTACTTTTTACAAGAAGACTTATCATAAAAGGAAATATTATTTATGTGGAACAAGTAAGTCTTGTACATTTAGGAGTAGGATTTCCTTTTATATTATACTCCCTGTAACTAGTATAAATAGACCTTGTATTTAGGTTATTTTGTGTGGAGCAAAAAGAACACCATGTAAACATCAGAGAGTGTGAGTGAGATCCGGGGAGACCCAATGGGAATATCCGAGGAGGGATCCAAGGGAATATCGGTGGATCAAGTTAGAGATCCGTGGGTGATATTTAGGGGAGACCTAGGGGATATTGTGGGGTTCTTGGTGAGGATCTTATGAGTGTGGTTTGGGGTTAGGTGTGAGAGAGAATCCTGGAGTATATGGTTGTAACAATTTATCATATAGTGGAACTTTCTCTGTCGTCCTGACGGCCCGTGGTTTTTTTACCCATTTTGGGTTTTCCACGTATATTTTGTGTTGTGATTGTTTTATTCTCTCTCATTTATTTTTCTGCTTATTGACGTTACTATTTGCTATGAGTTATGGGCGTATATTAGGCACGGCGTTTCCGCATTCATCGTTCTAGAGGATTATCTCCAACAATTGGTATCAGAGCCTTATGGTTTGGCGATGGCGATGGCGATGGCGATTTCAAGTCTTTACGGGAGATCGTATGGAGGACTTGGTGGCATTGGGATAATGATGATCATGGTTGCCTAGTATGGTTTAGCAAAGGAGATACATCTTGAAGGCGTTATTTGAACTCGTTAGGGTTTGATGAAAAGAAGAATTTGATGGAGCAGAAGTTTGGCTTGTGGTGACATGTACAAGTCATGGAGATTCAATCTGGGTTACACAAGGAGCTGATTGACTATCAAAAAAAAAAAAAAAAAATCTCCTGACTACAAAAAGAAACTCCTAACTATTAAAAAAAAAAAAAAAAAAAAATCTCTTTGTGGTGTGATGTGGTGTGGTGTGAGGCTTATCCAGCAGAGCACTCCCAGTTTCTAGTAGCAAGTCTTTCACCAGGTATGTGATGCAAGGACAGAAGGTCTTTCATAGGTTTGGGTGATGTAAGGACATGTTTATCCTTTTGGCAGTTTTCCCCACTAGCCATGGAAGAGGATATGTTGCTGCTAGTGGTCTATAATTGTGCACAAGGCATTGGTCAGAAAGTGATGCAAGGTGTATGGTGGACAAAGATGTCGATGGCTGACGAACTCCCTGGAAATCTGACTTGAGGAGTTGCACCACAATTTCAGCAGGTTATTTCGACATGGTGCCGGAACAACGAACACAAAAAAAAAAAAAAAAAAAATGTGTTGAAGGAAAATCTTAGGATAGTTCGTTCCTAAGTGGTTATACCTTGTGGTGGGGTATGGTGATTATCGGTGATGAGAATTGTGGCTGTGGACAAAGGTCTTGAGAATTCAAGTTAAAGGGGAGAATTGTTAGGTTTTGACTTGTATTCCTAAGCGAACCCGATGTGAACCAAACAAGACTCAACTGATGTGGTACTTCCTAGAAGAAGTGGGATAACGTTTGGAAGTTGAAGGCGGTGTTTTAGGGAGGTTTGAAGATCATGAAGAACTGAATAAGTGGTTTGTTTCATCGTATGGATCGCGGTTTTTTGAGCGATGTAATTTAAGGTGACTTGTAATGGTTTAGGAAGTGGGTGTACAACCGTGACCCGAATCGTAGTCAATAATAAGCATACGTGAAACGGGAAATCTTCAATGGAAAATGAAGTAGTTTGTTTCTGGAAGTTCTTGTGCTTAAAGGAAAATGATTTACTTTTTACAAGAAGACTTGTCATAAAAGAAAATAGTATTTATGTGGAACAAGTAAGTCTTGTACGTTTAGGAGTATGATTTCCTTTTATATTATACTCCCTGTAACTAGTATAAATAGACCTTGTATTTAGGTTATTTTGTGTGGAGCAAAAAGAACACCATGTAAACATCAGAGAGTGTGAGTGAGATCCGGGGAGACCCAATGAGAATATCCGAGGAGAGATCTAAAGGAATATCGGTGGATCAAGTTAGAGATCCGTGGGTGATATTTAGGGGAGACCTAGGGGATATTGTGGGGTTCTTGGTGAGGATCTTATGAGTGTGGTTTGGGGTTAGGTGTGAGAGAGGATCCTAGAGTATATGGTTGTAACAATTTATCATATAGTGGAACTTTCTCTGTCGTCCTGACGGCCCGTGGTTTTTTACCCGTTTTGGGTTTTCCACGTATATCTTGTGTTGTGATTGTTTTATTCCCTCTCATCTATTTTTCTGCTTATTGACGTTATTATTTGTTAAGAGTTATGGGCGTATATTAGGCACGGCGTTTCCGCGTTCATCGTTCTAGATGATTATCTCCAACAGGGACGGATGAAGCACTCCCTGTCCCATCCCCACCCCGATATATATATATATATTGCTTTTTTTTCATCCTATATATTTAATTTTTTTTTTTTTTTTTAGAAGCGAAGATTTTTTAAAGCGCGCAAAACAAACCAAAGCCACAAAACACAAGAGCAGAGCAACAAAGACAAGTAGAAACAAAACAGCTCAAAAGCACATAACAACATAGAAAAGCAAAAAAACAAAACGAAGAAAGTAAGGTCCCAAAGATAGCCAAAGAAACCCAAAACAAACGCAAAAAAACAGAGAGCCACCTTAGAATATATTTATAATATAATATATAATATTTAGATTTTTAATATCATTTAATATTAATTTTTTTAATATAAAGAGTTTATTTTTTATTTTTTATTTATTTTTTATTTATTTTAACTATATTTTAGAAATTGGTTTGTTTTATAGAATCTTTGACTTTGGATTAAATATAAATTTCTACTTTTTTTCTTTGTTTTAAGTTGAAATTTTTAAATATATAGCTATATTAGACAGGGAATGGGGTGGGTATGGGGAAGACCCCTCCAACGGGGAATCCCCGGCCCCAGCCTCGCTTCTCTTAATGCGAGGATAAGGATAAGGACGAGGACGAGGATAAGGACGAGGACGAGGACGAGGACGATGACGATGATGGTTTTGGGGGGCGGGGATGGGGATAGAAAAGCATTCCCTGGCCCCGACCTGTCTCGTTACCATACCTACCGGTGCAACACTCAGCACATGTTGATTGTTGCACCGGAGCCACTCAAATTCTGACACTTGTACTTGTATTGCCATTGAAGCCAACAACTCATCCAACTCAGCTTTTACCAATTACGAGACAAAACATAGTGTGTGGGACCATCTCAGCATTTAATTAAAAAAAAAATTCTCATATGTTTACTTTTATTTCCAACCCATCATCAATTTAGCTCTCAAAAAATTAAACTACCCTGATTTCCAAATAAACAACCCAGATCTTCCATTTCTTCTTGTACAACTTCTGCATTTATGAAATCCATTTTTTTTCCCCTTTCATGCCTACCAAAATCCAATAACACCACTTCTTCAACTCACCACCACCATTGACCATTGACCTAACCAGAAACAAGAAAAGAAGTATTTAATTTTTTTTAAAATAAATTTAAATTTTTGGTTTGATGAGGATGAATCTGGATGATGATGATGGTTTTTTTTTTTTTTTTTTTTTTAGAATTTAATTGAAGATATTATCCAGGGAATTTGATCTCTTCATTTTTTTTTTAAAGAGATCTAGATTTCTATATCAACCCAGAACTTTTATTTTTTTATTTTTAAATAAAAAAGACACAAATGAATGGTGGATGTGAGGTATTGTCTTCTGAAACAAACAAAAAGAAGAAGAAGAAAACAACTTTCAAGAGTGGGATTTAGAAACGATCTCCATTGGAGGTCGATTAAAAAGAAGATGAAAAAAAAAATTGGAGGTAATTTCCGAGACTTTCTAGCTACAAATGAAAATTTTCGAGACTTTCTGGGCATAGTCTCAGAAATATGAACTTGGAGGTCATTTCTGAGACTTTTGGTAATGTCCGAGATTTTCTGGGTACAAATGAAATTTTCTGAGACTTTGCCCAGGAAGTCTCCAAATGGCTTTTTATTTTAGAAAACCACCAAGAAAGTCTCCAAATGTAGGGAGCTTAAAATAAGCTCTCTATCTTCTCTCTCTTATTATTATTTTTTTTAATATTTTTAAGTTAATTGATCTTCTCTTTCTTATTTTTACAATTTAAAACAAAATAAATTTATTTATATTTTAAATTTAAAAAATATTAAAATATTAATAACTAGCTATAATAGAGAGGATAATTAGAGCGACTTGTTATCTAAAATTTAGGAAGCATGATTGGAGATGCTCTGATCAGTAGTCATACATTAACAAGACTAAATCAAAAGTAGCCACCACCGAAGAATTGACTCATAAATCAGTAATATTCAAGAATTGGTAAGCATTACAGTGAAGGATGTGGAGGCTCTCTTTCTTGCTAATAAATCTGCTTTCTTTGGCAGTGTTAGGATTTGGTGATTACAATTTCAGCAGATATGACTTCCCACCTGGCTTCATTTTTGGTTCAGGCACTTCAGCATATCAGGTGGAGGGAGCAGCAAATGAAGATGGAAGGACTCCTAGCATTTGGGATACTTTTGCTCATGCTGGTCACTTTTTACTCTACAAAAATATATTCAATCAATGTGTCTATTATCTATACTTTCTGGGTTGTGTCTACTTCTTTTTAGGTTTAAACATCAAATCTTTAGTTCACCAAATGAAATAATTGATTTTCCACCTCCAAACTTCAGGAAATGTAAATGGAAGTGGAGACATTGCATGCGACCAGTACCACAAATACAAGGTGAACATTGATGATGTTGATTCTCCCCATTATTACATATCCTAGCTTGATGATCCACATTGAACTAGGTTCATGTGCTTTTCCAGGAAGATGTGCAACTTATGGTGGATACAGGCTTAGATGCCTATAGATTTTCCATCTCATGGTCAAGACTGATTCCAAGTATGATTTTCAAATTGTGGTTTCTCATCAACCAAACAAAAATTAAGTGATTTTTAATTCTTTTCTCGCACATATCATCGTATTCAATCTTTCTTTTAGATGGAAGAGGACCTGTCAATCCTAAGGGTTTACAGTATTACAACAACCTCATCAATGAACTTATCAGCCATGGTTAGAACTTAGAACCAGATTTTTTAATCATAAGTGAGATCAATATGATTTTTTTGATTTTTTTTGGGGAGGTACCTTTATCCTCTCAAAATTGTTAAAGAAAATGCTCCCAAAATGCTAACAGATAGCGTTTTTGATTAGCAGGAATCCAACCGCATGTTACGTTGTATAATTATGATCATCCCCAAGCACTTGAAGATGAGTATGGAGGATGGATCAATCGGACAATCGTGTATATATATATATTTTCGTTATTCTTGTTGGTTTTAGTTACCTCCCGTGCTTGGTAATTTGACTAAGCATGGAAGAAACAAATGACTGTGCTTGAATTATATATCTATATGTCAATGCAGGAAAGACTTCACAGCTTATGCAGATGTGTGCTTTCGGGAGTTTGGTGATAGGGTTTCGTATTGGACTACTATTAACGAGCCCAATATTTTAGCAATCGGAGGTTATGACACCGGAATGGCGCCACCTAAGAGGTGTTCTCCTCCTTATGGAATCAACTGCACCAGAGGTAACTCCTCCTCTGAGCCATACATGGCGCTTCACCATATATTGTTGGCACATGCATCAGCTGCAAGACTGTATAAGAATAAGTATCAGGTAACATCCAATTTAATATCATGCACGAGTCATTCGATCCTCCGTGTTTATGTTATCTATGCCAAGTTTAACAAGACATGGTGATGCAGGGCAAACAGCATGGCTATATAGGTGTCAGCCTCTATGCATTTGGACTCGTTCCGTTAACAAACTCTATAGAAGATGTAATTGCTACCGAAAGAGCCTATGATTTCTTCATTGGTTGGTAAGTTAGTATCTCTATGCATTGTTTATATATAGTTGTATTTATATGCCTTGCATTCTCTGTCAATTTTGTTTCAACTGCTCTTCTGCATAATGTTTCATCATTTTCGGACCGTCTCATTTCATTTATGAAAAAGTTTTTATACTGCTTGTAATTTTCATAGAGTCTTCTGTTGGTGTTTGATTTCTCAACTCAGTTTGGAGTCGGTTGAAAATCGATATCATCTGTTTTGCTACATTTGCACATGTATGGCATTGCAGGGCAGCAAATCCATTGGTGTTTGGAGACTATCCCATCACAATGAAGAAAAATGTGGGTTCAAGACTACCAGTCTTCAGCAACCGAGAATCCAAACTGGTCAAGGGTTCATTTGACTTTCTAGGGATTGTACACTATTTCACAATTTACATCAAAGACAACTCCGGCAGTCTGAAACAGGAACTCAGAGACTTTAATGCAGACATGGCAATAACCTGTATGTTCTTTACATGTCATTGGTCTCAACCAAACTGAATGACGGTTAATATAGTTAAAATTGTAGTTAATTTCCCTTGACGCCTCAAAACATGGCTTAATTTCATCTCCAATTTCTAATTGATTGTGGCAGACCTACTTTACCAGGATGATGAACCACCATATGAGGTAGGAGTTGAAATGCATAATTACAGCATTGGCTTATTTTATTCGAGTTTGTTTACCGTATTCTTGATTGGCTTTTTTCGACTCAGTTCCATAAACGGCCCTGGGATCTGCAACGAGTGCTGGAGCATTTTAAGCAAGTTTATGGCAATCCTCCTATATACATTCAAGAAAATGGTCTCTCTCTCTTTCTCAAAACTTCTTGCAGTCTTTCTAGCAATTTTTAATTTCTCTTGATTTTCTGCTTATCATCTAACAAGTGGACTTCCATGGCCTTTTACCAGGTATGGGGACGCCGCGCAATTCGTCATTGGAAGACATGCCAAGGGTGGAATACCTACACGCATACATTGGGGGCGTGCTTGATGCTGTAAGGTATGCTTATTTTGCTTCAAACTCCTATTCAATAGTGATAAGTGATAACGATATAAAACGATGAACGAATGCTAAGAAAACGATGATCTAACTTTGTTTTATTTTCTTTATCATTTTTTTCATTTTTGATAGAAATGGATCAGATGTAAGAGGATACTTCACATGGTCTTTCTTAGATGTATTTGAATTGTTAGATGGCTATGAATCAAGTTATGGCCTGTACTATGTGGATTTGGACGATCCGGATTTGAAGAGATACCCTAAGCTCTCTGCACATTGGTATTCCCAGTTTTTGAAGGGAAGAAGCATCAATTCAAACAGAGCCTTCAAACTCGCGAAAAAGATATCATCTTCTTCTGATGGCTGCAGCGTTCAGTAGGTTAATATCTATGTAAATGTAATTGCAAAATCTTCTCAGTGAACTTATGGAACTGTAACTTCCTAGTAATTGACTGGTTACTTTGGCTACGACATATAAATGTTTAAAAAAAAAAAAAAATCACATCAACCAGAATAGATTTTGTGTAACAAAATTTACCCTAAAATGTTGAGTACCGTAAACAAAAACCTTAAAATTTGTGGAAATAAATGAAAGCAAATAATTTCTTCAAAGGCAAGGTATTTAATAAGAGAGAACAAGTACCATGGCACCGTCACATGATTGACAAATAATCAGTTTTGGGGGCCAGAGGAGGACACGCCAACTTTCCCAAGATTTACAGAAATAAACATAGTTTAGCTCAAGCATGCCAAAATTTACAAAAATGAGTTCCCCAATTCACATACGCCACTTTAAGTTCTAGTCATATAAATTGAGATGCAATTCATTCCAATTTAAATGACAAGTAGGATAAAACTGGTCGATAAGTTTTTGTTACCAACTTTGACCTAAACCTCTTTAAGAGGAGTGCCTATGCCAAAAGTTGGCTGACCTGTTGCCAGAGTCGGAGGAACCTGAAGTTTGATGAAATGAACCCCAACTTGAATCTCTTGATACGGCTGGGAAACGAGATAACCGCTCTCTCTCCCATACATGATATCGACCTGACAGGGGATTTTCCGCTTCATGTAGGTTCTGGCCTGATGAACTAGGTGGAAAGATATAGAAGCCACCATTTTGATCATGTTGTGGGGGTCCGGGCAGTACGCTCCTTGGAGCGTCAAATCTTCTTACACCAGGGACTATAGGCGTGGGCAAGCCTGGTGAATTTCCAGAAGGCTGCTGATGAAAAGCATGAGAAACCTGAATCCTTTCATGGGTCGGAACACTGCTCCCTGGATGACGAGGGACAACTGAGGAGACGAATGAATTCCCAGGTCTAGGGCCAGAGCTACAGAAAGCAAAGACACGCAAAATTAGTAATCTGATGATCAAACATACATGAACAAAGATAGCAGTATTCCTAAATGTGTGCAAATTGAAAAGTAGAAGCACCATTTGCAGCTTTGGTTTGTAAAAAAGAGAGAAATATGTCGCTAACTATTTATCTATTTCTAGCACTCAAAATAGGCAAGATGAATATGTGATTTCAAGGTTTTTAAGTACAGACAAGAGAAATAAGAAGGTAGACATTTGTTTAATATAGCTTACACTTACCCATGGTCGAACATAAATGGATGTGGAAAAGATCTGGTCATTGTTATACCATCAGATTCACCATGAGAAGGTCTCAATGCTGCAGGTGGAACAGAAGCTGGATCTGCACCATTTATATGGTTACTGGGTAAGGAGAAAGGGGGCGAATGACGTCCCCAATTATGATACTGGATATTAATGGCAGGAAAAGCATGGGGAGTAAAGATCTCATTGTGTCCCGACAGGCCATTCCAGTGATGATTTAAATGAGGATCATCAACACTATTGTTAGATCTTGAGGTTGCAGGTGGAACTGGTCCAACATACGCGACATATGAATGACCCATAGATGATTGTTCAGTAAATACGGCATGGGGTCCCCGTAGGTCATGATCTACAAGGATAATATATTCATTTGTGTTACGCTGGGTGGGTCAGAAAATTCATCCACAAGGAAATTTAATAACGAAAAGCTTACATGTGGTTGATGGAGGTTCCACTTCCCTGAAAGATATAAAGCATCAACATGTCAGAGACAGCATCAACTGATGTTCTTGTGAAAGGAATTAGTCTCTCTGGACCCTTTTTAATAGTGGTAAGTAAAACAACCAGAATTTTTTTCACATTTTTTTCTGGAAAACTAAATGAAGAATCTTGAAACAAGTAAAGTGCTTTCAAGTTTCTACGTTTCTACAGCTTCACTAAAACTATAAAGATCCTACTCCATAAGAAAGCACAATAAGTAGCTCTCACTCAAAGGGAGATAACAATAAACGTTAACATTGAGGTAAAAACAATCCCAATGAAAAATCATCCTAAAGAAAATTTGCAATGAATTTACCAAAATCAAAATAGATCCACATCCCAGTGTAGAAAATGTGAATATAACATCCTGCATCTGATAATTCTTTCCCTGCTATATTAATATTAGCCTAGTTAAACTGGTTTATGCTTAAAAGTTAAAAAATTTCTACAAACTAACAATATATGCAACTCAAGGGCTGCAGCAATAAATAAATAAATAAATAATAACATGAATAAAACCACACAAGTGAGGTATTGCTTACTCAAAAGATGAACCAACTCGTGTCAATTCACCAAATGGGCACCAGTGAACTCTAAATGGCTGCCAAAACAAAAATAGAGGCGAAGTAAGACAACTTTTACAGCATATAACATGAGAAAATTTGCAAAATTTTCAACTCCAATACAATAACTTCTATATAAATCACAAAAGAATGCAACAAAAAAATAATGTAATCAATCAAAACCATGGGAGCAATTATTCCAAAAACTTAAAATTAGCCAAAGAGGCAAAAAAGCTTAGGGTATCATCATAACAAACCATTGCATCACTAACTGAAAGCTGAAGAGCTAGCTTTCTATCCTACAAAGCTAGTCACAGCAATCTCACATTATTAGTTGTTTGCCAACTTAGGCCCTCCCCCAGATAAAGCCGGAGTCAGGCTGACCTCCAAACATGTCTACAAGATTAGAATGGGTCCAAGTCACTAAATCTGTATCTGGACTGTGCACCACAAAAGCAAACATCAACTACACAAGCCTCAATTAGCCTAGTCTTATTACTGTAGGAGGCTGCACTATGTGGCCCTTATAAGATATTCTTGATCTAATGAATAGCAGTCAAACAATTATTTATGTTCTGGGTTTTATCAGTATGCCACTATGTCTTAGAAGTAACAAGAAATGATTGATGATTGATGATTGTCTTATATTGAGCAGAACAAAAAAAGCCCCTATACAAGGCTAATCTTATCATTCAGCATACAGTTCTAGTAAGCTAGGCCTATCCTCTCAACCAAAAAAAAAAAAAAAACAGCTAGGCCTATACCTACAGACCTACTACATATATGTAATTGGAGCAAAATATGGACTGGACCTGCTTTATCCGAAAAACATGTCAGGCCTTGTATAGAGTCGTTAGAATAAGGTAACTGGAAACAAATATGTACCATTCAATGAATATCCTCACACCGAAGAAAGTAATTAACAGCTCAATAGTGCTCGAGACTCAAACCACTCTGGATGATATTTCAACATGGATAAATTGAATCATTATTAGATGGAGCAAAATCAATAAACATGTATTTATAAATATTGTTTTTATTATTATTTTGTTTCTGATAGCCGAAAATCTCATGTCCTTTCTTTATCCACAAAGCTCTAAACTAGGAACTGGTGTTGGAGTTCACAATCTTAGAAGTAAGGAAACCCAAGTGATATTATTTATCCCAAGTAGGTAGCAGAAAGGGATTTGAACCCCTGGTCTCTTGGTTAAATTAAAGGTCTTTTTAACACTCAATGTACCCATTGGTAATAAACTCATTAATTTTTATAACATGCTAACCTTAGATGCAGTTCAGAATTATGTGAATGGAATCAATACCATCCAGAGCAGATAAATCTGGCCTGACTCAGGTGCAAATGAAAATAAAACCTGAACCTAAGATAAGAGATATTTTGAAGATACAAGAACACAAGCAGCTTATAAAGAAAACCAACTGCTAAAGTCTTTCACATAAAAGGTCAACTTTTCTTTTTTGGACAAGAAATCGGCCTTGATGCTTGGCCCACTATCTACAATGGCTTTGACATCAAGAGTTTTAAAAGGAATCCTTTACCATATCTCACTGTATTAGAAACTTCTAAAAGAAGAAAGTCCTCATAAATCAATTTGCTCAGACTTCAAGAATTTTACTTTCTTTTTGTGATTTTCAAATCCTAAAATGATGGGGCATATATAGATGTAAAAAGATAAATAAATATAAAAAATAGAAGAAAAAATTAGTTGAGTCATAAACTTTTAACGGCATATAAGTCAATGAAAAGACTATAATTCAGGGTTCAAAATCAATCCTAACTAAATGCACAAGCAGAATATTGTCTTGTTTTAAATAGAGAACAGAATACTACTAGAGACTAATAGACATGCTTAATTGTATTTACCATTTCAGAATAACTTAAATCATAGAAGTCCTCATCAGGAATCCAGTCCTCCATGCTTAACTCGGGAAGTGAACGAGTAGAGCCATTTGCAAATAGCCATTGACCTTTCTCAACCTTCCGACAATTTGGGCACTGCATAGCTCCTTTCATATTGAAGGCTGAACCAATGCAATCTGCACAATAGAAGAAAGCATACAACAATAATTATACTTCATAAAACCCAGTGATAATACATGTGAAATATGATTCACATATACATAGAGGATTATGATACATCATATGAGTGCATGCACGTCAATACCATTAATGCAATCTAAATTGCAACTACATCAGTGTCCTTTAAAAACAAAAAGCAGCATGGTCAACACATTTTCACACTTTCCTGTCAAGGAATATAATATGTAGTGTAGTACAACAAAGTTGCATTGTTAAATATTTCTTTAATCTCAAAGTAGTGTTTGTGTGAGCATAGAACATGCATCCACTTTGAGTTTTAATCCAAATTCATACAATAGGATCCTAAGACCTGCATCACACTTTGTCACTTTCATTTAAAACTAGCAAGAACACACAAATAGAATCTCTATTTATAATGTTTGAGAAAAATAATGTCTATTGTTCACTCAACAACATGCCATTTCAATATTAGAATACAAAATGATAACAATTGATTGATTTTGAACCATTTTTTTTTTTTAAAGTATCAATGTCAATGAATGAAACACCCTTAATCGACAATGTCACAAGAATTGTTTTTCACCATTAATATCATCCCTATTTTCTTCTCCAACAGTGTTTTCTAGTTCTTCACCCTTATCTCGCAACCCTTCAATCCAAGACATACCAGCACATTCACGGTCTTCACAGAATATACAAAATTTTCCTAGTTAACTTTCTGCTGCCATGTTGCAGCACATAAATTCAAACTTCACATGAATGGATGAACCTATTTAATCCTAGTCTATCTTCTTTCCCCACCTCAACATACTCGTTAGTTTTAGGATCCTTATTCAAACTGGTTTCTGCTTGACCATTTGGCATGCATAGCATTTAAAATAACCATGCTCTATTTCCATGAATTAAAATTTCTCCTTAAGATTTAAACTGATACTTGTACACTCATCACACTACACCCAAGAATCAGAATTCTACCATCATTCGATCATCAGTCATCCAAAGTATCATGATTCATGACTGTTTAACATGTTGAAAATCACTTATTTTATCTTCTGAGTACAATCTTCTTGTCCAATCCTACAATATATATCCACGTTTCCATCAATTCACACCTTAATTGGCATGAGATCCTATTGTAACCTACTAGGCCAATTATACTCATATTTGCCGGACTCTATTTTCCATGAATCCATGATGGATTATCCTCAAATGCAGGGACATTCAGAGCCAACACAAGACGGTTTTAATTTCACTTAGAAAATTAGAATTCATGCAACAACAAGTACAGAAATCGAGAGATTGTTAAAAATAAGTAAACATCAAATTCCATTAACGGCATAAAAATTGAACAAGCAGAAACTAAAATCTAAGCATCAACATACATGTTTTGCACACAATCACCCGGTTTTCTCGAACACAACAATCAAATTGAAAAAAAAAAATTAAAAAAATTCATGAATTATAAATTTATAATCATACCCAGATGAAATTCATGGCCACAATGGAGTTTGGCTCTGGATCTGGCACCATTATCAGAGACCACATCAAGGCATATCGAGCACGAAACTGCAGAAGCGGAAGGCTCCATACCTCCATCGACGTCATCATCACCATCACCACCGTCCATTGGATGATGATGATGATGATGAGCAGTGGCTTTTGAGCCCACCATGTTCTCGTCTTCAACCAATGAGAACCCAACGCAAGTTAACAATCCAAAGCGACAAACCTTGAAATAAAAAAGAAATAAAAATTGTCTCTATCTCTCTCTGTCTTTCTCTTCCGTGAAAGGCAAAATCTATCTATTTATCTATCTAAGTTTTCTCTCTCCAACCTGTCAGATTACGTGGTTAAGACATTACACGGACTGGTCTTTGAATTTAATGTCATCGCATCATCATCATCAGACTAAATGGACGGTGTTTGTTGGATTGTGTTTATTGTAACTTTGTTTTGTTTTGTAAGATAAATTATTGACCCACCAAACGCAACTAATGCGTGATGTCATGTCACTACTTCAACGACCTCGTTTTATCAAACAAATTTCTCAAAATTCTCAATTATGACGTGACCCAATCGAAATGTAACACATGTCCTCTTCTTTTTCACTGGTTCCAAGACTTTGTTTATTCGGATTTTATAATCTCATGCACTAAAAGTTTTAAAGTACAAGAAGTCTTAGAATAGGTGAAAGAAAAAAAGACATGTATTACGGTTTAATTGGCCCACATCACTAGGTCAGTATTTTGGATGTTGACCGGTCATTACCCAAGTATTATCCAAAATAATACTCTACTTTGATAAGGTTAAAAGCATCTCCAACATTCTCCATTGGAGACTCCTTTATTTATAAGTGTATGTTATTGCAAGGGGTCATTAAGGGAGTATATGCTCCAAAAAATACTCCCTTAAATGACCCCTTTTAATAATTTTGTATTATTGCTTAAAATGTTATAAATTGTGTTTAATAAATATTAGATATTGTTTATCAATTATGATAGGTGGAACCCACTTTAAAATAATCTTAAATAGATGGAGTCCACTTTAAGGCGGTCTGAAAACATCCCTTAATTAAGAAAATGAACTCCACCAGAACACAATTAAAAAGACCATTTAAGGACCTATTGGAGCTGCAAAAATACACCTACTCCCTTAATTAAGCTAATGGATATATTTAAGAGAGACTGTTGGTGATGCTCTAGTCAATTTGAATCAAATTCTTATTTATTATTATTTTTTTAACTGAACAAAATTCATCACAAAACTATGAAGCATTTGCTTATTATTGAATAACAAAAAATGAAAAGAAATTTTTATATGTAAATGTTGCTAAAAACCTAGAAGAAATGAGCTTGATTTAATGACCTGATGATGAAGTTACCTCTATAACATCATGGAGAGTGGATACTAAAGATATCTGACCTTTTTAATCATATATTTGATTGAAATATTGTTTTTTTTAGTAGGATTGAAATATCGATTTTGGATGGATTTAGGGTTTGTAATGGGTAATATGGGTGGGTGCTACTCCTGGGTAACGTTTTTTTTTTTTTTTTTTTTTAATTAAATAATTGTATCCTTTAAAGTAATTTAAAATATGAATATTTTAGTCATAACAGTTATTTACTAAAATATGGGTGTGAGGTGAACTTTTTTTGGTGGCAATAGATCCACCCTTTCCCCCTAAAAAATCCATATTTCATGCTTTTTCTGTTTTAAACATGATTTAGGAATGAGTAATGCTAGACAACCCAAAAATTTAGTCCAAATTTCAACTCAAATAATGTGGCAAGTGAATTGTCATCACCACACACGACATGAGATAATGTGGTTAATGAAAAAATCACTTGCCACATCATTTGAGTTGAAATTTGGGCTAAATTTTTGGATTATCTAGCATTAGTGTTTAGGAATTTTCTTAATTTATGAAGTTTTCTTTTTTGAGTTTGCTTAGGAATAAAGTGTTCGATTTTGGAAATAACTCAAAATTACATTTCATGTGTAAGTTTTGTACTTTCCTATTTTAGTCAAATTAGGAATCTCAAATCCTAAAAAAATTAGTTTTTTATTATTATTATTTTTAGTCGAATTAGGAATTCCGAATTCCGAATTCTGGAAGAGTCGGGTTTATTTATTTATTTATTTAAGAGTAAGAGTTGTTAATGTTAGGGATTTGAACCGATGAACGCGGAAACGTCGCGCCTAATATTCGTCTATAACTCATATCAATTAATAACGTCAGTAGCAGAAAAAATAGATGAGAGAAAATAAAACAATCACAACACAAGATATACGTGGAAAACCCAAATCAGGTAAAAAAATCACGGGCCGTCAGGATGACAGAGAAAGTTCAACTATATGATAAATTGTTACAACTATATACTCTATGATTCTCTCTCTCACCTCAACCTCAAACCACACTCATAAGATCCTCACCGAGTACCCCCAATATCTCCTAGGTCTCCCATGAATATCATTCACGGATCTCTAATATGATCCACCGATATTCCCTTGGATCCCTCCCTGAATATTCCCTAGGGTCTCTCTCGGATCTCACCACACTCTCTCTGATGTTACATGGTGTTCTTTTCTCTACACCTAAATAACCTATTTACAAAGTTCTATTTATACTAATTACAGGGAGTTAGGAACTAACAAGGAAATCCATCCCCTACACATATAAGGCTTACTTGTTCCACATAAATACTATTTTTTATTTATGACAGTATTCTTGTAAAGAGAAATCCTCTTCCTTCAAGCACAAGGCTTTCCTTTTCTGCATGAAGACAAACCCTTTTTCCTTTTTCCATCAAAGACTTCCTGATCCGCGCAAATTTTCATCGAACCGCTGTGAGTACCGCTGTCTGCAGTACAACGTTTCCTACAGCGGAAACCACTGGATGTCGACCGCTGTCATTACCGTTGTGCAATCTGCAGCGCAAGGCACAGCGGTCCTTCAATTCTTCGCAAACCCAGCCTCGACCACTCCCACAACCGATGTCCAAGCCACAGCGGTAGGGATATCGGTTTTCATATTCTTCCGCTTTCATCTTCAGGTCTTCCCACAAACACCTAATCCAACTTCCAAACGTATCTCACGTCTCTAGAAAACTTTATATCAGTTGTGTCTTGTTTGGTTAACATTCGGTTCACATTCGGTTCATTCGAGAATACGAGTCAAAACCTAACAGTCAACCTATCGATCATTTTTCGTCGGTAATTTTATGTCTAAAAAAGATAATTATATATATCAATTTTTTTTAATGTACTTTCCATTCATAGTAACAATATCCACTCATTCACCTGCCTTGCCACATTAGGCGGTGTGCCGTTAATATATATAGTTTTTAACATTACAACATTTTATGATCGGAGAAAATGTATGACTCAAACCCACAATGCTACAACATCTTGAATGTAGGTGTGAGGGGTTTACGACTTAGACAACCTCATTTTGTCCCCTCCTTAAGATAAAACATAGGAAATCACAAACTTTTACTTTTGGTTTATGTCGAAAACATTTTGCTAAACTTTTTTTTTTTTTTTTTTTTTTCATATGCAATACTCTTCGTTACTTGTAAAATAATAATAATATTAGGTAATTTTCTTCAAAAAGAAAAAAATGGTAATTAAAATTAGAGAGAAAATCAAATGTAGCCATCCAAAATATTAGAATTTCATTTCTAACCACATACGAAAATTTAATTGTTAATAACCACATTTTTAAGAAATTACCTGCATACCCACATGAAAGATTTCAAGTTTTGTCAACATTTCAAGTTTTTACAAAAGATTTATAGTTTTTACTAAAGATTTCACGTTTTCTGTCAACATTTCGAGTTAGATTTCAAGTTTTTACTAAAGATTTACAGAAACAACAATGTGGTTCTTTTAGTTGTTCGATTTGCAGAAACAATTATGACAATTATGACAATTATGACTTAATCAATATCAAATCATAGTATTTTATTGTTTTAGCAAGTTAATAATTAAGGCAATAGAAATTGTTGGATTATCTAGAAATACAATTGAATTATTATTTTACAAAAAAAAAACAATGTAATTAAAATTCAAAGAATATCGGCAAGCCAATAAAATGATCTCATTGTTTTGATGATAAAAATCGCTTATTCAACCCGATAATGTTCCAGGTTTGAATCGCTATACATGCCGGTAGTATTTAAAAAAAAAAAAAAAAAAAAAAAATCCTGAAATAAGAATAATTTATAACTTTTGATTTTTTTTAGCACAACCAATCTAGATTAATTCGAAGAAAACCTAGAGAAACTTTGAGAAATCTCATACAAAAAACCACTTGTCCAATACACTGTAAGTTTATCAATGAATCATCGGTGGCACACAGATTTTGTTTGACAGCTCCCATGTATTCAACATATAAAATATTTTAAATATCTAAAGATGACTTACAGGACAATTTAGATATAAACTAGACATCATTTTAGGGAGACTGGTAGAGTTATATAATTGGAACTTTGAAATTGTGTTAGATTCTTACGTAAAGCTGAAAAGCATTGCTGATTGCCTGATTGGTGACTTGGTGTTGGTCAAGAAATCCAATGGATATCGTTCTCTAAACAGCAGTGACAGATGGTCAAGAAATGCTTTGCTTTGCTGACGAGAAAGCTAGATTTTGATTCTCTAATCCTAGATTTTGCCACAAGCAATTGCCAACAAGTTCAATTTGGAATACCAGACACTGTTATCAACTCATCTAAACTGTTTTAGAGGAGGACTGTCCCTATACACTCAACACATGTACTTTCTTCTGTGTTTTAAGTTTTCAAACTACATTTTATTTACTATTTTGCCATCCTTTTCAAAAACTGAAATTTTACACCAATTTGATGTTTTTTTAACGGTTTTAGCGTTAGCTACGGTAATTTAGTGTGCTACTTGTAGGCTTATAGCAACACACCAAATTTGTTTTTGAAGGGTTGGGATTTGGTGACTTTGTTAGATTTTGTTTTACACTAAATTAGTATTTGGTGTGTTAGTCGGAGGTAGATATGCACATTTGGGGAATGGGGTTCACCCCCCCCCCCATTTGGAGAAAATGGGGATTGAGAATTTTGGGGGGACCTATATTCATCCCCATCCCCAATTCCCCATTTTTCTCGTTTTTAATCCGTTTTTTCCCATTTCCCAATTTAACTAAAAATTACAAATTAAACATTCCTTTACAAATACAAAATAAAATTCATTAGTACATTTTATATAAAATGTATATATATACTTATGGAGTTAGAGTTTTCAAAGAATAAACAAAAAAATTATAAATATATATTATAATTATATTTATATATGTTTGGCCCCCCCACCCCTAAAAAAAAAAATCCCCAAATGGGGATGTGGACATGAGGAATTGGGGCCTCGAGGAAAAATGTGCATCTTTAGTCGGAGGTGCTCTAAGGACACTGAACACATGGCTCTTCTTTAACCACTTTAGCCAGCGAGTGGCTAAGGACAGTTGCCTCCTTAGCACAACTCTTTTACATATACAATTAAGTAAACCAAACAACATATAAACCATTATTCGAGTCTGTTTACACAAAAATATTTACAATAGCAATGTATATGATACATGCCACATACCTCAAACCATTTAAAACTACATAGATAAAATAATAAATATCATGTTTGTAGTATCAATTTTGGAAGATGAATCCTTATTCAGATCATGCCATCATATTTATATGCACGAGGAGGTAGAGTGGCTCAGTGTTTGATTTTAGGCTTCTTCACAATCATCACAGTGCAGTGAGCATGATGAGCACAATAGTCACTTACGCTCCCCAAAACCGCCCTGTAAGATAACCAATCAAGGTTATTGGTTAGGTACCACGAGAACAGAAATAATGTTTCGTGTTTCATACACGGAAGAGATCATGGCCGGTAATCAATAATAATATCATTTAACACATTAATTGTAATATAGGCTTCGCTAATTTGCAGACAGTCCTTTTCTAATTGAAGGATGAAACATCCTATCAATGTCATTCTAACATCTAATTAATGGTAGTTTCCTTGACATTCAAAGAATTAACAGTTTTGAGTCAATAATTTAATATGATCCTTGACATTTATATGTTATATCATTGCGAATATATGTGAAAAATAACTAAATAAGTTCACTAATAGGAGCTTGGTGAAATACAAATATACAATCCAGGGAACATCTTTAACGAAACTAGAGAAGCAACAGAGCTTTTACCTCTTTATAGCTCCATAGCCATGACTACCCACAACCAATATAGAAGCGTGGTGTTTCTCTACAGCCTCGCAAAGAACATTCCTAGCATCTCCTTCCACCACCTCCAAAACTACATCATTCACCTGAATGCAATCCAAAATGTTCAGAAAATTAAGCTACCGGATGAGTATATATGGACACCACATTTCAACCATAGAAATTCATTAATAGAAGCAAATTTACGGATTGTTTCAAGTAGAGACTGTATATATATATATATATATATATTTGTACAATTGTACTAACACTTGATTAAATTCAATAAGGGGTCAGGGGATACATGGCTTTATAACTCACATAGACAGTAAATTTAAGATGTGAGATCCCCGACTTTTTTTTTTTGTGCGGGATTCTGAAATTTTTATTCAAATTGACAAATCTTTTGAAGGCAAGTGATATTGGTAACTACGAGTAACTTTCTGGTGCAGGATTTCCCGTACGGAATCGTCGGTTGTTACCGGTATTTATTGGAATGCTACCGGTACCTATTGGATTACCACAGGTAGCAATCCAATAAGTAGCGATAGCAATTGACAAATTTCGTACGGAAAATCCTACAGCTGAAAATTTTCATGGTAACTACATACTTGGTAGTTGGTAATTCCTTCCTAAAGGCACAAGAATCAGCATAATATTAAGGTAACTTTGTAAAAATATTTAAAGTTTACTTTCTCAATTAAGTGAAAAGAAAAACTTTATTTGCACCAAACAAAGAGTAACCAATAACATCTACAATCAAAATTCAAGATTCATTACCAATTTAGTAACACAAATTTCCTTTGCTTTTTCCACAACCCTGGCAGCGATCCTCTTCAAATCCGAGTCAACGTAAGGCATAACCTCGGCAGCTGCTGCAAATTATACTAATCTACTTCTCGTCAACAAGACTTTCTAAAATTTTACTTTAAAAAGAAATTAATATTTAAACTCACAAATCTAATCAGACAATAAAGAGTTGACAATCACAAGAAAAATTCATCAATCATCAACAACAAAAAGACAAACAAGCGCCTTAAGAATCGAATTTACCAGGTCCAACGAGACCAACAACGGAAGATGCAGAAGGTTTGGAATGGACGACGACGAGCTTGAAAGGAGGATTGGAAGCGAAATTTGTGAAGAAATGATCCAGTGTCCACTCCAGTGCGTACAAGCTGTGCTCGCTGTCGTCGATCCCTACTACCATCGCTTGTTTCTCTGACGCCATTGTTATGCTTAATTCGCTGGAATTCTAGAAAAAAGTTTCCAAGTTTGCTTTTACTTTTCGAATGAACTGTACTGATTACGATTTTCGGATTTTGTATTGTATTTATAGAGGCCTGACCGCCTGACGATAAATCTGTGGTCGAAATCATAGGCCTTTAGATATATTCGCACTTTGTGACAGTATTTACATCTATGTAAAAATGTATGCGCACCCATTTAATCCATCCATTTAAATTATACAAATCTAATAAAATTTAAATATATGGATTAGAGTGTTGCCATGCCATTTGAACATCAAATTTAGACAATGTAACGTTATTCGCGCCCATATTAGTAGTTATTTTGTATTTTTTTTCAAGATTACCCTTTCAGTAAAACTATTAAAAAGATTAAAATATTATATATATATATATATTATATATTATTATTAATACAATATATAATATTTTGAACATTTTAACAAACATACATAATTAGCTATATTTTAATCATAGTATTAATTATATTAATCGAAAATAATAAAATAGTCGTTATTTGACTGTTTTGATAAAAAAAAATTGGAAGTAACTGTTATCATAATTAAAAACTAGAAAACCAGAATTTTTTTTTATTAAAATACTCCACAAGAGAGAGAGAGGTTTAAAAAATAAAAACCAGACATCCAGAGATTTTGTATTAAAAAAACTAGAGAGAGTTTGATTTTGGTCTTGGTTTAAATCAACATTCATCCTCTGTAGCACCTTAAATCTATGAATCCAGTTCCAGGATTTAATTATTTTGTTTTCAAGTAAATTTAGGTTTATCTTTTCTTTGGATCATTTTTTTTATCCCTTAAAGTTTGTTTTTGATTCTTATAATTAATGGTTTGTTTAAATCTATTTGATGTTTTTCATTTCTTATATTTTAGGTTTGCTTGTCTCTCTCTCTCTCTCTCTCTCTCTCTTTGGTATTTTTTAAAAACTAAACACTCAAATGCAAACCCAGCTAGGAGGCTAAGGGGTCGTTTGTTTTTTCCACTTAAAATTTAATGGGTCTGAATTGAACTCATTAAATTGTTTTGTTTTTTTAAGTGGTCAAACAATTTAAAAATATTAAAAAACAACTTAAAATAAAAAGTAAGAAATTCTGACTTTTAACTTAATTCCAAATTATTGGATTACAATTAAAATATTCACTTCCAAGCCTATCCTTCCAAAGACGATATATTTTCAAATATATTCTAATTTGATATGGTGTAGAATTTTTTCTTTTAATATATTTATTATTTTAAACAGGTTTTAGGAAGAAAAAAAAAACCCTAATAACTTTTTATACTGAAAATTGCAGGGGATTGAACAATTGAATTTCTCTAGCTCCTACCAAATCCCAGCAAGAACTCTTTATTATTATTATTATTATTTTTATCTAAATATTCATGTAGTGCTCAATAAATTTGTCTATCATATTGAGTAAATTTCATGGCTTGAAGATGTTATAGAATAATTATATATATATATATATATATATATATATATATAGAGAGAGAGAGAGAGAGAGAGAGATAGAGAGAGAGAGAGAGAGAGAGAGAGAGAGAGAGAGAGAGAGAGAGATGTGCATATAATTCAAGAACCTATTTCAAAAAAAAAATATGTTAAAATAAAATCAAGAACATTTTTTTTATTTGGCTTCTGGTGCATATTGAACTTGAACCTTTTTTTGACAATAAATTAACTCGAACTTTGTTTGCAGAACATGCAAAATTATATTTTTTGTTTTGTTAAATTGAATTTTGTTTGTAGAAGAACATACAAAATCTTATAAAGAATGTTGTATATTAAATTACTTCTTTTAATTAGTATGAGTATAAATGTAAAATTATTTATTTTCAGATATTTAAAAAAAAAAAAACAAACATATTGACAGTACATTCAGACGTGAGAAAAAACAAACAACCATGTCATTCAGGTTCAGATTTCAGTCCCTATTCAATCTTCAGAAAAATTCAGGAATGTTCTGTTTTCAGACAAAAAAACAAACGACTCCTAAGACTTCAAAGTGGAGTGTTCTTCGGTACTTTTCATTTTTTTTTCTTTCTATTAATTATTTTATTATTTATGGTATTTATAAAAACTTTAGGGAATGGATAATTTGGTAAAATGCGGCATGTATTTATATGTTTTAATATTTTAAATTTTTAATGGGGTGTAAATACAGTTTTTGTGGGGTGTGAATTAGGGATGACAATTAAACCTGAACCCGTGAGACCCGTCCGAACCCAACCTGCTTAAAGAGGGTTTGGGTTGGGATAAGTGTACCCATGGGCGGGTTCGGGTTTGAAAATTGTACCTATCACGGGTTCGGGTTTGGGTATAGATTTGGAAAAAAATCCATACCCGAACCAATGTACCCGCGAACAATAAAAATTATATAATATTTTATTATTTAAAATATTATAAATTTAAACTCCAACAAAAACTTTTTAATTATATAGAGAATAAAATGTAAACATTTCAATTTATTAAGTGTTTTTATTCTTTAAAATTATAATATTTCATATATTTAAATAATATATAAATAATTAAAAAAAAATAAAAAATTGGCGGGTTCGCGGGTTTTACCCGTGGACCCACTTGTTTCACGGGTTTGTGGGCAGGTTTGGGTGTCCCCCAAACCCATGGGTAAAACTCGAACCTGAACCCGTTTATTTTCACGGGTTCACGGGCGGGTTTGGTAGACACAAAATTTCGTGGGTTTGGGTTTGAATTTTGCCGAACCCACCCGAACCCACCCCATTATCATTCCTAGTGTGAATATCGTTACTCTTTTTTAAAATTATGTTATTTCTAGATAAGTCATGAGATGTCTTCAAGTCCAAGGCCCAATGAATATCGCACTAGACATTTATAATCTTTTATTTGACCCAAAACGTAACCTGAGCCCGGCCCAATATTTTCAGTTTATCTTCTTAAAAAAGTTTATACACACTGGCAGACTGCAGTGACATTTTAAATCTGATAATTTTATGAGATTATGGGACAAGTAATGGAACGTTGACAACTCAAGTCACATCATTTGGATATGAATTTGGGCAATTTTTTTAACAGCTTAGCATTACTCATATATAATTTATGTTTTTATAGCAAAATCATGATTTTGGTGATATTTTTATATATATTATATATATATACCTGAGACATTATCAAACTGAATAAGTGCTTAACAACCTTTTTTTAATGGTTTTTTGGGAGGGGAGGATTCGGACCCGTAACCTCGTGATGCAGGTGTGAGTGGTTTTATAACTGGACCAACCTTATCTCGTTGAGTGCCCAACAACTTAGACCTTAAACATTATCAAACTGAATGAATGTCCTTCACCATTAAATCATACGGTGGTATCATTTTTGTGATACTTGATTGGCAACTAAGAAAATAAGGGAAATTTGAAATTCAATAAGATATTATTTATATTTTTTTGATTACAAAATAAGATGTTATATATTATAAAAACTAATGGTTTCTATGATATTTACTTGGCAATTTGATAAAATCTAATGATGGTTTGAGTGGGATGCACCTTGATGCAATCTTGCCACATGGCAAAATTTACCATGTGGCAAGATCTTAATGAGAGATGCTCTCACTACGGAGATAAGGGAATTTTAAAAATTTTAAGATGCTATATGTTTGCTTTTATAGAAAAAAATGTTTGAATTTTAATAAAATAACAATAAAACGAAAAACACATCACCTCTTAGTAGAGCCGATAGTGCACCCCTTTCTACATAAGTGATGAACGGTTCAAATTCTACTATACATATTTTACAGGCATGTGTGGAGAATTTTCTTCCCAGATTATGGGAATAGTTATCTTCCGTTATGAGAGTAGATATCCGGATTATACATATATTGTTTGTCCTGTTATGACCAGCAGTGACAGATGGTCAAGAAATGCTTTGCTTTGCTGCAAAGCACTGATGAGAAAGCTAGATTTTGATTCTCTATCTAATCCTAGATTTGCCGGTTGCATTCTTTCAAGTTACAAGCCGCAAGCAATTGCCAACAAGTTCAATTTGGAATACCAGACACTTATCAACTCATCTAAGTAAGTAACTATTTTAGAGCATCTCCAATGTAAATATACAGTTGAAGAAAATTGAGTACCACATAAGATAAATAGTTAAAAAGTTAGAAAAAAATTAGAGAATATGAAATTGGGTTTCTAATTCTAGAAACTCTCATAGAAATGATGGCTAGGATTTCTAACTCTTTTCACCAATAATATTAAAGCACATTTAATTGTAAAAGAAAAGAGGAGAGAGAGTGGAATAATTGTTTTATTATGATTGGTCAAAAAATGAATGCATATTTGACTTTAGATAATTGCATTGAATATGTAAATATACATTTCTCTAAATTTTATTCAAAAGTGGACCCATAATAAATAGAAATACTGATGTGATACTATTTAGAAACTAAAAAATACATATTTACATTGAAGATGCTGTTATTAAACTTGAGTTGTACTGATGGAGAAAATCTTTAACGAGACGAATAAGATTGCACCAAACTATTTTAGATTTTCTTGTGCAAAGGAGGACTATCCTGAACCAACCACTAGCTCTACACTCAAATTAGTGTTTGAGTAAATAGAGTGACGTGACATTTAAAATAAAATATTATATAAAAATAAAGGTTTTGGTGTTATCTACAATAATTTGGTGTGTTGTTTTTGGTTTTACACCAAATTAGTGTATTGGTTGGAGGCGAACAAATGGCTCTTCTTTAGCCGGCGAGTGGCTAAGGACAGTCGCCTCTTAGCACAACACTTTTAGATACACAATTAAGTACACCAAACGACATATAAACCTTTATTGTTTACGCAAAGATATTTACAATAACAATGTATATGATACATGCCACATACCTCAAACCATTTAAAACTACATAGATAAAATATTAAATAACATGTTTGTAGTATCAATTTTGGAAGATGAATCCTTATTCAGATCATGCCACCATAATTCATCAGGAGGTAGAGTGGCTCAGTGTTTGATTTTAGGCTTCTTCACAATCATCACAGTGCAGTGAGCATGATGAGCACAATAGTCACTTACGCTCCCCAAAACCGCCCTGTAAGATAACCAATCAAGGTACCACGAGAACAAAAATTATGTTTTGTGTTTCATACACGGAAGAGATCATGGCCAGTAATGAATAATAATATCATTTAACACATTAATTGTAATATAGGCTTTGTTAATTTGCAGACAGTCCTTTTCTAATTGAAGGATGAAACATCCTATCAATGTCATTCTAACATCTAATTAATGGTACTTTCCTTGACATTCAAAGAATTAACAGTTTTGAGTCAATAATTTCACTGCAAATTTATGTGAAAAATAACTAAAGAAGTTCACTAATAGGAGCTTGGTGAAATACAAATATACAATCCAGGGAACATCTTTAACAAAACTAGAGAAGCAACAGAGCCTTTACCTCTTTATAGCTCCATAGCCATGACTACCCACAACCAATATGGAAGCGTGGTGTTTCTCTACAGCCTCGCACAGAACATTCCTAGCATCTCCTTCCACCACCTCCACAACTACATCATTAACCTGAATGCAATCCAAAATGTTCAGAAAATTAAGCTACCGGATAAGTATATAAGGACACCGCATTTCAACCATAGAAAATAATTAATAGAAGCAAATTTACAAATTTTGGTCCTCTGCACTCGATTATGGATTGTTTCAAGTTGAGACTGTCATGAGCATTTATAATTCCCTTTATAATGAAAGCATATATATATATATATATATATACAGTATATATTAGTACTAGCACTTAATTAAATTCAATAAGGGGTCAGGGGATACATGGCTTTATAACTCACATAGGCAGTAGATTTAAGATGTGAGATCCCCGAATTTTTTTTTTTTTTTTTTCGTGCGGGATTCTGAAATTGTTATTCAAATTGACAAATCTTTTGAAGGCAAGTGATATTGGTGACTACGAGTAACTTTCTAGTGCAGGATTTCCCGTACGGAAACGTCGGTTGTTACCGGTACTTATTGGAATGCTACCGGTACCTATTGGATTACACAGGTAGCAATCCAATAAGTACCGATAACAATTGACAATTTCGTACGGAAAATCCTACAGCTGAAAATTTACTTGGTAACTGCATACTTGGTAATTCCTTCCTAAAGGCACAAGAATCAGCATAATATTAAGGTAACTTTGTAAAAATATTTAAAGTTTTTCTCAATTAAGTGAAAAGAAAAACATTATTTGCACCAAACAAGAGTAACCAATAACATCTACAATCAAAATTCAAGATTCATTACCAATTTAGTAACACAAATTTCCTTCGCTTTTTCCACAACCCTGGCAGCAATCCTCTTCAAATCCAAGTCAACGTAAGGCAAAACCTCGGCAGCTCCTGCAAATTATACTAATCTACTTCTCGTCAACAACAACAACAACATACACTTTTTAAAATTGTACTTTAAAAATAAATTAATAATCAAACTCACAAATCTAATCAGACTAAAAAGAGCTAACAATCACAGGAAAAATTCCTCAATCATCAACAAGAAGAATCGAATTTACCAGGTCCAGCGAGACCAACAGCGGAAATTGGAGAAGGTTTGGAATGGACGACGACGAGCTTGAAAGGAGGATTGGAAGCGAAATTTGTGAAGAAATGATCCAGTGTCCACTCCAGTGCGTACAAGCTGTGCTCGCTGTCGTCGATCCCTACTACCATCGCTTGTTTCTCTGACGCCATTGTTATGCTTAATTCGCTGGAATTCTAGAAAAAAGTTTCCAAGTTTGTTTTTACTTTTCGAATGAAGTGTACTGATTACGATTTTCGGATTTTGTATTGTATTTAGTGTTTATAGAGGCCTGACCGCCTAACGATAAAATTGTGGTCGAAATCATCGGCCATGCGCTATATTCGCACTTTTTTTTGTTTGGGTAACGAGAAAATTTACAATGGACGGTCTTATTGTCACCGGGTGATGCTCTATATTTACACATTTTTAATGAGATGGTCTCATTGTTATTTGGTGAAACCATCCAATGAGATTGTACAATTTATCTCGAGAATATAAATATATAGTATTATTAAACTATAATTTAGTGCAATTTCACCGGACGGTCTCACCAAACGAAATTGTACCATCCAAGATTTTCTCATGGATAACACCAAATCACGAATATGATTGATATTTGATAATGATTCGATTTTACTGGTAAAAAGAAAAAGAGAGATAATGATTCGATTTTAATTTTTAATTTTTAAAATTATGTTCTTTCTAGATAAGTGATGAGATGTCTACAAGTCCAAGGCCCAATGAATATCGCATCAGACATTTATAATCTTTTATTTGACACGAAATGAAACCAGAGCCCGGCCCAATATTTTCAGTTTATCTTCTTAAAAAGTTTATACAGACTGCAGTGACATTTTAAATCTAATAATTTTATGAGATCTTAGGATAAGTGATGGAATATTGACAACTCATATATCAAATCATTTGGATATAAATTTGGACCAAAAAAATAAAAAATAAAAAATTTAACAGCTTAGCATTACTCATATATAATTTATGTTTTTATAGCAAAATCGTGATTTTGGTGATATTTTTTTTAATATTATATATATATATACACCTGGCCACCTGGGACATTATCAAACTGAACGAGTGCCCGACAAATTTTTTTTTTTTTTTTTGAAGTATTATACTATTACATAAATTTGAGGGTTTTTTTGGGGAGGAAAAGAATCGAACCCGTAACCTCGTGGTACATGTGTGAGTGGTTTTATCATTGGACCAATATCATCTCGTCGAGTGCCTGACGACTTAGACCTTGAACATTGTTAAATTAAATTAATATCCTTCACCATTAAATCATACGGTGGTATCATTTTGGTGATACTTGATTGGCAACTAAGAAAATAAGGGAAATTTGAAATTCAATAAGATATATATATATATTTTGAAGTATTACAACTATTACATCTTATATAAAAACCAATAGTTTCTATGATATTTACTTGGCAATCTGATAAAAACTAATGATGGTTTGAGTGGGATGCACCTTGATGCGATCTTGCCACATGGCAAATGCCGTAAATTTTACCATGTGGCAAGATCTAAATGAGAGCACAGTGTATTATTGCACCCAAGATCTTCTCATTATGGAGATAAGGGAATTTTAAAAAAATTAAGAAGATGTTGTATGTTTGCTTTTATAGAAAAAAATGTTCGAATTTTAATAAAAAAACAATAAAATGAAAAGCACATCATCTCTTAGTAGAGCCGGTAGTGCATCTCCATTTTACGTAAGTGGTGAGAGGTTAAAATCTCATTATACGTATGTGTAAAGAGTTTTCTTCCCGGGTCAAGGGAGTAGTTATCTCCCGTTATGAGAGTAGATATCCGGGTCATACATGTATTATTTGAGCTCGGCAGGTCCCAATAATACTATTGTAATATGTCTTCTAATACTTCAAAACAAAAAAGCAATAAAATGAAAATAAACATCAAATTAGTATAACCAAAAAAAAAAAAAAATTAGATTGTAAAAACTTATAAAGAACTCACTTGTGAATCTAAGGGCCAGTTTGGTATTACTGTAACTTTTATAATAATCATTTTTAGTTGTGCTGAAAAAATAATCGGCTATGAAGTTAATCAACAGATGTTTAATTAATTGTATTTTTAAAATTACTCAAAAGCAGTATACATGTCTATTTTGAAGAGTTTCTCTACGGGTTAAAAGAGTTTTTTTAATTAAAAAAAACTCTTTTAAATTTATTTATTTTTGACATTTAGTTGTCACTCAGTTGAGCTTTTGGGTTATTAAAAAAAAATTATTTAACGTCTACCTAGAAAATCTCAAATTTTGGGCTTTTCAAAGTAGATCTTTTAAAACTTTTTTAATAGTAGTAAAATGTCTAATATAACTCTATCATTTAAAATAGTTTTTTGATATTTTGGTAATCCTACTATTTAAAAATGTTTTTTCTAATCGACAACCAAACAACCAACAACTTCTCATTAAAAGCTCTACTTATAGAATATATACATTAAAAGATCTATTTGAAGAAGCTCTTCCAAATGGAGCCTACATATGTTTGACAATTTTATTGTAAAAGTGTTGAGATTAGTTACAATGACTAAAATATACATAATTTCAGAACGAGTAATGCTAGGCTTCCCAAATTTTTTCTCAAAAAACTTTCCAAATCATGTTAGCATATGATTTGTCAACATTTTGTAAATCATGAGTTTATATGGTGAGGGATGTGGTGTTGACAACTCATATGCCAACACGATTTTGGAAGTTTTTGTTGGGATTTTTTTTGGGAAACCTGGCATTACTCTTTTAGAACCCTACTTCATTTTTTTTTATTAATTATATATATTAAATCAATGTTTAAATTAGAAAAAAAAAATTATTAGAACAATAAAAATATTATTAAAAGATTTTATAAATCAAATAATATTTAATTTTGAAATGCAATAAGGTATATAAATGATTTTAACTTGATTTCGTAAGAATAATAATGATATTTTAAAAGATTCATTAAATGCTAAAATAGATTATTCTATAATCACTTTCAAAATCATCTACTTCTCAAAATCACTATCAAAGCTTATCATATTATCAATTAATTACTTTTGGAAGTTTTACCAAACATCATTTTATGTAAAAAATTATAAAATAAACTGATTTTAACTTTTTAAAAACAATACCAAACTGGCCTTAAAGGAGATGATATGAATCTCAAATTGGAAAAATAAAAATCAAAAGAATAGTATATATACTAATGGATACCCACATGGATGTAACTTGTAAGGTTATACAAATATAGAAGATTTAGTCTAAATCAACTGACATTTATAATTTCAATATATTCATCCATTTACTTGCTATAGATCCGATGGTGAATATGAAGAGAAAATGACAACCCTAGAATTTAGACTAAATAAATAGATGTATATTGAAGTCACACGATTCAAGTAAAATTTTTAAGTTGATATAGTATTAGTTGATACAGAAATCTAACATGGTATGCCACAACCAATCAAGTTGTGTGGGCTAGACCTGAGCAACTGAAAAACTATATTATATATAATATAAAAAAAATAGTTAAAAATTATATCTAAAAAAACTCATTTTATAATATCATAAAAATGTTTTGACAGCAGCCTTGTGGTAGCCAAAAATGGCTTATAGGCCCAATTTATCAAAATACAAGCCATTTCCATGATGGATCCTATCTAAGCCCACTATATCAGGTCGACCCAAGTCCAGCATCATATGGGACTTGTTTGTTCAAAGACCAAGTCAGTCTTCAGTTACAAAGAGTGGGTAACGAGAGATTTTATCCAATATTCTCGCCCACAACCAACTCACGATCATGTGAACGTTGGAGCTACATCTTCCACTATAAATAAGAGAGCTCCCTCACTTGAAAGCTCTCTGAAATCTCTCTGAAGAAAAGCTTAAACATAGTGTGCTAAAACTCTGTTCCCAAATATTTCGGCAACCGGAACTTGATGATATTTCATTTTCACGATCACTGCAAACCATTGCTTAGCCCAAGCACACCTAAGGCTAACAATCCAACCACATCTCCCTATTTTTTCTATATTTTGTTTCTGTTTGAAGTCTTTTGCAGGTTCAACGAAAGGAGACGACCATACCCAGTTGACAGTCCTCCCGTGTTTGCAGGTTCCCAGAGGAAACAACATATCCTATTCGGCAGTTCAAACAAGTTGCCTTGGGCCCAATATAACCCGACCCGATTAACGTACCACGTAGTTCGACCACTTACAATTTGGAGCCCACCGTGGGTCCCATTGCAACTACTTTTGAACTTGAATCAAAGCACTTCAACGACCAATCAACATGTCTGGAGGTGGATCTGCCCCAACCGTCGAAGAGCAGATTGCTGCGTTGACTGCCCAGATGACCGCAAACACTGAGAAATTATAGGCGCTTGAAGCGGAGAATGCAGCAATCCGAGCGACGAATGAAGAATTGAGAGTGTTGGTCGACGGAGTAGCACCTGATTCAGCGACGTCGGAGCGTCCAACCTTAGCACCAAACGGTGAGCAGGTTATCGATCGAACAGCTCCAAGAGCACCAGGCAACCCCATTAGACCAGATAAAATCCGGTCGACCAGCTGAATCAGCCGACGCCTCAGACGGCTCGAGTCGAAATCGACCTCAACAATATGCCAGCCCGGAATGAGATGTTGAACGAGCAAGATCTAGCAATTGATCAACAGCCCAACAATGTCCACAGGATGACCGCGTATCTGATTTACCTGGATTGGTAAAACTCGGATCTGATTTACCTTTATCTGCTAATTTGGAATTTTCTCTCAGGTTTGCAGAAATAGAAGCTCTCATTCAAAGAATTCCTGGAGTTCCAGCTTCAATCAAGAAAAGTACAGCCAACAGTTTCACCGACTCACCATTTATTGATGCGATAGCTCTCACCGAAATACCCAGAAAATTCAACTTCCCAAACATGAAGCAGTACGAAGGGACGACAGATCCGGACGACCATATAGCATGGTACAAACAAAGAATGTTCACTGCTACAATTCCACGTGACTTGAGAGAAGCGTGCATATGCAAAGCCTTTGGGTCTAGCCTAAGTGGCCCGGCTTTACAATGGTATACTAATTTACCTAAAAATTCTATCGATTCATTTGCGTAGCTGACAGATACATTCGTGGAGCAATTTGCAAGTAGCCACAAGCTTGAGAAACAGTCGGACGATTTGTATACAATAACGTAAAGACCTGGCAAAATTTTGAGAACTTATGTTGGACGCTTCAACAGAGAGAAAGTGCAGATCCTACATTGCAACCAAGCAACCGCCATCTACGCCTTCAGGAAAGGCTTCAGGTTTGATTCTGACTTATACAAAGAACTCACTAAATATCCATGCAGGACAATGGAAGATGTACTGGCAAAAGCATGGGCCCAAATTAAATGGGAGGAAGATGAAGCAAATTTCATTGGAAAAGCCAACAGTAGTTATGGAAGTCGACAAAACGATAGAGTCGACAGAAGGTCTAACGACAGAAGGTCAGAACCTTATCCAACGAGCGACAGAAGGAATACTCAGTCGCGACACGAGGGTTCCAGTGAAAGAAATTCCTACGGGCGTGGCCACGTGGCAACTCAAGGTCTAATTGACCACGGGTGGAAGCACTGGAGTATAACATTAGCATCGAACCAGTCGACCTCGTAGCAGTAATGAAGGAAATGGGAAAAACGGTCAAATGGCCACAAAAGATGAACGCACTCCCAGAACATTGAGATGCAAGGCTCCGATGCGAGTTTCATGGTGATCACAGCCATCGTACGGAAGATTGCGTCGCCCTTAAATATGAAGTCACAGAGCTCTTAAAGCAAGGACATCTACGAGAATTCCTAACTGACAAGGGGAAACAAACTCTCGCAAGATGCGACAACCAGAGGCAAGCCAATGCGAATGACAGTCCTCCAGAACCACCCCGACCTGATAGAGTGATCAATTATATTGCAGGTGGATCTTAAGTCAGTGGTGTAAGCTATTCTGCAGCAAAAAGGCACACACGACAAGTATCAAACGCCGAAATTCAACCAAACAGGGAGCATCCATCAAAAGTCGACGAGACTGTCATCTTCAAGTCGATAGACAAATTAGATTTGTTTTCTCCTCACCATGATGCATTTGTTATTTCGTTACATATTGATAATTGTTTAACTAAACGTATTTTGATCGACAATGGTAGTTCCTGTAATATATTATTTAACAGTGCTCTAAGAGAAATGCAGGTTGATGAATCCAAACATAGTCGTCGAACGACCATGCTAACAGGTTTCAGTGGTGAGCAGAAAAAGTACCCTAGGTGAAATCGTACTACCTGTGTACGCTGAGGGAGTCAACTTGTACATCAATTTCCTGGTGCTCGACTGCCAATCTCCATACAACACCATCCTTGGCAGACCCTGGATACATGAATTGAAGGCAATCCCGTCGACATACCATCAAATGATAAAATTCCCAATCGGGTGGGGAGTAAAAGAAATCAAATGGGAACAAATAGCAGCAAGAGAATGCTACCAGAACGCCATGAAAAAGAAGAAACATGAATTATAGCAATTACAGGATACCAAAGTCGAGCCGACCCCAAGCAAGCCAAATATGGAAGAACTCGACGAGGTATCTATCGACCTTGATCAGTCAGATCACAAAGTCCTCATTGGATCTAGATTATTAGACGACATCCGTAAACAACTGATTGAATTCCTGAAGGAACGACGTAGTAGTTTCGCCTGGTCACATTCAGATATGGTCAGCATCGATCCAGAAGTAATAGTTCACCGACTTCAGGTTGACCCAGATCACCAACCAGTAAAATAAAAATGAAGGAAGTTCGCTCCAGCAAGGAATAAAGTGATCAATGAAGAAATCCAGAAGTTGTTCGACATCGGTTCTGTGAAGGAAGTGAAGTACCCCGACTGGTTAGCAAATGTCGTGGTAGTAAAGAAGAAAAATGGAAAATGGCGAGTCTGCATCGACTTCACAGACCTCAACAAAGCGTGTCCAAAGGATTCATTTCCACTCCCTCACATCGACATGCTAGTCGACGCCACTGCAGGACACGAACTATTGAGCTTCATGGACGCCTACTCAGGCTATAACTAGATTTTAATGCATCCTAACAACCAAGAGAAAACGACATTCATCACCGAGCGAGGTATTTTTTGTTATAAAGTAATGCCTTTTGATTTAAAAAATGCAGGTGCAACCTACCAACGACTAGTCAACAAGATGTTCGATAAGATGCTTGAGTCCACAATGGAGGTCTACATCGACGACATGCTGGTCAAATCCCTGATCACTCAACAACACATCGACCATTTGAGACAGTCGTTCGACGTACTCGACTAATATGGTATGAAACTTAACCCTATTAAATGTTCCTTTGGTGTGTCTTTAGGGACGTTTCTAGGCTATCTGGTCACCCAACAAGGAGTCGAAGCCAACCCAGATCAAATACGGTCAATCGAAGGTATCGAATCGCCTAGATGTATCAAAGACGTACAGAAACTCACATGTTGTGTAGTAGCACTAAATAGATTCATTTCAAAGTCGTCCGAACGATGCCATCCATTTTTTAACACCCTCAGAAAGAACAAAGCATTTGAGTGGAATGACGATTGTGAAAGAGCATTACAAGACTTGAAAACCTACTTAAAGTCACCCCCACTATTGTCGAAACTAAAGGATGACGAAACGCTACTCATATATCTAGCAGTATCTGACACAGCTGTAAGTGCCGTATTAGTTAGAGAAGAAGACAACAATCAACCCCAGTCTACTACGTAAGCAAAACTATACTCGACGCAGAGACAAAGTATTGTTGACTAGAGAAACTGGCGTTAGCTCTCGGCGTAGCAGCGCGTAAATTGAGGCCATAATTCCAATGCCACTCCATTAAGGTATTAACTACTTACCCTCTCAAAAATATTTTGCATAAACCTGAACTTTCAGGTTGACTGACGAAATGAGCCGTCAAGTTAAACGAATACGACATCAACTTCCACCCACGGACAGCATTGAAATCACAGGTATTAGCTGATTTTATTACAGATTTTACTCGTAGTGAAAATATTCAGGCTGAACAAGAATTAATAGCCCTTACGGAAACTGCTGACACCAAAAAATGGATTTTGTCGGTCGACGGTTCTATCAATATCAAAGGTAGCGGATTAGGATTAGTGCTCAAATCCCCAAAAGGGGGACATATTGGAACAGTCTATCCATTGCGATTTTTGTGCGACAAACAATGAAGCTGAATATGAAGCCGAATATGAAGCCTTGATTGTTGGGCTCAACCTTGCAAAAAGCCTAGACATAAAAAACATACAAGTATTGAGTGATTTCCAGCTAGTTGTTTAACAAATGAATGTCTCTTATGAAGCTAAGGACCAAAGAATGTTGGCTTATTTGACAAAAGCCAAGCAACTTCAGTCGACATTCGACGAATTCACAATCAAACAAATACCAAAATCTGAAAATGCTCGAGCAAACGCATTAACGAGTCTTGGATCGACAACAACAAATGGTTCGAAATCAATACCCATTGTACATCTTATGTCGCCAACAATTCAAGAAGCAGAAGTACTTGCACCTGTTGACCTTGGAAGAAGCTGGATGGAGCCCATATTTAATTACCTTCAGGTCGACATTCTACTAGGAGACAGATCAGAAGCAAGGAAGATCAAGGCAAAAGCTACAAAATTCTGCATCATCTATGGTAAGCTTTATAAACAATCGTTTACAATACCTTACTTGAGATGCATCACCCCTCGAGAGGTGTACGACGTCATGAAAAGTCTTCACTACGAGGAATGCGGAAACCATTCTGGCGCTCACAGTTTGTCAAACAGAGCTATCACAGCAGGATACTACTAACCGACAATGCGGTCTGATTCTCAAAATCATGTGAAGTCGTGCGACAATGTCAATGATTCGCTCCCGTGTCGCATCTCCCCCCAGGTATGTTAAATTTAATTTCAGCCCCTTGACCTTTTATGAAATAGGGAATGAATATTGTAGGTAAACTTCCTGCAGCACCCAGAGGTGTCGTCTACATGCTAGTCTTAACATACTACTTTATCAAATGGGTCGAGGTCGGAGCATATCAACAAGTACGCGACATTGAGGTACGCGACTTCGTATGGAAGAATATAATTTACAGGTTTGGAGTATCATGGGAGATAGTAACCGACAATGGATCCCAATTCATTTCGTATGACTTCAAAAAATTCTGCGGCAAATATGAGATAAAGCTGAGCTTCTCAACCCCACGTTATCATCAAGCCAATAGACAAGCGGAGTCGACCAACAAAACAATTGTCAACACACTAAAGAAACTACTGGAGGCAGAGAAAGGCGAGTGGGCAAAAAAACTTCCAGAAATACTATGGTCGTACATAACTACTCCGCGTCGGTCGACTGGAGAAACTCCCTTCTCACTTGTCTACGGTTCAGAAGTAGTAATCCCAATAGAGACACGACTTGCAACCGCTCGAAGCGAAAACCCAAATGAGGAACAGAATAACTTAGAGCTCAATTTTGAACTTGATCATCTAGATGAACGTTGAGACCATGCCGCTTTATGGATCCAGTCGTATCAGCAATAAATCACACGACACTACAACAAAAAAGTACGTGCTAGAGTTTTCAAAGTCAACGACTGGGTACTACGATGAGTCTTCCAAAACACGAGAGAGGAAGGGGTTGGAAAATTGGGGCCGACATGGGAAGACCCATATCAAATAATAGATGTAGTCGGACGAGGAGCATACAAATTGCGAGGACTCGACGGTCGGGAACTGTGCAACAGTTGGAATGCTTTACATCTAAAACAATACAATTTCTAAACTTACTCATTCTGATATATCTTGCGTTATAATATTACTTGTTAATTTTTATCGACATTTTAAAACTAACGAATCGACCAAGAAGGAGCAATGATGAAAACTTAGTGCAACTAAGTACAAAACTGAGCTCACAAAAATTATTTTTCATCACATCTTGCTACATACAAGCTGTCGACTTCGACAAGCAATCTTTCTATTTCAGATATCTGACTCGACATCTATTATGAATCGACATCTACAATCAACTCTCAATATCCTCATTCGACAAACGCATATTGAGTGGGGGAATAGCAATAGCAATAGCAATAGCAATGGGGACAAACGTCAACCTCAAACGACAAATGTTGACCAAAAATGCATGTACGCAATAATATCTATAACGTCTTGTCAACCAAATGACGCATGTACGTGATCATTTCTATGTAAAAGGTCTTGTCAACCAAATGACGCATGTACGCGATTATTTCTATGTAAAAGGTCTTATCGACCAAATAACGCATGTACGCGAAAATTTCCTTTTATACATATAATACGCATGCACGCGATTCTTAATAAAAGTCGTCAACTATGAATTTCCTATATAACGCACGTATATGATTTCCATTTTACGAAAATCATATCAAATATATCATGTCGATCGACTTACGCATGAGCATGAGTTTACAGGCTTATCTCATTCAATTAAAAGCTATCATTGTGCAAACCCCATTATATGATGGTCGTATTGTTTTCACAATATAAAGTCAAAATAAAACTTCCATACCCAAAGTCGATTCAAAATAAAATTAAAAGAGTCTTTTTCTGAGTAAAGGTCGAGTCGACCAAATCAAAATAATTATTCAAAATAAATAGGTCGAGTCGACCTAATCATCCACAATTACAGACTATTTTTTAAAAAAATGAGATAGTTCTAAGATGGAATTAAACAGAAGCAGCATCTTTCTGAGTAGAGTCAGCACCAACATTTTGGTCTTCGACATCGTCGAGGTTTTCATCATTTCCAAGGCTTTTGTCGACGTCTCTAGTATCCATCTCTTCGGCCGCTCCCACCAGAGACTCCTTAAGCTTGAGACGCTCCATTTCTTCATAGGCGTCAACCTCTTCCTGCATCTCTTTGGAATCCCAATTCACATGTGCACCAGATAAGTATTCCTTGAAAAGCTTTGCCCTGGTCTTGCACATTGCGTTTACTGCTATCGATTTCAGTTGACTCTTCAAGCCATCGACAATCTGTTCATGCTCGTTAGCCTCCTTCTAGGCTCTTATCGACTCAGTTTGATGTCGATCCTTCACACTCTTCAACTCCTCATCTAGAGCCAAGTTCTTCTGCTCCATCTCCTTCAGTGCCTAAACAATCTTAGCATTGTCTGCCGTTAGGACGTCGTTCGCCTTTCAGTACTTCACGCACTTGTCAATGACGGCCTTGTACCTATCATGAAGATGCAAGTGCGTTGCAAAGCCTACGAAAAGGAATATCGAATCAATAGAGTAGATGACCGATACAAAATAAAACAAAACATCAAATGAACTTACCTGAAACGCCGAAAGGATACATGTGTTGAAGACATCCTCCGTTTTCTTGCCTTTTAAAAATAAATCATCAACAGGGAGGAGGAATTGGTTCGACCTATCCAAAAACCCTGTCGGCTCCTTGAACGATGAAATCCCGGAAGAAAGGAGCTTCATCGATGAATTCGGCTCAAAAGCAGTCGCAACCGACTTCTCCTTTGAACCAGATGCCGCCTTCTTTTGACTGTCGACAGTAGAGTCCCTTTTTTGCCTTTTCCTTGACGGGCTCCTATCAGGCGACGACTCCAAGATTTGTTCCGGAACGGCTGGCGCGCCTTCCTTCAACTTTCTAATAGTCTGCTTCTTCTTCACTGCTATTGCCGCCCGTTTTTTAACAAGTTCATCCCTGTAAAGTTTAATTGATTCAGCTTTATCCGGAAGGTTAAGTTGTGCACTCGCCATCGACGTCACTGCGAAACGATGTTCAATATCAGTTAGAGGTGATAAAAAACTCATGTCGTATTGAAGAATTTCAAAACTCCTTTTAATCCATATATATGACACGAAATCCTTCACGTGGGGATAAGATGCTCGCGATCTATTTAGCGTCGACCACCTCCATAGACGACTAGACCTAAGGTTACCTTCAGTAAGCAACGTTCTACAATTCCTTTGTTCAACAGGAATATCAAGTAAAATTTGAGTACACGCAGAAGCAACGTCGCACGACAGTCTACTCTCCACCCCCTTTGTTTCTACAAAAGCAATTGCTCATCAATACGAGTAACTCAAACAAATTAAAAAGTCAATCGACAACTAGCAGACTACTTACCTTATCGATTCTAGACTCGTCGAAACTGGTATTGCGACTCTCCCCAAGGACCGTCAATTAGAGGACCTTTCGTAAAAAAGAAGGTATCCTTCCAATGACGGTCATTTGTTGTGGTATGAGTAATAAGTTCTTTCTTTTTGTCTCTGGGTACCAGCATGTAACGACCTTGGTCGCTAACATGTTCCTTCAAGTAATAATTATGAAGGAGACACCCTAACCCAAACTGCACATTCCGTCTCTCACAGAGGACTCCCAAACTCAATAATATTCTCCAAGTATTTGATATCAACTGGCCAGGAGCAAGGTCGTAGTATACCAACATTCGTTGAACCAGTTAGGGAACTGGAAACCTAAACCCTAAACGAAGGGTATACTCATAAAAACACATCCACCCTAGTATGTCCCAGTTGGCCCGCTCATGTGCCTCTGGCGCACGTAGTTCGACATTATCAGGGATACCATAAATCACCCGTAAACTTTGTAAGTTTTCTTCCGTAACTAAGCTAGCTGGACTCTTATTTAGAATACCTAGAGGACGACCAGAAGTCGATGCCTCAGTGACTTCGACATGTTTCGGGTATTCGACCATCGACGCCATATCGCGTACAACGCCTTGTTCTAACATACTCATCGTATTTACACTAACATTCGACATACCCTCAACTGTGACTAGTCGGTCGACATCTTGTGTTCTGCTGTCGACTCCGTCATCACCCTCAGTATCATTAGAAGTCCAACTGTATTGTGGCTCTGAGACTGTATCATCACTCGACATATCTCCAAAAGCTGACAAATGCAAAAGATGCACAAGTCAGACAAAAACTAAACGCTACAATCACAACCTAGGGATTCTCGATCAGAACCTAGGGTTTTTTACAACATGGAAAATCCTTCCTGAAGTTCAACCTAAACCCTAAAAAAGCTTTGTCTACCTAAGGTCGAGCAATTACTCGAATCTAAGCGACTACTTTCAACGTAACGACGTACAAGTAGACCAAGAACAACACATCATTTGAGCAAAATTAACATGGCAACGAATCAAAAGCATCAAAAATGATCAAGAACACGTTGAAGGATATCAAAGATATTGAAGAACATGCATTTCTCAAGTAATATCAAAAACTTCTACTTTCTTTTTTATAGATTTGTAAAAGTAAGTTTAATGCGAAAAATAAATGAAGGAATAGAGAACCAACTTTTTACTAACCTCAAAAAGATTTGAGAAGAAATATGAAGAGATTCGTGAGGAAATTCGTGAAACACCTTGCAGTTGAATACCACCAGCAGAAGAAAACGAAGAGAAACGTTTGAAGTGCTTGAAATGCAAAAGTGGTGTTGGCAAGTGAAACGGTTTACATGTAAACCTATCCTTCAACCCTAGTTGCCATGCGACAACACCCCTTCAGTTTCCAGTTAACCCAGGTAACCACCCAGTTCAAAATTTGAAAATTTTATCTCGATAAATGTACTTGAATTTAATGCATCTGACGTCAGCCTAAAAAAATGAAGTGCAACCGTCCCATCGATTTAACTTCCAAAATCAAAACTAGATCTTCATCGAACAATCGTTTCTCTAAAGCTCTGCTTCAACGAGTTGACGAGAGCTTCCAATCATAGCATCTGAAAATTGATGATTCAACTCGACGACAAAGGTGATCGACTAAACCAGTGGTCGACTCAACGAAAATCACTCTCTAACTCATTGAACTCTTCTTTAGAGAGTGGGGGACAAACTGTGGTAGCCAAAAATGGCTCATAGGCCCAACCTGTCAAAATACAGGCCCTTTCCATGATGGATCCTATCTAAGCCCACTATATCGGGTCGACCCAAGTCCAGCATCATATGGGACTTGTTTGTTCAAAGACCAAGTCAGTCTTCAGTTACAAAGAGTGGGTAACGAGAGAGATTTTATCCAAGAATCTCGCCCACAACCAACTCACGATCAGGTGAACGTTGGAGCTACATCTTCCACTATAAATAAGAGAGCCCCCTCACTTGAAAGCTCTCTGAAATCTCTCTGAAGAAAAGCTTAAACATAGTGTGCTAAAACTCTGTTCCCAAATATTCCGGCAACCGAAACTTGATCATATTTCATTATCACGATCACTGTAAACCATTGCTCAGCCTAAGCACAGCTAAGGCTAACAATCCAACCACATCTCCCTATTTTTTCTATATTTTGTTTTTGTTTGAAGTCTTTTGCAAGTTCAACAAAAGGAGACGACCATACCCAGTCGATAGTCCTCCCGTGTTTGCAGGTTCCCAAAGGAAACGACATATCCTATTCGGCAGTTCAAACAAGTTGCCTTGAGCCCAATATAACCCGACCCGATTAACGTACCACGTAGTTCGACCACCTACAAGCCTCATGATATTAAAATTTTAAAATGTTTTTTCTCTGAATTATCATTTAACTTAAAAAAAATATTTTTTATATTATTATTTTAATATTTAAACTAAATAGTTTAGTTTTCTTTAGTAATTCGGCTCATTTTAGGCTTTTTCTCACTAACAAAACAATATCAAACTTGAGTAAATCATGAATTTTACTACCATTAATAGAACACAATATCACCATCATTATTAGACATTATTCTTTATTTTACATACAGTGGAATCCCTGTAAATTAATCTCCTATAAATTAATATCCTCTATAAATTAATATCCTCTCTAAATTAATATAAAATCCCGGTCCCAACTCGGACAAGTGTAAAAAATTAATAAACCCTTTTATCGTAATAATTAATAATTTATTTTTGAAACCCAGTGTAAAATTTTGGTCCCGACTGTCATATAAATTAATAATTCCATAAAAGTATAAAATATATTACATAATAATCAAGAACTAGAAAAGTACTTCAAGAGCTAGTTTGCACAAGGCCACCATGTTTGATATTTTTGACTTCATCCTTCATCTTTTAAATTGTCCTATTGTTATAGCAAAGAAGATAGAAAAGAGAGAATTTTTAGAAGCTGTTAGGAATAGAATTTTTAGGTATATCTTGAGATCTCTCTTGTGATATACAACCAAAGAATAAGCCTCACTATTTGTAGGGTGAGTATGCTTAGTCTCTAAGTAATCACATTCCCAAAAGGAATTGGAAATTTTCTTAACAAATCTTTTCTGAACAAGGAATCCTGAAAAAAAAAAATACAAAAAAAAAAAGGAATTTTCCCTGAAGAAGAAAATTGACTAAACAAGGAATCCCGAAAATGAACCTTCCATAAACAAGAAAACGACTTCCACATATTTTCTAAGACAAAATAACACTTTACAATGTAAAACTCTTCAAATTAATAACCCCCATAAATTAATACTCAATGGTAGGTCCCAAAAATATTAATTTAGAGGGATTCTACTGTATGTATGTATATATATATATATTAGACTTAATTAGAATTATTTTGATTTTTCATTTGTTCACGAGATCATCATAAATAGTTATTATTATTATTATTATTATTATTATTTATGGCCGATAACATGGAGTTGTTGTAAGTGATTTCTGCGCATAACTTTTTTCATTACAAAATTTTGCTAGTGGATACGAAAGTTAGATTAAAATGCTTAAATAATTTGTATAAATCAAATGTTTGTTATACAAAATAGTTAGAATTTAATGAATATTTACTCTTTTAATACATTATAACATAAATTCATTCATAATTCATTTTATTTGTATTAAATTATATATTTATGCAAAAAATAAAAATATAAAAAAATATAAAAAAATTCCGTCAATGAAAAATTTTGGTTTCGCCTGTTAGATTGTGAACTATAATCTGATTGGATTGTGAATGTTTGGAGTTGCATGATTTCTTGATCTATTGTCACAAACAATTTCTTCAGTAGCATAGAAAAATGTTGTTTGATTCATGTTGCTTCGAACATTTTTATGCTACTGAACCTTGAATGTTTCCGTATCTAGTACGTATTGTAAAGGAGAAGTATTTTCTGATACATTCTTATTAATCTTTTGTAACATATTTATACAGAGGATCGAGCAACGGATCGTTGCTTGCGAGAGCACCACAAGACGGCATTTGAGCCAAGAAACATCACATAGGCACTCGTAGAGGTGCGGTCATCCTGGTTACCAGCCCAATCCGCGTCAGAGAAGGCATGTAATGAGATTGGCGAGTCACGCCGCAAGAGCAAGCCATGGCCAAGAGTTCCGTGAAGATAACGAAGGATACACTTGGCAAGGGACCAATGGCCCGTCGTTGGTTGATGCATGAACTGGGCGAGTTTGTTCACAGCGAAGGCAATATCGGGTCTAGTGAATGGCAAGTATTGTAGGGTGCCTACGACCTGTCGGAATTCAGTAGCATCAGTCAATGACGTGCCGTCTAGTAGCTTGAGAGATTGGTTAGTGGGCAACGGCGTCTGAATAGGTTTGGATTCAAACATCTTGGTTTGAACCAGGAGATCAGTTACGTACTTTTGTTGTGAGAGAAAAAGACCATCCGGAGAGGTGAGAACTTCGACTCCAAGAAAGAAATACAAGGTGCCAAAGTCTTTGATTGAAAACCGTAGAGCTAGTGAGGCAACAAACTTGTCTACTGTCGGCTGCCGCCTCATTACTTCCAGTAATAATGATGTCGTCAACATATACCAACAAAAAAAGAACACATCCATTAGTATTGAAAATGAATAAAGAGGAGTCAAATAGTGAGTTGGCAAACCCGGTCTGTAGAAGATATTGGCGAAGCTCATTATACCACGCTCGAGGGGCCTGCTTGAGACCATAAATGGCCTTTTTGAGGCGACACACATGTGATAGATAAGCAGGGTCTATGAATCCCGGAGGTTGTGCCATAAAAACATCTTCAGACAGATGGCCTTGAAGAAATGCGTTGTTCACATCTATTTGACGAAGAGGCCAACCACGTGAGACAGCGATGCTCAATAAAACCCGAATCGTGGTAGTCTTGACTACTGGACTGAAAGTTTCATTGTAGTCGAGACCTGGCCGTTGATGGAACCCCTTGGCCACTAGGTGAGCCTTGTACCTGGATATAGAGCCATCTAAAGATCTTTTAATGCGGAACACCCACTTGCACCCTACAGTATTGTGAGATGAGTGTGAGGGAACTAAGTCCCAGGTACCATTCTGAATTAGCGCATCAAATTCATCCGACATTGCACGCCTCCATTCGGGAATTTTCAAAGCTTGTGAAACACAGGACGGTTCAACCTGCAGCTGTGATGTCAACATACTGGTAAGAGAGAGTTTAGTTAGAGGTTTGTGAGTGTTATTTTTTGATCTTGTAATCATGGGATGGCTTGAGATAGGTATCGAAGGTTGCATGGTGTCAGGTGTAGTCTGGGCTATTTGCGAATCAGGTGCTGTTGTGTCGGTGCATGGTGGTGAGTGAGTGAGTGAGTGAGTGGGGGCTGCAGCTGGAGCTCGAGAAGGCAGTGGCATCATCGAATTGGGTGTCTCATGCATGGCACGACTAGAATTTGCAAGACCAGAATTTGAGTGGGCATGTGCGATAGGCACAATATCTGGACACGGTAAGTGAGGCAGCCAAGCTGCGTGAGTGTCAGGTGTTGACCGAGGTAACTAACCCTGAAGAGTGGTAAACAAAAACACAAACTCTACAAACGTGACATGATGGGAAACAAAGATACGATCATTAGTTAAGTCTAAACAGTGATAGGCACTCTAAGACATGGAGTATCTTATAAAGAGGCATGCTCTAGACCGAGGTTCTAGCTTGTGATGGTTATATGGCTTGATCCATGGATAGTATAGGCACCCAAACACACGTAACTTGTCATACGATGGGCGCACAGAGAAATTTTTTTCAAAATGGGACAGCATGTGTAGCACTGGTGTGGGCATTCTATTAATTAAGTACATAGCTGTGATGAAAGCATATGACCAAAAAGTGAGAGGTAATGACACATGAGTGAGAAGTGAGAGATCCGTCTTGACAATGTGACGATGACGGCGCTCGGAAACACCATTGTGTTTCGGCGTGTGTGGTGGAGTTGTGTAGTGCAAAATACCATGACTAGAGAGTGTTTGCTTTAATGCAACGTATTCACCACCATTGTCACTATATAGTGATATGATAGAATGTCCAAAATATTTTTCAACAAGTGATTTGAAGCGTGAAAAAATATCATGAACATCGGATTTATTTTTCAAAGGGTACAGCCACATGTATTTTGTAAAATGATCAACAAAGAGCACATAATATTTAAAACCATCTCTTGAATAAATAGGAGAACTCCAGACATCAGAATAAATAACCTCAATGGGCTTTGAACTAGAAACAGTAAAAACCGAAAAAGGTAATTTATGTGTTTTATTACACTTGCATGCATCACAAGAAAAACTAGACTTAGGAAAAGATGAAACAGACAACTCCTGGAAGGACACTAATTTATTAATTATTTTGGAGGAGGGATGACCTAAGCGATGATGCCAGTCAGGAATCGACGCTTTGACACTAGAAAAGGTAATGATGGGAGGAGACTTGGGTTGAGCATGAGACGACCATTCGTAGACACCATTCCTAGTCCGTCCTTGCAGAAGTTGCACCCCCGTACAGAGATCCTTCACAACAAATGAGTAGGGTGAGAATTCAATAGAACCTTTGTTAGAGATACAAAATTTTGAGACAGAGATTAGGTTTTGCTTCATATTTGGAACACATAAAACGTTAGATAACATAAAACGTGAAGCATTAGAGAGTAATTGAAGTGAACCAGTATGTGTGATATTTAGACAAGAGCCATCGCCAATCATTATGTCATCGGAACCACCATATGGGGAGTGTATGGATAGATTATTGAGATCAATTGTGACGTGATGCGACGCACCGGAGTCAAGAAGCCACTCGGGTTCAGCGGATAAATTTTATGCTGCGTAATTGGCACGAGGCTACTATGATCTGTTGGACAAACCTTGATGAGGCTGGGAGGTCCGAGAGGTAGCAGTAGTTGAGGTGAAAATTGAACATTGTTTCGCTGTATGTCCTTGCTCACTACACAATTGACAGAACCCGCGATATGGTCGAGGTTTATGTGACTGATTGTGAGAGTACCTGGGCTATTGTTGTGGAGAGGGAGACTATTTGGTATGACCGAAAAACTGGTATTGTTGTCGGCGAGAAGCATAGCCTTGATGACCGCCGGTGTTGTTGTGTTGAGGACTGCCTGTATTGTTGTTGAAGTGACCGCTGGAGGCTGGTCTAGCAGCAAAGTTGGCGGTCATGGGAAGTTTATGATTCTTTATGGCCTCTTGTTTCAGGAGAGCTTCACAGTTGATGAGTTTTTTGTGAAGTTCTTTAAAGGATACGGCGGTGTCACGGGCGCAAACCGTAGAGGAGATGTCTTTGAATTCATCACCTAGTCCGTTCAAGATTTTGACTGTTAAGTCTTCAGGATTTTTCGGAGCATCAAGCATGGCTAGTTCATCGGAAACACTCTTAATGTGCTGTATGTATTCAGTAATGGATTGAGTTCCTTTTGTAACATTGGTGAGAACACCTTTGAGATGCATGATGTGGCCTCTAGATGGTTTTGCGTATGTATTGGCAAGTGTGGTCCATGCATCATGAGCAGTTTTGGCGGAAGCAATGAAGGGAATAATGGAGGGGGATATGGATCCAAGAATTGCATTCAAAAGAAGTTGATCTTGCCTGGTCCATATGTGGTGCGCTGGATTTGCCGTGGTGACTTCATTGGTTGTGATGGTTTCCGGCAGGCATGGTTTGCGGCCATCAACAAAACCCATAAGGTCAAATCCAACAAGGAGGGTGTGAAACTGAAGTTTCCATGACCGATAGTTGGTTGCAGTAAGTTTTAGAGGAGCTTGAGCAGCAACATTGATAGAGATAATGGTGTTTGTATTGGTGGTGATGCTATGAGAGGAGGAAGAGGAAGAAACAATGGTGGTTTTGGTTAATATTTGATCAGAGGACTCATTGGGGATATTGGTAGTCATAGTTGGATTAGAGAACTCGTTTGGGTTAATTGTGCTCTGATACCATGGAGAGGAGAAGTATTTTCTGATACATTCTTATTAATCTTTTGTAACATATTTATACAGGAGATATAAACTTTAAGAGTTTTGTATCCTAAGTATATATAGACTTAGAGATAGACTATGACTCAGACTTAAAGGTAGACTATGACTACACTACTTCACTTGTATCACAACAGCATAATCGGATAACTACAAGAACAAGATTCAAAGATATCATCAAGTTGGATTATCTTGATTATCCTTAATATGTATTACCGTAAGAGTTGTTCCACATATTTTAGAATCGTATGACCACAAGATGTATAAATTATCCCAACATTTTTATACAATTTGTTTTCTTGGTTTCCTCCCCTATCTCAAAGTTAGAAAATAATCAAATTATTAATAGGTTGATATGAATTTTATTTACAAATATGAGTATTTATTAGTTATTACCATGATTCGGTTTATATATATAAGTAAACACCGAGTGCTTCAATGCTTAAATAAATGTCATTCATTCTATTTGCATTGCTATATGTAAGTTCAAACCACGCAAATAATACCTTGATCAATCTTGGTTTCCATGTCAAATTAAATGAATCACATATTTAATGCAAATTTCCATCATTAATTATGTAAAGCATTGTCAAATGTATGTCTATTTTACAACCGGCCGCTTTCTTCTGAGTGCATTTGTCTAGTTTTCTAGAATCTCCCTCTCATCCATTCTCCTCATTTTAAAGGGGTTTTTTTGTTGGTTGCCAAATAGTTGAAATAGGTAAACAAAAATAATAAAAACATTGCAAGTGCACAAATCGTAAATGGTAGCACAATGGTTAAGCAAGGATCATTCCCACAAAAAATTAATTAGCTACTAAAAAAATGAGTTTATATCTAAGACTCTAATCTAATTAAAAATAAGAAAGCAAACACACACACGAATGGGGTTTTGAATTGAATATTAAAACTAAAGAAAAACAATAATCAAAACGCAGTAGAAAAATTAATGAGGAAAAATATATAGAAAAACACTAGTTAGGACCTCCTATCTACCACTAAACAATCCTCCAATCCATAGACAATAATGAAGGTAAATATGTCAAACATGATGAAGATATTCACAACAAGGTGGTAGGTATTCCATACAAGGTGTATCGATTGTCTTTTAGTTAGTATGTAGATTGCATTGTATTTGCATAAATACTTGTATTCCAAATTATAACCTAGCATGAGTATTTAATAGATTAAATAATCGGAACCAATAAAGAACCAAGAGAATATGAATATCACATGAACCCTAAAACATGGTATTTATTCTAGGCTATTCATGAATCAATTTCCCTTAATTAGGTCTTATTCCAATTAATTGTTGCATGCAAGAATATGTTCGTCAGGTATTCGAACTCTATCCTACAACATAGATCCTAATATCATGCTCTTAAGATGGCCAATCAAAGAAACAAAGATAATAGAAAAACAATTCTTATGGAGAAATTAAAATTATCATATAAGAAAAATAATACTTCATTAAAACACAAAACTTGTCTATGGAATTGAAACCATGTTTAGGGCTTCAAGTTAGCCCTAAATAACGAAGAAATTAGTTAGAAATAAAAAATAGAAAAATAATCATCTAAACTAAAGAAATGTCGAAGAAGAGAATGTTGATGGAGTCTTCAATATTTAATCTCCAACTCTCCATTCTTGACACTTGTAGAAAACTCTTGGTATTTATAGGTGATTCTCCTTGTAGATTCTCAATTTGCTTTGTTGTAGGAAATACACCAAGTAGGAAATAAGATTTAAACAAGGAATGAGAATCTTTTCCTAACTTGGATTTCCTCTTTTGATGATTGACACCTAATTTGAGTTTATAAAGTTTCCCAAACATGTCTTGATCTTCTAAAGCCATTAGGATTTGATTTGGAAAGCTTTGGGACAATTCTAGACCAATTCGGAGTGGAAATCTGCCAAAAATACGTAAAACCACTGCCTGGGTCACTCCTTAGGTCACCTGCGGTCTAAACCACGGAATTCTTCTGATTTGTACTACTACTCAGGCCGTTCCGTAGGTCACCATGCACAAACCGTGGTCCATCCCGTGGTGGACTTTTCCAGCTCTAACCTTCAGTTATTAAATCGGCTATAACTTCCTCTAGAAAACTCAGATTAACGAACAATATTGTTTGAAACTAGACTTTCGGGGCTTTCCGAAAACATGTAGATCTCAACATGGTTCGATCTGAGGAGGGAAATATGGTCTTCACAAGTTGGATGTGTTGCAGAGGCATTTCTCCAAACTTCACTAGAAATCATCTTTTTGTCTTTAAACTCATTCTAAGAGATATCTTCTACACAATCTCAACAAACACGTTAAAATATTCAATTATACTCAAGAACATATCATAAAACATAGGAATAAGGGGTCTCAAATACGAACATTTATCAATCTAACATTTTTATGGAGTTTATTATGCTTGAATTGGCATGACATTTGTTATCATGCATTTAGTTTGCATGACATGTGTTATTTTTGCATGTTTTTTGAGTGACATGTGTATTGTTGTGTTTTATGTCATCTGAATATGTATATTCCACCGATTGCGTCCTCTGAATGTGGTTAAATTTAGTACCAACAATTGTCCCTCAAGTTCTCAACTCCGGTAGTCTTTTGATAGAGTTGGGGACTTGACTAGTTGTATATTATATCATGTAAATTTGACTCAGCGTTTAATAGGGATGCTTTGATTATCAAAGTCTTATTATAGCCTTGGTGTGCTTATTCGTAAGGTGTCCTTTCGGAGGTAGTTTGGTTCCATAGAACTATTGAGGATTTTGTCCCTTCGGAGATTCCTTTCGGAGGTAGTTTGGTTATGTAGAACTTTTTGGGGATTTTGTCCGTTGGGAGATTCCATTCAGAGGTAGTTTTGGTTCGTAGAACTTTTGAGGATTTTGTCCCTTCGGAGGTATTTCGGTTCCATAGAACTTTTAAGGATTTTGTCCCTTTGGAGATTTCTTTCAGAGGTAGTTCGATCTGTCCCTTCGGAGATTCCTTTCGTAGGTAGTTCGTTTCCGTAGAACTTTTGGGGATTTTGTCCCTTCGAAGATTCCATTCGGAGGTAGTTTTGGCTCTGTAGAACTTTTGGGGATTTTGTCCCTTTGGAGGTAGTTCGGTTCCGTAGAACTTTTGAGGATTTTGTCCCTTTGGACATTTCTTTCAAAGGTAGTTTGGTCTGTCCCTTTGGAGATTCCTTTCATAAGTAGTTCGGTTCCGTAGAACTTTTAGGGATTTTGTCCCTTTGGAGATTTCTTTCGGAGGTAGTTCGGTTTTGTAGAACTTTTGGGGATTTTATCCCTTTGAAGATTCCATTCGGAGGTAGTTTTGGTTCCATAGAACTTTTGGGGATTTTGTCCCTTCAGAGGTAGTTCAGTTCCGTAGAACTTTTGAGGATTTTGTCCCTTTGGAGATTTCTTTCAGAGGTAGTTCGGTTTGTCCCTTTGGAGATTCCTTTTGTCGGTAGTTCAGTTCCGTAGAACTTTTGAGGATTTTGTCCCTTTAGAGATTCCTTTCGAAGGTAGTTTGGTTCCGTAGAACTTTTGGAGATTTTGTCCCTTCGAAGATTCCATTTGGAGGTAGTTTGGTTTCGTAGTTGGAACACGAAAATCTTAATCAAATCAATTCAAAATAAAAAGGAATAGAAAGTTGTCAATGATACCTTTTTTGGAGCTTGATTCATTTTCCATAAAGGTATGAATTTCAGCCCTCTTATTCTAGCGTCAATGTTGAGACCAAAAATGAGACATTTCTGAGTGCATTTGTCTAGTTTTTTGGAATCTCCCTCTCATTCATTCTTCTCATTTTAAAGGGATTTTTATAGAGTTTGTTATGTATGAGTTGGCATGCCATGTGTTACATGTTTTTAAGTGACATGTGTATATATATATTGTTAATATCTATTAATTCGGGACCAGGTATTTTTTTGAAAGCTTTCGCCATTAGTAGGATTCGAGCCGCTGACCTGGAAGTCATTTACTCAAACCTTAAACTCGTCCATCTACCAACTGAGCTACGACTCTGTTGACAATGACATGTGTATTGATGTGTGTTATGCCATCCGAATATGTATATTCCACCGATTATATCCTCCGAATGTGGTTAAAATTAGTACAGTATCAACAATAGTCTAACATTTTCCATTCACTTAAGTGATAGCTAAGTGCAAGGGCAGAGGCAAGTGAAGACTACACTAGGCTGTAGCCTGGTCCAAACTTTTCAAAAAAAAAAAAATTATATATATATTTTATGTAGTAAATTAATTGTAAACCTTTGAATTTGCTCGGTGGTTGAGACCTTAACTTTTTAAGTAAATACAAGGGTTCAAAAGTTGGCAAACAAAAATAGTATATTTATTAAATTAACTTATATTGTCAATTTCTTTTCGGCCCAAATATTCAGGACATTTCTTTTCAGCCCAAATGTGAAGTTCTAAATTATTTAGTACAAATACTTCACTTAGTTCAGAGTCAAATAGGCCCAACTACTCAAATAGTTTTCTTTAACAAGAAGACAACTTTTTCAAAAGAGAAACCGAGTTAAAAACAAATCCTAAGAGCATCTCCAAGGGGGCTCCCTAAACCCCCTCCTTAGTTAAAATAGCTAGTGGGGATGGTTTTAGAGCACTCCAAGGGGGCTCTCTATTTTAGAGAACCACCAAGAGGCTTTCCAAAAGTATGGAGCCATTTCAAGCTCCCTATTTCTCTCTCTATTTTTTATATAAATATTTTTAAGTTGATTTATCTTCTCTCTCTTATTTTTACAATTTAAAACAAAATAAATTTATTTATATTTTAAATTCAAAAAATATTAAAATATTAACAACTAGCTATAATAGATAGGATGATTGGAGTGAGTTGCTAGATAAAATAGCTAAAATAGAACTAAAATTTAGAAAGCATAGTTGGAGATGCTCTAATTACACACTATTTTCATATATATATATATATATATATATATATTTATTTATTTATTTATTGAAATAGATTAGAAACTCTATTTAATCACCAAGACACCAAATTCAACATCTCCAAGCCGAATGGTAATTGATCCGGCTATGATAATTGATGAATTTTGTGATATGAGTCCTCCTAGGGCACCACTCAAATACAATAGTGATGCATTTGTATTGTAAGTTTTTATTTTTTATTTTCCTGTTATTTATTTTCGGATTACATTTTTCATAGTATATTCATTTTGAAGGGTAAGGCCAGCGTCCATTTTGTACATTACCTCTTAGTAGAGCTGGTAGTGCACCTCTCTTCCACATAAGTGGTGAATGATTCAAATCTCACCATGCGCATTTTACAAGCATGTGTGGGGAGTTTTCTTCCAGGGTTGTGGGAGTAGTTATCTCCCGTTATGGGAGTAGATATCTGAGCCACACATGTATTGTTTGATCTCGGCAGGTTCCGACAATCCTATTGTAATAGTTCTTAGAATACTTCAAAAAATATATATATTATAAAAATTTTAATTAAGTTTTTAGTCTAGCCCCCCAGGTTAGAAATACAGGCTACGCCACTGGCTAAGTGCAAGGAAATCCCTTCAGAGACTCTGAAGATCTCATACAGTCATACTAGATCACGACAAACTCTAATCCGATATATATATAGTCTTTCTATTATCAATTCGAACTGATATAACTTTTGTCAGTTCCTTGTATGTTGGCCACTGGATTTAAATACTTTGACTGATAAGTGCATACAGCTAAGTCAAAGTATTTAAATCCAGTGACCCACATGTAAGGAACTGATATAACTTTTGTCAGTTCGAACTGATAATAGAATTTATGTATATATATATTAAAAACGATATAGCAAAGGACAAGACCACCACGTAACCCGTAACCCCTCCTTCATTGTAGACTTTCCAGGAGAATTTAAAGCGCCGCGTGAGATGTTGTGTGGTAGACACCAGTTGTTTTGTTTGGCTTTGAACACGTAAAAGAATATAATTGATTAATTTATATTCTAGAATAATTAAATAAAATAACAAATTTGGTTCTAGAAGGAATTTTAACGGATACAGCTCAACAAAACAATTTAAATAACCATAACATAGAATGTATTGTGAAAAAAAAAAAAAAAAAAACATCTTCTGTTTTTTCCATTTTTTTTTTGGTGAAAATTGCCAAAAATGGCCACATATATTATAGGAAATTCGTTTTTAACCACAAACGAATTTTTATTCATTAATAACCATGTTTTTGGGAAATTACTGGAAAGCCCCCATATAAAAAGGGTCCCCAAAACACTCTCTCTCCTTTTTCTCTCTTTTCTTTCTCTCTCCTCTCCTCTCTCTCTCTCCCTCTCCCGATCTCTCTCTCTCCCTCACAGGCATCGCCGGCGTCGTCACATGAGCACACCACCGACGAAAGTGTGCCTGCCGAGCGCCGACGTGCCTCTTGGCTTCGCCACAGCCACAGCGCCGTCGTGAGTCACCGGTGTGCGTTGCGTGGCTTCAACGAACCACGAACGATCATCGTGAACCACAAACCAGCCATCGCCGTCGTCGTTCTTCGCTGCTGCTTCGTGCATCGGTGGTCTGCGTCGGCCGTCGTCGTGGTTCATGTCTTGGTCGTCGTCGTCGGAGACTCCCTCCGCCGGCGATTTGATCTGAAAAATAGGGATACAAAAACCTAATTGAATTTGGGAATTTGGGGAAGAAGGGGAATTGGGGAAGAATGTAATTGGCCATAATTTCAAGTTTTACATATTTTATTTTAGGCATGATTTCAAGTTTCACATTTCATTTTAGCCATGATTTCAAGTTTCAACATTCAGGTTTTAGCCATGATTTCAAGTTTGAGGTTTAAAAAAAAAAAAACTAATTTCAGGGGCACTATTGTAAATTACGGACATACACTGAAAGTTTTTTAAAAAAGTGGTTATTAACAATTATAATTTCAAAAGTGGTTAAAAACAAAAGTATGATAATTTGGATGGCTATTTTCGGTTTTCTCTGAAATGACACTTTGATTCCATCTACATCTTATCTTGACAATTTGGCATGCTTTTAAGTTACGATTTTCAACTGCCTTTGATTATAGAAATTCAAAACTAATGATGTACTTCTTGTATAAAATTAAAAGGATTGGTCCTCAAAAGTGAAAATTAAACAGTAAAAATAATCGGCACCAACCAAAAGTGTGCATATAGAAAGCAAAAAGATTAAAAGAATACGAGCTCGTTCGACAATGGATGGTGGTTCTTCCACTTAATAAAATTTATTTGTTTACAACTGTTCAAAATCACAGTAAGATACTATTTGATATTTCATTTCAAACTAGTTAGCTAGACTTTGACTGGATTCACAACCACCAATAAAAATAGAACTATACAACTGTTGTTCATGAAATTTTGAAAAGTTAACACACACTTGTATGAATCATGATATCATTACATAGATCACCAACCACAACTATAAACTATAATATTTCAGCACCAACTTAGATATAGTCTAATTTAATTATTTGAAGATCTATAGCCATCATTTACCACCAATGACATTGATATATATATATATATATTTTAATTGACATTGGTTGGATGACTTCATCGGAGGCCTACAAAAGCCGTGGGCGGCTCTTAATCAGCCAATCGGAATTAGAAATGATCATGGTTTATATAAAATATTAGTTGAAGGCCTGTTGACACCGGCTCTAAACGAAAGGTTTACTGATCTATCGAGATTAATAATTATAGACGTGGTGATGTAATTTTAATACAAAATTGAAGTGTGTGGCATCTGTTAACTGTTAAGTGTTAAGTGGTATCTATCCATTGCTTTTGGTTGTGTAGTGTACCATACGAAAACTTAAAACTATTAATATCAACAACACATGCACAATCACAGGCGGCATCAAAAAGCTTCCACGTGGCGATATTTTAGTTGGTCTTATCTTTATCGCCTTCATTTCTCGGTTATTTAGTCTCGCCAAGTGATAAGGAATACAACTGGAGAACATGTTTTGTATTTGACTATTTGTATTTGACTATTTGTATATATATATATATATATATATATCAATTGTCACCGTGTATATTTCTTACAACTTACAACTTACAACAATGTGTAATTGAAGTTACTTCAATATTTTATTTTATTATTTTACATATTGTATAATAATTATGCAATGCACAATTTTGAATATTCTCAAATGTGAACAATAAATCTCTCTCTCTCAAAAAAAAAAAAAACATGAATAATAAATCTTGATTTAATTTAAGTTAATATTTGGTGGATCCTGAATTTAACGGGATCTTAAGACAATACAACTTGATTTGAATAGCTTCTGTAAAATATAATATAATAGATAAGATCATAAGACCACGGAAATTCGGTGGCCTTCTAGATGCAATTTGAGTGACTATGTTTTGAATTGTGATGTAAAATCCATTTTGACTCAATCCAATTATTATTTTTTTTGTGTCAAAATATTTTAGCAAGGGAAAGTGTATGATCTCCCGTATTATTTCAATTTAACTCTAAATTATATTGGTCTTATTAGCTATTACCATTCATTTAAGGGTTTATGGGAGATGAATACGACTCGAACTCACAACCACATAACTTATGGATGAAGCCATAATTTTTAATTGGGGGAGGTGTGTAGAGAAGTAAAAGTAAAAAAAATCAATTAATTATAAAAACTAAAAATGAATTTTTCGAAAGACTGTGTGGTTTCATAGCTTCGTCCCTAAATTGTAGGGTATGACACACGGTACACACTATTAGATCAACCTCATGTCATAAGGTTAGTTCCTGAAATCTATAAATAAGTAGGTAAAAAGTACTAGCAACTCAGAGACGGTTCCCCCAAAATACACGTGAGTGTGTCTGAGTTGGTATGTATTTTCTTGCATATTTTTCGATTATACAAAAAGCCTATATTGTGAGATATTTGATTTTAGTGTAGAAAATAACGGAATGAGTTAATTTGTTCAAAATGCTAAAGAAATTGAAAAGAAGAGCACAGCCGCACAGGTATATCTAATAGCTTTGCAATAAATTCACATGATTTTGCATATTACAATTGACATTTAAGTTACGGCAATCATTGGCTCATCTTACCACCCGTCAGATGTGACTTATTGGTAACTGTCTGTCACTTAACTTGGACATTCACCACACTGTATTTTGTATATATAAAATATTAATAAAAATTATTGGGTTTTTATTTTTTAAATATTATAATAATTCAATATATAAGGAGAGGGACATAATTGAACCCACATCCTTATATTGTAGATATGAATGTCAAACCACTAAACCAGCCTCATCTTATCTACTTTAAAAGCCTTTTACTAATTAAAATTGACAAATAAGTTATAAACAAAAATAAACCTAAATGGCACCAAACCTATATTGACAATAACACTTGATTTATAATTTTAGCACTAAATGACAAAAATATGCCAATCTTGTTCTTTTATTACTTTCTCTATTATTATTATTTTTTTTTTCAAAAACCTCCATCGGTGGAGGTGACCTCGATCAATGGAGGTGAAACAAACCTCCAAGGAGGTAAAAGAATTCCATTGGAGGTCTGTTCGATGACCTCCATGGAGGTCGATGAAGAAGATGAATAACAAAATAAGTATCAGAAATGCAAAATATGTCTCGAAAATACTAAAAAGAAAGACTTTAAAAAACGCGAGACTTATTTTGTGCTTGTGTTTTAAAGGGTATTTTTGTTAGAAACATATTTTAGGTTCTATTAAAACTCAAGTTATTTAATGAGTGATATTCTCAAAACTATAGGAGTAAAGAGTTCTATAAAAATTTTGAACCCTAAGTTATAACAAGTATTAGGTCACCTTAAAAGCATTGACATATAAGTTATAACTTATAACAACTATTGGATCAATTTTTTATTTATTATTTTTTGTTGTTTTTTTTTTATGTTTTGAAGCCTTGACGATGCCGATGCCAAATAAATTTGGTCATATTTATATCCAAATGATATGACGTTGTCAACATCTCATAAGATCATATGGTGAGTAATGTGATGTAAACAATTTATATGCTATATCATTCGGGTAAATTTTGACGGATATTTTAGACATCATAATATATATATATTTTTTGGAGACATTGGACATCATAATAATTTTTTTTTTTTTTTTGAGACATTGGACATGATAATATTAGTATTGAGATATCTTCATCTTTCTTTTTTTTTGGTTTACACCATCCGGTTTCCGGGTGGGACGGATCCACCATACGGTGCAATCAGCCCAGAACACACCCCGACTAATCCGGACTCGCACTGGGTCGGCCCACTAAGGGGTAAAGTACTCCCAATATGTGTAGCTCCGTTCACAAGGGGAGTTGAACCCACGACCTTGCTTAAGGGATGAGAGCGCCGAACCACTCACACCAACACACGATTGGTATCTTCGTCTTTCTTTATTATAAAAGAAAAATTACAAAAAAAAAATTTTCAAGAGAATATTGCTTTCTTGCATTAAATTCTTAAAAATTAAAAGAATATATATTTGCTAAAGAAGTTCACTCAGTGTATACCACTTACACTTATTTGTGGGTTCAAATTCATATCAAATAGATCTAGAAGTCTCTTGTCTATGTAAAACTCTAAAACCAACTTAAATATTTGATCATAAATAATTCACATCATCTTAGGAATCTCAAGAATAGTGGATTTGTGATATATTTATTTTCTGGTTCTATTTCTTAAAAAAAAAAAAAAAAAAAAATCCAAATCACTATTCAAACCATCTTGTACTTTCCCTTTCTGGTTCCCTTCATGAACTCCAAGAAAACCATCCTCTCAACTTCCTAATCCACACTGGTTTTTTTATTTTTTATTTATTTTTTTACTATTTTATTACATTAAAATTAATTATAAAAAGTTTGATGTCACAATAATCTAATTTAAATTGCCTGTTCAAAAAAATGAAATCTAATTAAATTTATCATTGAAGAAAAATCTAATTTAAATTAAGGTAGTGTTAACCTGTGTTCTAAAGACAAATGAACACTATAAAAGGAATGTTAGATATTGTATTTATTGTCTTTAATCACAATAAATGTAGAAACAAGACAATAAATACGGTTCAACTTTTCTTTTATAGTGTTTTATCCCGTGCCCTTAGTACCTTTTAAATTAAGAGTAATAATACTTTGTCCAAATTTGGTGCCCAAATGATGTGGCAACACTCTAATCTATTCATTTAAATTATACAAATCTAATACAATTTAAATGAATGGATTAGAGCATCTCCAATGGTATAAACAAATTTGGATACTCAAAAGTTGCCACCTTAGCATTTGAGGATTGTTCTAAGGGATTGCTAAATTTGATGATTGTATAGTCTACAATGGTACACTTGTAATGGTACATTATTTTATTTTGTTTGCTAAGAAATAAAATTTTTTTTATAAAAGACAAGAAAAGGTATATAATATGGGTATTGATTCATTCGTAATGAAGAGACGAATTTTACCTAATTGAAATTTTTGGGGTTGAAACAATGATGAGATACATAGGTGATCAGAGGAAAAAAAAGAGAAAAAAAAAAGCCACAGAAGAGAGAGAAAGAATAAAATTACAATAGTTATTTTGGGTTAAGTTTGTATTTGATGATTGAAAGTCGATCTTCAAATTTGATTATTGAAGTGACAATTTGATTATTGATAATTGCTATTGCTAAATTTTAGTGAGTCTGTTGGACAGTGTGAAAGTTCTCAAAATACTCGAGGCGTGTTCTTTATAAAGCTAGAGGGGGGGGGGGGGGGGGGGGGGGGTGAATAGATTTTAACTAATATTACCCAATTTTCGCATACAAGTCAATTTTACGAAAATGCCCCTACTAGTCAAAAATACATACAAGTGTAATATAGTGCGGAATTTAAATAACACTTGATGTATACGTGGAAAACCCAACCACTGGGAAAAACCACGGGCTGTATAGTGCGCCACACTCGGAACTCGAAATCACTAATTGAAATGAAGTTTACAACCTATGTAGACCTCGTCTAACACTCCGGTCTGTAACCCCTCACTTCTACCCAGCGGGCCTTTATTAGCAACCCTATTCCAATTTGCTTGAGGCCTAAGCACACTTAGCCCCAAGACTTCAATCTCTCAAAAGAGATGCACAACCCTATGTGAATATGTATGAATATTCAATTAATGCAATAAGAGCTAGGGTACTCTAAATGCTTATCTAGGATGATGATATATTCAATTTAAATCAACCCTAGATATCAATAGCTAAATGACATGTCAAATAGCATAGATAATCATAGATTATAAAAACCTAGATATCTATCAAAAACAACACTCAATCAATTCATCACAAATAATCTCTTTTCTTGTATTTAGCATATGATCTAAAACATACAAGTAATTTAAAAGAGATGGCTTGGTATTTAAAATACTACAATAAGATGAAATTAATCAAAATCTTACCAAGCAAGTTGTGATGATGCAAACCCATACATGGATGCACTCTATATAGACATAGGAGATGCAATATGAAATTTGATGCAAAAGGGGTTTGATTTGAGTGGTTAAAGTTGAGTTCTTGATTTGATTTGATTTTCTCTCAAAATCTATCTTTGAAGATTAGGGTTCTTAAGAGTCAAAGAACTGATTCAGATAATGAGAAAGTGTGATATTTATAGACATCAAGAACAGGGCAAGTGAAAAGACAATTTTGCCCCTGAAACGCACCGTTCGGCGGTTTCAATCGGCGGCCAGGCCGCCGATGACGACCGCCGAATAGAGCTCGTGAAGAACAGAGCATTAACGGCGGTTTCATTCGGCGGTTTCGTGACCGCCGATCCAACCGCCGAATCAAACCCGAGGGATTAAAATCGATCAGGTATGAACGGCGGTTTCGAACGGCGGTCGTGACCACCGATCTTGACCGCATAATTGCTTCAGACCAATCTGGACTGAAACGGCGGTTTCATTCGGCGGCCAGGCCGCCGATCATAACCGCCGATCACCAACAATGGTGAAAACCAAGGAGAAGCCAAGGGCATTCTCCATAGGCGGTCTTCGCGCGAAACCAAGCACTAATTAGTGCAAGCGCGGACGTTTCCGAACAATGTCGGGAAACGAATTATAAGGCACATATACACACAACAAGATATATCAACCAAAGTGCTAGTGTGTAAAGTGACATGTGAAGAGATGCACATAAAAATAAGCAAGTATGCAATCATAGCAAGAATGCTAAGTGTGTGTGTGCTACTAAATCTCTTCAAAGAAAAAACAAGCACAAGAGATTATACCTTTGGCGTGCTTGTATCTTGAGGTCATGGAAGGGCCTTTGATCTTCAACACCAAACACTTAGACTACCCTTACATTCAAAACCCCAACATGTGGTTTGACCACGAAATAAGCCAATCAACAAAACGGGAATCCTTACAATCTCCCCCTTTGGCTATTTCGTGACAAAACCACCACTCACATTGATTCCTCACAACAAAAATAAACCTATGGGACAATGAAGATTTTCTACAATACAAAGAGATATATAAAAATAAAACTTGAAGTCTTCAATCTCTTGTAGAACAATCATTCCCTGAAACAAGGTTTCTAAACTTTCCAAAACAAGTAAAAGTGAGATGAATCAAGTGAGGACATAAACAAGCATTTGCATTTCTAAGAAATTAAACACAACATCATGCAATGTATGATGAATGCAATGCTCCCCCTCAAAGGGTTACTCCCCCTCAATGTATATTCTCCCCAATGTGCACCAATTGCTACAATAATTTGCACCTCCTCTTACCACATTCTACTCCCCCTTTTTGTCATGATATAGACAAAGGAGTAGTCCCCAACCGGGTTACTCAAGGCAAAGAGAGATAGTAGCATTCTAGTATATGCATAATCAATATAAGTCACTTTATGCAATCTCAATTAATCGGAGAGAAACGAGGAGATTTATTTAAATAAAATGTGTGAATCAAAAAATTGCTTTGCATACAAGACATGTAGCATTTAAGTCCAAAATATCATGGTATTTGGCAAAGCAAATGACAAAGGTTTTCAATATGAATTCAAACCAATTTCACCAATGTCAAGAGAGAAGCAAGGATATAGGTTTTCATTGATTTCAATTTAAGAACAACTATATCCAACTTTATAAGCTAAACATGTCATGAGCGACTTTGCACCCTACTTGATTTTTCCGGATAAGATATCCGTATGATAGTAGACATGTTCAACCAATAAAGAAAGAGAGACATTTGGATTGTAAAATCCTTGAATGGATACAAGATCCTTTTTCATTTGAGTCTCATAAGCTTTTTCACACATTATTTGCAGTTAAGAAATGCAATCATCAAAACATGCTTTTCAAGATTAGCATTTAGCATGTCATTTTAGCAATCATCATGTCATGGAGATCATTATAGGTCATTCAAATTAAATCCTATGTAAATATCTCCTAGTCCAAAAATGCATGTTTGAACATAAATATGACATGGATTGCAATACAAGCATTGATCACACTTATTGAATAGAAAATATGTATACATAGTGTAACCAAGCTTACTCAAGCAACAAAAAGAGAAGCACAAGATATTTCGAATTTTTTGCAAGTGACAAGATGCAAAATAGCTCTCTTTGCTTAAGTTCCCCATATGGGGTCAAATTTCCATACCACTTCAAAGAAGGGTATGAGGTCCTATGGACCTACCAAGTCCTTTGGACTTGGATGAACCTATTTGAGACTTGTTAGTCTCGTAGCAAGCGGGTTCATTCTTATTACTCCACTTAGGTGACACTAAATCAATCCTAGTGGACAAAGGTTCTAGAGTACAAGATGAAAAAGGATCATGCACATGATTTTCTTCCTTTTTATGAAGCATCTTAGCTCTAGCCTTTTTCTTGTCAATCATGCTTTTAGCTCTACACATTTCAATGTAATGCAAGCAACTTGGTCTAATATGACCAACAATACCACAAAAATGACAAGTGGGAATAAAGTTAGGAATCATACCATTCCCTTTAGCATGGATAGGAGCTTTCCCTTGTCGTTGTGGTTGTCTTGGTTGTTGGATCGGATCTCTCCTCTTTTGTTGAAAACCAAGACGAGGTTGCTTGCTTGTCTGAGCTTGCATGATTGAACTCTTCCCATTGTGTTTTTGAGTTTGAGGGAAGATAGTGTGAGGAGCCCTTTGGGTGTGAGCTTGAGCTTGACCTTTTGGTGCCTCAACCACTTGGGCACTTCTTGAACACTCTCCTAGGTCACTCTTCTTCCTAGGTTGTTGAGGAGGAGGGGACATATTGAAGTCCATGTTCATGGCACAGGATGTCTTGCTTGTGGAGGAGGCATCCGTGTCATCAATGTAGCCAAGACCTCTCTTGTCACTTGGCTTTCTTCCAACTCCCAACATGTGGTCAAGCTTCTTGGTGCTTGAATTCATCTTAGCCATTAAGACCTTAACTTCTTCAAGCTCTCTTTCTAGCTCTTCTTCTCTCCTTTAGATAATGCTAAGTCTTCTTTTAGCTTATCTTCATCCGCCATGGATCTCACCACTTCTTCACACAAGTGGTCTACTAGTGTTGAAAGCTCTAGATTCTCTTCTTTTAATCTTCTAATTTCTTCCTTGTTCCTCATCATTGAGCTCTCAACTTTGACTTTGTAGTCATTAAGATCCATACACTCCACACTTCCATTTGTGGAGTTAGATGACAAATATTCAACACTTGTGTCATCTCCTCTAATCTCCATTTCACCAATGGAGTCATCTCCTTCATCAAGATCATCAAATTTTTCTCTTGATGAGGAAAGAGCCAAATCCCTATGAGTAGCTACACCAACTACTTCTATACCTTGTTCTTCTTGGGGATCACAAGGAAAAGCAACTTTGCCATCTTCTTCAACTTCTACACTCTTGGCTCCAAATTCCGTGTAGATGATGGCAAGTTCTTCATCACTTGAAGGATTTTCGTCATCTTCATATTTATCCCATAAGGTGGCCTTCGCCTTCCCTTTTCTTCTATCCTTCAAGTTTCCACACTCCGGGGAGAAATGCCCGAATCCTCCACATTCGTAGCACTGAATCCCCTCTCTTGAAGACACTCCTTGGTTTGGCTTGTTAATGAGTCCCATGTCTTCAATTGAGATACCCTCCTTCTTGTCATGCTTCGAAGTCTCCAAAGCAATTTTCTTCTTCTTCTTCTTAGGAGGTGCGGTGGTCAACTTCTTTTTAGGAGGTGAGGTGGTTAAATTCACAAATCTCCTAAATCTCTCTAGTAAGAGAGGCATCTCCTCAATGGAGTCAATTTCTTCTCTCACAAAATCACTCATAGTGTTTGCGTTGAATGAATGCAAATGAGAAGAATGCAAAATGTATGAAGAAATCAAACAAACATACAAAATGCAAAAACACACCAAAATGAGCTAGGATCACCTAAGTATATCTAGGAACCCGCTCTGATACCAATTGAAAGTTCTCAAAATACTCGAGGCGTGTTCTTTATAAAGCTAGGGGGGGGGGGTGAATAGATTTTAACTAATATTACCCAATTTTCGCATACAAGTCAATTTTACGAAAATGCCCCTACTAGTCAAAAATACATACAAGTGTAATATAGTGCGGAATTTAAATAACACTTGATGTATACGTGGAAAACCCAACCACTGGGAAAAACCACGGGCTGTATAGTGCGCCACACTCGGAACTCGAAATCACTAATTGAAATGAAGTTTACAACCTATGTAGACCTCGTCTAACACTCCGGTCTGTAACCCCTCACTTCTACCCAGCGGGCCTTTATTAGCAACCCTATTCCAATTTGCTTGAGGCCTAAGCACACTTAGCCCAAAGACTTCAATCTCTCAAAAGAGATGCACAACCCTATGTGAATATGTATGAATATTCAATTAATGCAATAAGAGCTAGGGTACTCTAAATGCTTATCTAGGATGATGATATATTCAATTTAATCAACCCTAGATATCAATAGCTAAATGACATGTCAAATAGCATAGATAATCATAGATTATAAAAACCTAGATATCTATCAAAAACAACACTCAATCAATTCATCACAAATAATCTCTTTTCTTGTATTTAGCATATGATCTAAAACATACAAGTAATTTAAAAGAGATGGCTTGGTATTTAAAATACTACAATAAGATGAAATTAATCAAAATCTTACCAAGCAAGTTGTGATGATGCAAACCCATACATGGATGCACTCTATATAGACATAGGAGATGCAATATGAAATTTGATGCAAAAGGGGTTTGATTTGAGTGGTTAAAGTTGAGTTCTTGATTTGATTTTCTCTCAAAATATATCTTTGAAGATTAGGGTTCTTAAGAGTCAAAGAACTGATTCAGATAATGAGAAAGTGTGATATTTATAGACATCAAGAACAGGGCAAGTGAAAAGACAATTTTGCCCCTGAAACGCACCGTTCGGCGGTTTAAATCGGCGGCCAGGCCGCCGATGATGACCGCCGAATAGAGCTCGTGAAGAACAGAGCATTAACGGCGGTTTCATTCGGCGGTTTCGTGACCGCCGATCCAACCGCCGAATCAAACCCGAGGGATTAAAATCGATCAGGTATGAACGGCGATTTCGAACGGCGGTCGTGACCGCCGATCTTGACCGCATAATTGCTTCAGACCAATCTGGACTGAAACGGCGGTTTCATTCGGCGGCCAGGCCGCCGATCATAACCGCCGATCACCAACAATGGTGAAAACCAAGGAGAAGCCAAGGACATTCTCCATAGGCGGTCTTCGCGCGAAACCAAGCACTAATTAGTGCAAGCGCGGACGTTTCCGAACAATGTCGGGAAACGAATTATAAGGCACATATACACACAACAAGATATATCAACCAAAGTGCTAGTGTGTAAAGTGACATGTGAAGAGATGCACATAAAAATAAGCAAGTATGCAATCATAGCAAGAATGCTAAGTGTGTGTGTGCTACTAAATCTCTTCAAAGAAAAAACAAGCACAAGAGATTATACCTTTGGCGTGCTTGTATCTTGAGGTCATGGAAGGGCCTTTGATCTTCAACACCAAACACTTAGACTACCCTTACATTCAAAACCCCAACATGTGGTTTGACCACGAAATAAGCCAATCAACAAAACGGGAATCCTTACACAGTGTTTTTCGGATAAATAATCAAATTTTGATTACTCTTCTACTTTTGAGGATACCATTGGAGATGCTCTTAGAGTGTTATCGTATCATTTAGGCACCGGATTTGAACATCAAATTTTGCAAAGTAGCATTATTGTTAAATGTCTGCCGATATTGACACCAATGAAACTTATAAGTACACCCATATTTTATTAAAATTTTTAATTACAGAAATATCTCAATAAGGACAAATTTTAAAAATAAATCAAATACTATATACACTAATTAATTACATTCATATCTTCAACTATATTTCTTTATTAAAAAAAAGAAAAAAAAAAAAAAACCTTATTATAAACCCTAATTGTTATGATAAATCCTAATTAAACTCTAATTTTATTTCAAGTATCAAACTTTCTCATCATCACATGATTATCATATTGTTTTTGACTTTCTTTTATGTATAGTTATAGACTCTATCAATAAACAATTTTTTTTAAAAGATAGCTGTAGATATTAATAAGTTTTTTTATTATTTTTATTATTTTTATTTATTTTATTTTTTTAGATAGCTAAACAAATAAGAGAATTCCAGATTGAAAATATCTTGACCCCATATACAATTCGGTTCCATATATTCCCTTTCATAAGGCTCATACATTTAAGATATTTCCAAAAGCAAATTGGACCATCATTAAAAGAGGATTTGATTATAGAAATAATATGATTTTTAAAAAAAAAAAATTAGGTGTGATAATAATTTAACAGTATTTATAAATAGTATGTATTAAAATGAATATATTCATCTCAATGAGGGTACTATTGACATTATGATGAGTGTTTATAGTAATATTTATTTTTAAAATTTTAGACATAGGTATACTTATAAAAATAGGTGTATAATAATTTTTATGGGTGTCAATATCCGTACCCTTGATAACTTAATGTCGGTAACTATGATAATGTAACACGCGTGTAACTCAATATCTCCCTTGCAAAAAAAATCTTCTCGCTCGCTTACTCAGTAAAGTCCGTTAAAATTGTGTATCCGAGAAATTGACTTTTTCACCAAGTAGACCCGCAACTTTGTCCTTTATATACGTGTGCCAGTTGCACTCTTGTAGACACGGGAGACGGGACAGTTAACATTCACACAAGAAAATTAAAAAATTAAAAAAATACACAAGGGTTTATGTTTATCACCAAATAGAAGAATTAGAATCGAAGAAATCATTTAATTGTGTTTATTTTTATTTGGTTTATAAGAGTTGAATCAGCAGAGCATTGTGTGTGTTGTTGGATTCTACGAAAGATTGATTACATACATGTTTGAAAAATGAAGTTTTGTAAGAAATATCAGAAGTACATGCAAGAACAAGAGAAAAAAAAACTACCTGCTGTTGGTTTGAAGAAGCTCAAGAAGATTTTGAAGAAGTGCAGCAGAGATTTCCAGACCCATAACGCCATTGATAGTACCCAACCCTGCCCTCACCACTGTCCTGGTATTCTTCGCTTTATGTTTACTATTCTACAATTGATTTTGCCTATTAAGTGTTTGATGATATGAACAGAGGTTAATTTGTTCTGTTTTCTTCTTTCTTTTGCATTATTTTTTTGTCTTGATTCTAACTCTGTTTCAAAACTTTGTTATTGGTGTTTTTGTGGGATTCTCTCATAATTAACAATTGGGTTTGGGTCTGCTAGTGGAACCAACAATAACAAGTATAAGAATTGTACGAGTTCAGGTACTCTGTTTGGTCTTTTAGGCGAATTCAGATCTGTTTAAAGCATATTTATTGAAAAAGTTAATGGGAAATTTATTTCATTGTCTGTTCATAGAAAATGCACAATCTGATTCATATTCCATAGTTGTTGAAATTCCTCCATCTATACACCGAGAAGCTGCATATTTTTACATGTGTTTGTGTAACTTAAGAAATTTTGTTATTATGTTAATTTGTGGTGGTTACTAGCTAGTTTAGCCGGTAAAGATTTCTTGTGCAATCACAAGAAGTTCTGGGTTGAAATCTGTCTCACACTATGATGCAGAGGAATTAAAGAAAATTTAAGAAAAAGAAAAAAAAAAAAAAAAAAAAAGAGAGAGAGGAAATTTTGTTATTTTGTCAATATTTACTGGTATGCTAATTAAAATCGTTGTGTAGTGTGCGATGGAACCTTCTTCCCTTCTCTTCTGAATGAAATGTCAGCCGTAGTAGGATGCTTTAACGAGCGTGCACGGAAGTTGCTTGAGATTCATCTAGCTTCTGGGTTAGGGAAGTGCTTTATTTGGTTTAAAGGCAAGGTGAAAGGGACCCATGTTGCCTTAGTTCAAGAAGGCAGGGACTTGGTCACCTATGCACTAATCAACGCCATTGCGATTAGAAAAATACTGAAGAAATATGATAAGGTATGTTTATACTCATTTTCTATATTGCATTTTAGTACAAATTTATTCTGCTTTTGGTTGTTGTGATACTTAGCAATATTTAATCTTTTTATTTTTTATTTTTTATGGGGCACACAGATTCATTATTCTAAGCAAGGGCAGGTCTTCAAGTCACAAGCCCAAAGTATGCATATTGAGATTTTGCAGTCACCTTGGCTGTGTGAGCTTATGGCTTTCCACATCAATTTGAGGGAAACCAAAGTCAACTCAAGCAACGCCCCTGCGTTGTTCGAAGGTTGCTCTCTCAAATTCAATGACGACAAGCCATCACTCTCTTGTGAGCTCTTGGATTCTGTCCAGATTGATATTGATTTGACTTGTTCTATATGCTTGGTAAGTTCTTAATTTTATATTTTTAGAAGTGACATCATACAAAATGCACGAAGGCCTAAGCAATCACATAAAAAATCTGTGTACTGGAATTTCATGAAGTATATCATTGAATTTTTTTTGCATTGAAGCCGTGAAACATTGTTGGTTATTTATCCTGTTCTGGTTCGATGTCTAATACATGTCATCATGTTATTAACAGTGAAAACCGAAAGATTATCAAGTAAATGTGAAATAGCTGTTCTCAATATTTTGAATATTACAATTTACAAATTCTACAAGGCATTAATAAATGAAGTATTTTTTCTAACCGGGGGCTGTAGCCTTGCAATCTAGCTATATCGTTGAACTTAAATGACATCATGGCAGAAAAATGTTAACTTTACCATCATATCTTATGTAAATTTTTCTTCTGGTAACAGGACACTGTGTTTGATCCGGTTTCTTTGATATGTGGTCACATATTCTGCTATATGTGTGCTTGCTCTGCTGCATCAGTGACCATTGTTGATGGACTAAAGGAAGCTGAACCCAAAGAAAAATGCCCTCTGTGCCGAGAGGTAACATTTATATATTCAGTATATATATCCGGTTTCTCAGAATATTTGGACTTATTCTAGATCTACTGCCAAATCAAGTTTTTTATTTCATAAATTTTTTTTTTTTTTCCTTAAAAGACTAAGAAAATTCTTCTTGATCCATTCCACTCCTATGTGCATTGCTGGTCTTGTTTAAAGTTGTCAGGGTTTACTTGTGATATGTAATTATTATAAAATGCTGTTGATTTTCACCATTAGTGTTAGTTGTCCCCTTTCAATAAGTTACAATATGACTTGTCGTAATATTGAGGAAACTGTTTTCACTCTAACAATTTAAACGATAAGAAAAGTGAATTCTGGAAAACAATTGTATTTTGCCTTTCTACAGTTATACGTTGTTCGAACCATAATCAATTAACTATGTTTCTTATAATTTATATTGATTTAATTTCAGGCAGGAGTATATGAAGGTGCCGTGCACTTGGAAGAGCTTAGTATTCTATTAAGTCGAAGGTTTGTCTCTGTCCATCAAGCTATCATAATACATGCCCTACTAAATTCTTAATTTCTTATTTATTTTGCTCATGGGAAGGTGGAGCTGAGTGTGTGAGTGTAAAGCAAAAAGAGTGGTAAATGAATGAATTTACGTGTTCCTATCTATGCATTGCTTGCACGTTTCTCACATTTACCGTTCTTACTTGAACAGCTGCCGTGAGTATTGGGGGGAGCGTCTTCGGACGGAAAAAGTAGAGAGGGTTCGGCAGGCAAAGGAGCATTGGGAAACCCAGTGTCGAACATTCATTGGTGTTTAAACAAGCAATTCTCTCATTTTTAGTTTTAGTTTTAGGTCAAAACCCAGAAATCTGTGGTTTCCCTGGTACCTGTAATGTTTTGTTTCCAGCATATGCTTGATTTTTGCATGAATTTTGTATATATCATTCATGTAGAACTGCTGCAGAATGTTCTGGTTTATTGGAATGGATTATGATTTCCCTGTTTGAACAAATCACATATATTAGTCTGAAAACTTTCAAGAGTTTAATATACATTGTTGTGAGAGTAGATATCCAGGTCTCAAAAGACTCCGGACTCGTTCAGTGTCAAATTTTTTTTAAAAAAAAAGGGGCTGTTTTTATTGTTTTTTTAATTTTATTTATTGAAATATTACATAAATTCGGTTTTTTTTTAGGAGAGGGGAGGATTTAAACCCACAACCTCGTGACTTAGATATGAGGGTTAAACCACTTGACCAACCTCATCTTGTCGATAGATATATTTTTTTGAAATATTACATTAATTCGGAATTTTGAAAAGGGAACAGATTCGAACCCACAACCTCACAGGATAGGTGTGATGGGCAAACCACCATACCAACTTCATCTTGTCTAAACTGTTATTATTGTATAATTGTATAGTGTATAGTGTTACAATATACCTTCATCATCTCTACTATGGATCAAATCACACAAATCAAGCTTCGTCTTCTCCCAAAATTTCAGAGAATTAGAAGCCTAAAGAATATTTATGATTCAATAGCTTGCCTCTCATTTCTCCATAAAATTTAAATCAACTTGATCTCCATCAATCACCCACCGAATGTATAAATAATGTTTATGATGATACGACGGCATAGATCACCCATGTACGGGTCCAAAACGTATACATAAACTAATACAATTAGTGTATATTTGGAAGAACTTGTTTATTGGATTCATGCTCTTTCTTTTTGAGGGGTTTATTAGGTTCTTTTCAAATAAAAACCTAATAAACTTATTCAACCCTAAATCTTATGTTTTTTTAAAAATAAATTAACTATATGAAAACTCATTCAAAATTACACAACTAAATGATTTAATTTAAACCCAAACCTAAAACTCATTTCAAATGCAAAACCTCCACCTCCACAATGTCAAAACCCACAAATCACCCAAATGGAAAACTCTTTTTTTTTTTTTTTCTTTAACTATAAGAACTCCGAATTTTTTTTTTTACCTTTTTATAAAAGAAATATATCATAAGAATTTGAGAAAAAGTTAAAATAAAAATACAAACTATAAGGAAAAGGTTTAGTAATGTACTAATGTTATTCAAGAACAAGTGTCCAACAAACAGTTGAAAGTGGAAACTTGAAACCAAAGCAATAAGAACTTGGATTAAACAAGAAAGACAACAAACACAAATCAACTTCAAGATTAAATCTTGATTAATGAAAAAAAAAAAAGAATTACTACAGTAATGATAAAAGAATAGAGGAATTTTACATGGCTCCGACGTTATCAATTAAACAGAACCAAAAAAAAAAATTGAAAGTTTACACTGTATGATGATTCAAACACCATCTATACATTCTATACGATGATCGAAAAGTGACGTTGCGTCGTGTTCTTGGCGATCTTGAGTAACTGCTCGAAGGTATGAGTTGGGCATGCAAGCGTAATCGGCCTGTCAATTTTAACATCAAAAACATCTCCTTGTGAAGTGTTGATGAGTTGTTGAAAGTTTGGCAATGAGAGATAAATGAGCGGAACTTGGTATCTCTTACGCTCTTGGCCGACGTAAATGGCTACGCAGCCTCTTGCAAGCTCAAGCTTTTCAGATTTCTTCTCATCAGCATTCACCAACCTTTTGTACCAGTTTTTGGAATCGCTGGCACTCAACTTCTTCATGAATCTTCGAAGGGATCTTGTGGAGATCATCATGATATATTCTCAGAGATTTATTATAAAGTTTGAGTAGAACTGTAGGAGAGAAAAAATTAAAAAAATTACAAAGCACAAAGTGAGGGTTTGTGATGTAAACACGATGAATATATATATATAGAGGTAACAATACGACTCCTGGTTTGATTAGGATTCCTAATCCTATTAGTTTTTATATCCTAAATTATCTAAATCCTATTTATATAATATTTTTTAATAATTCTCCTTTTGTTTTTGGAAAGTTTTTCATAGAATGGATTCTATATATGTATAAGTTTTTCATAGCTTGAATCTAGTAAACAAGTTCTTCCCGACATACACTTATTTTACTAGTTTATGTATATGTTTGGACCGTGCATGGGTGCTATACCATCGTATCATCATAAACATTATTTATACATTTTATGGGTGCTAGATAGAGATCAATTTGCTTTAAATTTTGAGTGGCGATATTTACACCTCTCTAAAACCGTATGTGCACCCTCATTAAATTTTTAAAATATTATAATTTGTAATTACACCCCACATTTTTTCAAATATATCCTCTGTAGATAAATACCATAAATTAATAAATTATAAAATAATTATTATAAATTATTTACTAAAAATGAAAAATAAAGGAGAAGGCTCCTGCTTCCAAATCCAAACTCATGCTAACTGGTTGCATTTTTTTTAACAAGAGAGTGTTTCTTCTATGGGCATTAAAAATATCCTTTAACCTTATTTAAATAGGAAAGAACATCCCTCCATTCCTTCCTTTAAAAAAAAAAAACTAGGAAATTGGAGAACAAAACGATGATGTATCTGGATCTTTTTGAAAAAAAAAAAAAAAAAAAAAAAACTTGGATCTCCATTATCAATAGTCAAAACAAAATTTGGATCTCCATTATCAAAACACCACTTTCAAGAAATCCTTTTGGGTTTTGAAACGAACCCACAAATTAGATAAATTATTAAAGAAATGGATTCAAAGAAGCATGGTGACAAGAGAGATAATCTGTAAAGATTAAAAATTAAAAATTCTGGAGATTTTTTTTTAAAAATTTAATTGGAAATAATCACAGCTTTTTCAATTAATAAATATCTAATAATCACTGGAAATAATTATGTATGTTTGTTAAAATTTCAAAATATTAATATTGTATTAATAAAAATATATAGGGTATATTTAATTAGGGGTGGGCATAAAAACTGAAACCGAATTGAACCGAACCAAACCGAACCGAAAAAGGGTGTTTGGTTTGGTTCGGTTCATAGCTTCTATTCGGTTCAAACTGATTTGAAATTTGAAAACCGAATTGAATTCAATTTGGTTTCGGTTTTGAACATACAAAACCGAACCGAACCAAATACATCGAATTGTCTTAGTAAATTATTTTGTAAGGTTCAATTTTATTATGGACTGTTAATTGATGATGTTTTATTTTGGACTACATTTTTTGACTTCTATTTTATAGAAGTTATGAAGATTTTATATTTTGATTCAGTATGTAAATTGAATATGATTGAAATTTTAGATTTGGATTGAAAATTGGGTTGTATTTTGTTTAAATTATTTTTTACATATTATGTTTTCTTTAAAAAGTTTAAGCCTAAATGCTAAAAAAACAACTTAAATGCCCAAAAAATTAAAAAACATATATAAAAAATACTTTCAAAGCCCAATAGGCCCAAAACCGAATTGAACTGAACCGAGATAAAAGTGTTCGGTTCAATTCGGTTTTCAGGTTCAAAATGGTTCAAATCGATTCATATTTTTAAAAACTGAATATATGTCGGTTCAATACGGTTTTGGCCAATACCGAACCGAACCGATCCATGCCCACCCCTAGGTATATTTATAATTATTAAATAAAGGGTAATGTTGGAATTTTAAAAATAATACTAATATATGGTGTACATACCGTTTTAGAGGGGTGCAAATATCGTCATTCTTAAATTTTATTGATAAATGAGAGGCATGCCCGGCCCTAGGGGAAGCCCAATGAGGCAACCGCTTAGGGCTTCCAATTCTAAATAGCCTCCAACTTGTAGTTTAAAAAATATATGTATTTTTGATTTCAAAATATGGCCCATATATGATTTTAAACAAAATAGGCCCATAAATGACTTTTAAAAATGACCCACCATACACATATTATTTTTGAGTAGTGATATTTGCACCTCTCTAAAACTGTATGTACATCCCAAATTTTTATATTTTTCAAATTCCAACATTAACCTTATTAATTTTTAAAAATATAATAATTTCTTATAACTATTTACTTTTTCGAATTTTGAACTAACTAAATCAAATAAAAACAAAACCCCAAAATTTTTTTAAAAAATAAAATGGAAAACTCAAATTAAAACGTGGGAGGAGTGCAGCTGCCTCTTCAATTGAGAGGAAAACTGTGGCTTGAAAAGATGGCAGCCTCCTCCAAAACCTCTTTTAATTTTGTGTTTTATATTGAAAAAAAAAAAAACGCAGAAACTATAAAACATTTTTAAAAAAATTTAATTTTTTTTAAAAAAATATATATGACATTCTCTATTTCTTTTCCTCTTTTTTAAAATGGAAATAATTAATAATAAAGTTGCTAAAAAAATTAACAATAAAAGTGACAGGAAAATGAAGAAAGATGAAGACGAAGCAAACAAGAATCTTGCATTTATTTTATGCGTTTTTCATTTTTTTTCTTTTTAATTTGTTTGTAGTAAAATAAAGAAAAAATAAGCCACGTATTTATTATTAGGATAATTACCCCAGTGGCCATCGAATTGATGACATACTATCAAAATGGCCACTGGATTGGAAAGTTGTTCCAAAATGGCCATTTTTGGTGAACTTTGTGACACTAATGGCCATTCCATCAAATTTCATCCAATGAGTGACATTTTGGTAAATAAAGGGATGACATTAATTTATTTAAGATATTTTTTTGGAAATCAATTTTTTCAATGAGTGACATTTTGGTAAATAAGTGGATGACATTAATTTATTTTAGATGTTTTTCGGAAATCATTTTTTTCTTTTTTTGAAAAGAATAATTTTATTTAGTATACATAAACATATATATATTTACACACACTAAATATAATTATTCTTTTCAAAAAACAAAAGAAATGGTTTAGATTAATACACGTGTCTCTTCTTTGTTTATTAGATTTTGTAACCTTAATCTTCTTAAAAAAATATATATATATGTGTGTGTGTGTGTGTGTGTGTGTGTGTGTGTGTGTGTGTGTGTGTGTTTTGAGATATATATATAACATTTGAACTTATTAAAACATGTGGTTGTGGTTGGACGTCCTGACTAGAGAATTATAATATATATATATATGTTGTAAATGTATTAAAATAAATAATGAATAAAATGAGATCAGAGATATAAGAGATGAAATAAATAAAGAAGAAATTGAGATGAGAGATACGGGGAGACAAAGATACGAGAGAGAGGGAGAGAGAGGGAGAGAGAGATTTGCTTTGATTGATTTCTCAGATAAATTATTCTTACATAACATTTACAAACGAAACCAACCTATATATAGGCAAATAAGAGAGGGGCAGTTGTTGTAATATTTAACATGTTTAACTTAATCATGAAGCAAGGGAGAAGCAAGGGAAAAGCATGCTTCCACGTGGGTTATGTACCCAAGAAGATGAGAAGAGAATTGGGTGGAAAGCCACATGTATTCATAACACTCTCCCTTGGATTTCCACCATTTATATTTTAATTTGCTAGGAAAAACCCAGTGGGACAAAAACCTTGGCAAATATATACAATGATCTTCTGGATCAAGTGGTATGGATGTGTTCAGAACTGTCTCATTAAAACCTTTCCGGTAAAACCCAGTGGGACAAAATCCGGTAGAAGGAAAAAGAGTACAGTACACATATGTCCATTCAAAATTTTGCTCCCTCTGATTGAACGCTCCCCCTGAACAAAACTTCAACATCAATCCTGTAATTTACAAAGCCGACGCATGCCAATTCCATATACCATTTTCTCAAAAGTTGTTGTAGGCAATGCTTTGGTAAACAGATCTACTAGATTATCTGTAGACCGTATTTGTTTAACATCAAATTGTCGGCTCTGTTGAAGTTCATGAGTATAGAAGAATTTAGAAGAAATATGTTTGGTTCTATCTCCTTTGATATAGCCTCCTCTAATTTGAGCAATACAAGCCACAGTATCTTCAAATATTGGTGTCAGCATTCCTGTAGATAATGAAAATCCACATGTATTTTGAATATGATAAATAACTGACCTTAGCCACACACATTCTCGGCTTGTTTCATGAACTGCAAGGATCTCAGAATGATTAGAGGATGTAGTGACAAGAGTTTGCTTTATGGAGCGCCAGGAGATTGTTGTGCTATTATAGGTAAAAACATATCCCGTTTGTGAACAAACTTTATGGGGATCAGATAAATACCCGGCATCAGCATAACCAAATAAACCTGAAAAATTGTTAGATTTTGAATAATATAACCCTAAATCTTTCGTTCCACGAAGATAACGAAAAAGATGTTTAATCTCATTCCAATGTTTTCAAGTTGGTGCCGAACTAAATCTAGAAAGTAAATTTACTGAAAATACAATATCTGGTCTAGCACATTGAGCCAGATATAATAAAGCACCAATTGCATTAAGATATGGTACTTCAGGACCCAGTATCTTTTCACCATCTTCAATTGGCTGGAATGGATCTTTCTTTGGATCAAGGGTTCTAACAATCATAGGGGTACTTAATGGGTGAGCATTGTCCATATGGAATCTTTTCAAAATCTTTTCAACATATGTTGATTGATGGGTAAGTATTTCATTTGATTTATGCTCAATCTCCAGGCCGAGACAATATTTTATATTTCCTAGGTCTTTCACTTCAAATTCCCTTTTCAAATATTCAGCAGTTTTCAATTCATATCATCAATGTAAACTGCTATAATAGCAAATCCAGATTCAGATTTCTTTATGAAGAACACATGGGTGTATAATATAATTATTATACCCTTATTTTATCAGATAATTACTGAGACGGTTACACCACATCTGTCCAGATTGTTTTTAATCCATATAAAGATTTTTGTAAGTTCATCAAATACAGATTACGAGATCTCGGTTTACATGCTTCTGGCATTTTAAATCCTTTCGGGATTATAAATATCTGCATTGAGTGAATCATATAGATAAATGATTACTACGTTTAGAAGACGTATTTCAAGCATTTTAAAGGCAGCCAAATTTATCAAAAATTCATAACATAATCGTATTCATCACTTTTGAATACCAAGTTTCTGTGAGAAACCTTGTACTACGAGTCGTGCCTCATATCTTATGATCTCGTTTTTCTCATTACGTTTCCGTATAAAGACCTTTTAGTATCCAACTAGTTTGACATCTTCAGGTGTCTGGAGAACTATTGGTCTAAATACTTTATGTTTGGCTTATGAAGTCAATTCTTCTTGAATTGCTTTTTTTTCATTTAGGCCAATCATGCCTTTGTCTACAATCATCGATACTATGAATTTCATAATCATCATTTCAGTAGCTACTGTATTTGAAAATGTATCACTGATGATTGTTTCTTCACTATCCTACATTTCTCATGTATGATTTATAGAAATTTATTAATTCTTATATTCTTGTATCTCTATAGAGATTTCTTCCATTTCAATGGATTTAGTCATTTCATAGACTCATGTCTCTTTAGATATATCAGACTCTTATTGAGTTGATTTAGAGAAAGTGGATTTATTTATAACTCGAGCTTTGTTTACATTAGGATTCTGATAACAATACCTTTCAAAGGTTCATAAGCTTATGATATTCATTAGATGATTTATTTGTTGCATTTTACTCAGATCGTTCTTCAGGAACAATCACCCGGCCGGGGTTTATAAGATAGCAACTTATAAAATTTTGTCACTTTTAATATATAAAGTAACTGATTAATAATTATCTGATGATCAATTATCTTTAAAAATGAACATGTTTATAACCAATTACAAATTGTAATGGTAAATAATGATGATAAACAGTGGGCCAGAGATGAATAGAATGTCTCCGTATAGAAATTGGTAATTGTATTGAAATGATAAAGTTCTCGCAATTACCTGGAGACGCTTGATAAGTGACTTTGCTAATCCATTCTGAATATAAACATGTGGAACCGGGTGTTCAATATTAATCTCAACTGATCTGCAATATTCATCAAATGTCTTGGAAGTAAATTCATCAGCATTATCAAGGTGCATTGACTTAATCGGATGATCGGGAAAATATGCCCGAAGCCTGATAATCTATGCAAGTAATCTTGCAAAATCAACATTGCGTGTTGGTAATAAGCAAACATGTGACCATTTGATGGATGCATCAACTAGGACCATAAAATAGCGGAACGGTCCACTTGGTGGATGAATAGGTCCACATATGTCCCTTTGAATCCTTTGTAGGAATGATAGGGATTTAAATCTGTTATAGGTAAAAATCGTCATAAAGGACACGTCATCCCCATAAAGAAGTCACGTAAGCAGGAATCAGGAAAAGTCAACTCGAAAGGGAGAAATCCCCCAAGTAACCCACTTGGTTGAAACCAAAGCGACCCAATCACAAACAAAGAGAACCAGCTTGGGCAACATCACCTACTCGGGCATACTCAGGCATACTCGGGGATCAACAAGAAGAGATGGTTACGGAAACTCCCAAACGCAGGGAAGGAATCAACAGTGAGCACCTCCACAATACGTAGCATTGCAACCCTTCAGAGTTTAACAAGGAAACAAGCAGGTCTCCCGCGAATAAAGGAGAAAGAATCCGGCCCAAACTCAGACTCAGCCAAAACAAGAAACATATCACGCCCAAGAAGGAAACAGAATCCGACTAGGACTGGGGAACCGCTTAAGACTTGGGCGCTACGACACCAAACCCTAGCGGTATCCCCAAACCCTAGGAACAATATGTATAAATACCCTTTGTAACGCATAAGGGAGGGAGAGACTTTTTTTAGCATAAAAGAGACCAGAGCGTATTTTTGTAATCAAGCTTATATAGTGGATTTTGGCTTCGTCGCTTAGGCAACAACCCGTGGACGTTTCTCCGGTCATCGGAGTTTTACCACGTATCTCTTGCTTATTATTTTACGGTATTAAGATTCAATTATTATCACCCACAAACGTGATCTCAAATCATCAATTGAGTGTTGACGAAAAATCACCGTCAACAATTGGCGCTAGAAGGAGGGGGATTAAAGCACTTGTGAGGCAATGGCCGGCGAAGGAGATGGTAGCGATTCCAGGCACAGTCATGGATTACCTACTAACGAATTGGAGGATGACGCCACTCCCAACACTGCGGATGCAACCTTAGCAACTGCAGATCAATCAACTGCTATGGCTGGCCTCCAGCGCTTCCCCCCAACTAATGAAGAAATCGTGCAAAGATTCCGTGCTTCTCTACAGCAACTCATGTCGGACGCAGCAAGGCAGGGAGTTGACCTTTCCACCAGGGAGGGTATGATGTCACCTCACAATCTTTCCGCCCCAAATCAGCAGACAACAAGATTGCGTTCCACGGTGGTGGTACCAACGCCGGATGCACCCATAAAAGCGGGCCGAGGTCCTACAGACAGGCCAACAATTTTGTCTGAAAGGTTAGCCAGGGATAGCATGGAGCATAGAGAGGAGAATGAATCTGACAGAAGGCATGATCAGGATCGGATGGCTAGGGATCAAGATCGCCCCAGTAGACGTACTCATCGGAGAGCCCGATCATCATCCTCAGGAGAGAGTGAGCAGAGTTATCATCGCAAGCACCAAAGGGGCACAGTTCGGCTGCATGGCCTACACCGAGAACATAGAGAGTTGAATCCAGAGGATAGGGGCCAAAAGTTGACCATAAGTCAGAATTTTAATGCGATGGGAGAACCGGAAGGAGACAGGGACATACTCATACTCATATAGAGTTTGACCCGGGAAGTTCAGAATAATCGTCGACAGATGGATGCTTTAGTCAGGCGATATGGGCGTAATGAATTGTCGAACGACGAGTCCGGAAGCCCTTTCACCAATGAAGTCCTGAGGACACCCTTCCCGGAGAGATTCAGGATGCCTCACGTAGAGCAATTCAAAAAGGACACTGATCCGAAGGAACACGTCAGAAGGTATAAGAGTGCCATGGCCCAGTATATCTACAATGACACCTTGCTGTGTTTGAATTTCCCCCAAACTCTCGGGGATTTAGGCTCCAGGTGGTTCGGCAGGTTACCAGCAGCGAGTATAGGCAATTTCAGCGAGCTGAGTAAAGCCTTCTTAAGGCAATTCCTCGGTAATGTACATAGGAAGAAGTCGGTGGCCCATTTGTCCCAGCTAAGACAGGGAAAAGACGAATCACTGAAGAAATATTTGGGGAGGTTCGGTCAGGAAGTGTCCGAGATTGGGAGTGCAAATGACGAAGCCATAATTACCGCGTTCATCAACAACCTTCAGAACGACCAATTGTCATTTGACCTCCGAAGAGCCCGACTAACCAGTTATGCCGATATGATGGACATGGCCGGGGGTTATGCCCTGGCTGAGGAGGAAGAAATTGCCACAGGAGGTTACTTCGTACATGGCGGTCGCCCAGAAGGATCTAAAACCAAAGACCAAGCAAAGGCGCCCGATACCAAAGGTGACAAACAGAAGAATAAGGCGCGGGATGGTCGAGATGGACGTCGAGCATATGACCCAAAAACTGATCAGCCACGGCAAAGGTTCCAGGGCAGATATACAAACTATGCCCCGTTGAAGAAGGATCAAGAGGAAATTTTGGCAATCCTAAAAGAAAAGAAAATGTCTAAAGAACCGCCTAAGCAGTCAACGTATGCTCGGAGGGACACCACCAAGTATTGCAGGTTCCACAAGGAGAATGGGCACGAGACATCTAAGTGCTTCCAGCTAAGGGACCACATCGAAACCCTCATCAGGGAAGGACATTTGAAAGACATCGTCTTAAAAAAGGCTGACAGGGCGGATGAATAAAAGGATAGCCGACAGGACGGGCGGGCAAGAAAGCCTAGTCCCAAGAAAGCTGAGGATGAAGGAGCAATCAACACCATCTTCGGGGGACCAGCGACTGGCAAGAGTAACATGGAAAGGACCCAGGAAATCCGGGAGGCCGTGGAAGCACGGAGAGACCTGGACGTCAATTTTGTTGAACCTGGCCCGAAGAGAATCAAGGAAGGCTGGGACCCGATCATATTCACAGAAGCCGATTCGCATGGAGTAGATGTTAGGCCAAATGACGCGCTGGTGATCAGCGCACGGATTGGTCATAGAGAGGTTCATCGGATTTTGATTGACAATGGAAGCTCAGTAGATATTCTTAGTGCAGAAGTATATGACCAGCTGAGGCTAGATAGGAAAGACCTACAACCATTTCCCACACACCTTAGAGGATTTGGAGGAGTCGAAGTAAGGTCGCTTGGCACGGTGAAATTACCCGTGAAGGTTGGGAAGGCTTCTTGCCAAAAAACAGTGCTACTCGACTTTGTGATGGTGGATACAGAAAATTGGCCGTACAACGCCTTATTGGGCCGACCATTCTTGAATAAAGCCAAGGCAGTGACAGCAACCTATGCCCTTATGATGAAGTTCCCGACAGAATATGGGGTAGGAGTGATCGTCAGTGTATAAAGATAAGGAAGTACACCAAGTATACGCGGTAACAGCCGAGCAAGAGGTTGGTGAACCTGAAGAGCAGGCAGAAGTGCCGAAAGAATTTGAGTTGGATCCCAGAGAAGAACCTGAGGCTAAGAAAGATGAGCCGACCGAAGAAGTGGCACTAGATCTAGAGGATTCGAGTAGGACAGTGAAGGTAGGGGCAAGTTTGAATGCACATGTCAAAGCCCAGCTTGTCACGCTACTGAGAGATTACAAAGATGTTTTTGCTTGGAGTCACGAAGATATGCTGGGGATAGACCCGAAGGTGATATCACATTGCCTCTCCATCAACCCAGAGTTTCGCCCGGTGAAGCAGAAAAGTCGGCTGTTCAACCCCGAAAGGAGTACATCTATTAAAAATGAAGTAAAAAAGTTACTTTCCGCAAGATCGATAAGGGAAGTCAAGTACCCGGAATAGGTGGCCAATGTGGTGCTAGTCAAGAAAAAGAACAACCAATGGAGGATGTGTGTGGATTTCACAGATTTAAACAAGGCCTGCCCGAAAGATAGCTTCCCATTACCAAGGATCGACCAGCTAGTGGATGCAACAGCAGGGCACGAATTGTTAAGCTTCATGGATGCTTACTCGGGGTACAATCAAATCCGAATGAATAAAGCCGATGAAGAGAAAACGGCATTCACCACAGACCAGAGGTTGTATTGCTATAAGGTGATGCCATTCGGATTGAAGAATGCTGGGGCAACGTACCAGAGGTTGTTGAACAGGATATTCGCTCGGCAGATTGGGAGGAACATGGAGGTTTATATGGATGACATGCTGACAAAAAGTGTCACGGTAGAAAGACATGCCGAAGATCTAAAAGAAACCTTTGAGGTTCTGAGAAGGTACGGGATGAAACTTAACCCGAGCAAATGTGTGTTCGGGGTACCGTCAGGTAGGTTTCTAGGTTTCCAGGTTTCCAGGTGCATCAGAGGGGAATCGAAGTGAACCCCGAGAAGATCAAAGCATTAGAAGAGATGGCTTCGCCAAGAACGATGAATGACGTACAGAGGCTGACGGGATGTCTTGCATCACTTAACCGATTCATAGCAAAATCAACAGACAGATGCGCCCCGTTTTTTAAAGCAATAAAGAAAGGAAAATGGCTCGAATGGAACAAAGAATGTGAAGCAGCCTTCCAGAAGTTGAAAGAGTAATTAGGGCGAGCACCCATCCTCTCAAAGCCAGTGGTTGGAAAAACATTGTACCTATACCTCTCAGTCACAGAAGTGGCAACAAGCTCGGTGTTGATCCGAACGGAAGACGGAATACAGAGAACGGTGTATTACACCAGCAAGGCGTTACTGCCTGCAGAGATAAGGTATTCACCGGTAGAAAAGATAGCGCTCGCCCTGATCACGGCAGCGAGGAAGCTAAGGCCATATTTCCAAGCGCATGCAATAGAGGTGTACACTGATTGCCCGCTGAAGCTCATCTTGTAAAACCAGAACTGTCAGGTAGGCTGACCAAATGGGCGGTGGAGTTGAGCGAATTCGACATCAAATACACCCCAAAAGCTGCAGTCAAGGGGCAGGCAGTGTCAGATTTTATAGTAGAATTCACCGAGCCAGATGCCGAAGTGAGAAGAATAATAGAAGAAAAACAGGAGAATAGCTTCCGATGGAGGTGCATGTAGATGGATCATCAAACACCCATGGCAGCGGGGTCGGGGTGGTCATAACAACTCCGGAGGGAGACGCAATAGAGTGCGCCATGAGGTTTGATTTCAAAGCAACCAACAACCAAGCAGAATATGAAGCTTTGTTGGCTGGCTTGAGGGTCTGTATAACGTTAGGAGCAGATGAGTTGGAGATTTACAGTGATTCACAAGTTGTGGTTAACCAGGTATTAGATGAATACCAGGTGAGGGAGGAGCACATGATAGCTTACCTGGACATTGCTAAGAAACTGCTCAGAAAATTTAAGGTGTATAAGATCTTTCAGATCCCTCGGGAAGAAAACGAGAAAGCAAACGCTTTGTCCAAATTAGCTTCAGCCACCATGAGTATCAGATCCAAAGCGATACCGGTGGCGCACCTGACTAAGCCGAGTATAGCAGAATCTGAGGAAGTTATGGTGTCGGAGATCCAACCAGTTCAAGGCGACTGGACCACACAGCTCAGAAAGTATTCGGAGGAAAACATTTTACTAGAGGATGCTGTGGAAGCAAAACGCGTCAAGTACAGGTCAACCCGGTACACAATTCTGAGAGGTGAATTGTACAGAAGAAGGTTCTCAAAGGTGCTGCAAAGGTGTATCGCCGACGAAGAAACCAAAAAGATCCTGATGGATGTTCACAGTGGAGTATGCGGGAACCATACTGGGGGTAAGAGTCTGGCGCATAAGGTACTTAGGCAAGGATTCTATTGGCTGACTTTGTTTGCAGAGGCACAGCGATTCGCGGAGAGCTATGAGACATGCCAGAGAATAGCAAACGATATTCGGCAACCCCCGGAGTTGCTCAGAAACTTAACTTCACTTTGGCCCTTTGCCATGTGGGGCCTCGACCTGATAGGACCAATGCCCACTGGAACAAAGGGGGGGTGTGAAGCATGCTATTGTGGCAGTAGACTACTTTACTAAATGGGCGGAAGCAGAAGCTCTCGTGCACATCACTGAGGCAAACACCACCAGCTTTGTCAGAAAAAACATAATATATAGGTTTGGGATCCCAAGCATCATCATAACAGACAATGGGACCCAATTCGAAAACAGCAAGTTCAGAGAAATGTGCGAAGAGTATAAAATCGCAAACTACTATGCGTCACCTGCTCATCCTCAAACCAATGGCCAGACCGAAGCTGTGAACAAGGTAATCAAGCACATGCTAAAAGCAAAGTTGGAAGCCAAGAAAGGCAGCTTGGCGGACAAGCTACCAGAGGTGCTATGGGCATATCGAACTACTGTAAGGTCATCAACAGGGGAGACTCCTTTTGCGTTAGCATTCAGGATGGAGGCCGTTATCCTAGTAGAAATAAGTTTTACATCACCCAGGGTACAGCTATACAGCCCAACATGCTACAGCAAAACTTAGATGAGCTTGAAGAAGTCAGGGATGCAGCGCAAGTGCGAAACGCCGCATACCAGCAAAGGGCTGCGAGGTACTATAATTCCCATGTTCGCGTGCGTAGATTCCAGCTCGGAGATTTAGTGTTAAGAAGAGTGTCCTCGAACACCAAGGACAGGTCAGCAGAATCCCTCGCCAATAAATGGGAGGGGCCGTACATCGTCAAGGGAGTCGCGGTGCACGGGGCATACATGATAGCCCTACCAGGAAGGAGCCTAGTACCCCGACCATGCAATGCATAGTACCTCAAGATTTTCTACCCCTAAGGAACTCATCCCTATGCTTATGTTAATTCAGTTTGTTTTTTGCTCAGTTTTAGTTTTGCATTAGCTGTTCCAGATTTATTTGATTTTCTAATAAAGTTCATTTGCCAATAAAGAGGTTATTCATTGAAGTCGATGAGTCCCATGATCAAAGATATTTCATGGCCTATGAACAACAGCAGCCACTTAAAAGTTGGCTAAACAAACGTCAAAAAAGAAAAACTTCGGGCGCTACGAAGCCGCGAGAGAGCGAACGAGTAGTGCTCGAAGGGCGAAGAAGCTGAAGTAGCACGCCCGCCTAGTTAAGATAGTGCAAACGCGCTTCTTGGCAAAAAGGCAAAACCGAGGCACCAGGATAACTAGAAAATTGCTCGGAGCACCGCCAGAGAGGCTGGTGAGATGCGCAGCTGTGTTGGCCGGTACATAGTACCCCAACGATTCGGTAAAACCTTGCACATATAAAACCGGGAGACGTCCTAGGTGACTTGTGTAAGGACCTCAGCGTATGGTCGTGGTGAGCCTCGATGTAACGTTTAGGTAAAACCTAAATAGGTCAAAAAGACAAAACGCCAGTTAAATAAGATACTCGGCCAAATTAATTGCCAGTTGAATAAGACACTCGGCTAAAGATCAGTTAGTTGCCAGCTAAATAAGATACTTGGCCAAATTAATCGCCAGTTAAACTAGATACTCGGCTAAACTAGCTAGCGACCAGTTAACAAAGTACTCGGGAATTAGAAAGCGGAACGGTAAGAATAAAAATTCATATATATAAAGTCAATACAAGAATCATTACAAAAAAAAAAAAAAAAAAAAAAAAGAATCAAGAAGAAGGCGCTGGGGGTTGTGAGCTGCTCCTACCGATGCTCGGGTCAGGCTCCATCACGTACTCGCTGAGGAGGCTATCATCAGAGGGCCACACAATCACATCTTCTTTGTCATCCATCCAGGCGCTATAGTCCATCCTAGGGACGGGACCAACATTAGGATTCTCACCATCGATCCCCGCTTTCTGACAAGCGTGAAAAGTAGAGAAGGAATCGGCGGTAGGAACCTCCAGATGCATAGGATGTGGCACCTTACCTTTACTTCGGCAATATGCTCGCCACTTTTTCATCTGGATCCGAAGAGACTCCAGGGATGTATCCACATGCTTCTTGATCAAAAGGCTCCAGTTGCCCGGGCCCGGTCGGTCGCCTTATTCTTCATCTTGAAGAATTCTCCAGCCGAGACCATTCCCCGTTGGAACTCCCTGAGAAGCAAAGCATCATAGGCTGGAGATCTTTTAAAGCGGTCGACCCTCTGTATCTCCAACTCCAGCCTAGCTTCCTTTGACAGAGATTTGACTGTCAAGGCCTGACGCTCCAAGTCTTCTATCCGGCGTTCATAAGAGGTTTTCGCTTCCTCAGCGGTCTGCTCGGCTTGGAGCAAAGCATCTTGAGTGGAGGACAACTGATCTTGCAGGGTTTTGGCCTTCTCAGCAGCAAAAGATGCTTTCTGTTCAGCCTCCATTTGATGTGCCAGGCATTGATCCAGGAGCACCTAACTTGATCTAGCCCCCTCTTGACAAGCTAACTCAGCCCGAGAGCGATGGTCCTCACTCTCCTTCAGTTGGGCTTCTAGCTGCCTTATTCTTTCTGCCTGGGCTTCACCAGCCTGGCAAGCCCCAGACATCTCAGCCACCGTCTGCAGCAAATCAACAGGCAATATAAGTGAAGTAACAAAAAGAAAAAAAAAAAGGAAAAGGAAAAGGAAAATACAAAATCATGCAATAAACAAAGCGTTACTCACGTAGGAAGCACTGTTGAAAAAGTTACAGAGCCGGTCGGACACGGTTCCAGCCCTAAAGTGACTCCAATGATCTTCCCCAATATAGGCTCGGCCTGAAGCCATGGCCCTCAGCATAGTCTCGGGGGTAGGATCATCTGTCTGGGTCGAGGGGCCCAAACCACCAACGCAAGTTTCAGGGAGCCCGGCAGCCGAGGCCACCCGAGGAGAGCTAGCGGAGCCGCCAACACTGCCCTTGATCTGGTCCCGTGGAGGGGTCATACTCATTTTTCTCCCAACCTCTGCTCCCCCCTTATCACTTGAAGATGAATCAACATATGCAACTACTCGGGGGATCTTGGGGGTGGGGCGACCAAGAGAAAACGAGGCTTTTCTCTTTCCAGATTACCTCCCGTGAGAATTCAAGTCAGCTGCAGAATCTTCAGAATCCAGATCGGGATGCCTCATTTCAACACCGCTATCCCCGGGAGGAGTAGGAATTGGCTCGACAGGAGTTGGAATCTCCGGAGCCATCACAGCCGAATGTTCCCCAGCTGCTTCAGCACCCTGGAATGTAGCACTTGGCATGTTCGCTGCAGAGTGGGGAGAATTAGTTCCACGGGAGAAAGCCGCTGGCTCAGGCTCAGGCTCAGGCTCAGGCTTAGAGGAGTGCCCAGCTTTCTCTTTCCCTTTAGAAGAAGAAGGACCCGCTTGATTGTCCTGCCCAGCAGCGGTCCTACTTACTCCAAAGTTGGTCCTACTTGCTCCAAAGCCCTCCGGATCGCCCACAGTCTCTGCTGAATATACGGTCATTTCTTGACCATGGATCTCCTCGGGCACATAATCGGGTACTCCCTCTTCATCATCTCCCTCGGGAGGATTCTCAGGAGCACTTTCATCAGAGTCACCTTCAGGAGGGGCTATCCCAGCTTCTCGCTGGCGAAGAGCCGCTTTTCGGCTCGCCTCCATGATGCCTTTCATCCGGCGTGCCTGAGCATCGCAGACTATGTCTACATCGAACACTTAAAATAAAAAAGAAGGGAAGGTGTTTCTCTGAGTCAGTAGACTGATTTAAGAGTCAGAATGCAAGAATAAACAGGAAAAGCTTATAAAAAATTTATGGCATTTGCGGCATGTAGAAATTTGGGGAAAAAGACGAGCTCTGATCATCTTCTCATCATTGAAGAGATAAGGTCTGCCCCTCTTCTCCAAAGGGCGAACGGCCGCCGGAGCCAAAGTCTTAAGCTCCTCGTCAGTAAAAGCAGGAGTCATATGGTTCCATTGGGGCGAACAAAAGTACCGAGGAACCCTGCAAGTCACCCGAGTACCATCAAGATCAAAACTGATTGATTGGCCCCAGCGTTTACCCACAAAAAACCAACTGTTCTTCCAAAATTTATTTGAAGTGGGGAAGCCCCAAACAAATCCCTTCATCTTCTCGTCCGTGGTCGGTTCGATTTCACTCTTAACCACGACGTCTTTAGGGATCCAGAACTCGGGCTGGTTTGATTGAAGAAAATAAACCTCAGTCTTCCCCACGGGCCTCAGCACATAAAAGTGTCGGATTTCGTGAGGTGTGGGAGGTGGCCGCTTCATCCTATGCCACATGTGCCACATGCACATCAAAATCCGGTAGCTATTCGGAGTTAGTTACGCCGGGGCAAGTCGAGACTCAGCCAAAAACCAGGTGATGAAAGGCTGAAGAGGAAGAGTGACACCGCAAGTGAGCATTGCCCCATAGATTGCCACGTGGCCAGGTGGGGGGTTCCATGCAGCTCGACCGTCAGTAGGAATCAGCGAAACCATGTTGTTGTCCAGGTCGAATCGTCGCATATACATTTTTTATCTCTTTAGGGCCAACCACGTTCGGCTTGATGTCATAAGCACATATCCGCTCGGGAGAGAAAGGAATGCGATCGGCCCTATGCTCCTCTTCAATATCGTTCTCAACTACCCTCTGGGTCCCGACTCAGCTCTCCAGAGAGTGAGAATCCTTTTTACAATTACTCATCCTTTTCCCCGCTCGTCTCCACGGCCGAGTATCAACACGAATGGAAGCAGAAGAATTTGACTGAGCTTCAGGCTGATAAGAGTCAGGCTGCGATGAATTTGAAGAAACGGAGGGAATTTCTGAAACATGAGGAGCTTCAGAAGTAGCATGTCCTTCACGAAAAAGCCCCGAAACGTCAGCGTCTAAATATTGAGGTTGATCAGGGAGAAGATCTCCTAGCAACCTGTGGACAACCGTGGCAAGAAAAGCCTCACCTTGTTCAATAGCAATCATACCAACAGTAAAAAGACGATGTCTAGCAGCAGGATCCATAAGAACTAACCTTGATGTATCAGAAAACTAGAGGTACGCGAACTGTAAAGGAAATCTTCAGAGAAGAAGGAATAGTCTTCAAGAAAAGATCCGGGGTTTGAAGTTGAAGATCTTGGCAAGACTAAGAAACAAGCGTCTGATTCCAAATAACTCAAAGAAAAGTAGCAGATGCAGGCGAACTTCTATCAGGAAGAGAAAAGAAAGATGGCAGGAGATCTTTTGCAGAGAAATGGGGATTTTTCTCCACGAAGCGCCAAGCTGATATATATATAGGCGGTACCGGATTCAAAAGAAATCGAAACCCTAGAGAGGGTAGGTGAAGAAGCGGGAAAACAGAGAGGCGGGGGAAGTGACGTAGGCTACGCACGAACGAACAGAAGGGTCGTGTCCCATTAATGCCTCCTACCACAACCAAGCAAAAGGAGACATGTGGCAAGCAGAGAGAGCTTTGAGCCGTCAGGAAGTCAGTATGTCACCATCAAAAGATTTCTGAATAGTGGGTGGATCAAGCATGTGCGGACATAATTGAGACACGTCAGTAATACTTCAAATCAAACGAGGATACTGAAAACCAACATTAATATGGAAGACGACAAATGAAAACAAGTCATGAGAAACGAAGCAAACAGGGGGTTAAATATTTGTCCCGAGCAAGCGGTATTCGGCTCAAATATTTAAGGGGGTATTGTTAGAGGTAAAAATCGTCATAAAGGACACATCATCACCATAAAGAAGTCACGTAAGCAGGAATCAGGAAAAGTCAACTCGAAAGGGAGAAATCCCCCAAGTAACCCACTCGGTTGAAACTAAAGCGACCCGATCACAAACAAAGAGAACCAGCTAGGGCAACATCACCTACTCGGGCATACTCGGGCATACTCGGGGATCAATAAGAATAGATGGTTACGGAAACTCCCAAACGCAGGGAAGGAATCAGCAGTGAGCACCTCCACAATACGTAGCATTGCAACCCTTTAGAGTTTAACAAGGAAACAAGCAGGCCTCCCGCGAATAAAGGAGAAAGAATCCAGCCCAAACTCGGACTCAGCCAAAACAGGAAACATATCACGTCCAAGAAGGAAATAAAATCCGACTAGGACTGGGGAACCGCTTAAGACTTGGGCGCCACGACACCAAACCCTAGCGGTATCCCCAAACCCTAGGAACAACATGTATAAATACCCTTTGTAACGCATAAGGGAGGGAGAGACTATTTTTAGCATAAAAGATACCAGAGTGTATTTTTGTAATCAAGTTTATATAGTGGATTTTGACTTCGTCGCTTAGGCAACAACCCGTGGACGTTTCTCCGGTCATCGGAGTTTTACCACGTATCTCTTGTTTATTATTTTACGGTATTAAGATTCAATTATTATCACCCACAAACGTGATCTCAAATCATCAATTGAGTGTTGACGAAAAATCACCGTCAACAAAATCCAACCTTAGAATGATATAGTTTTATTACTAATTTCCCTTGTGAACATGCAGTACACAAATTTTCATGGGATAAAAGAATCTTCTGGTTCTTTAATAGATGTCTGTGAGAATTTTTAATGATTCTACGCATTATTGTAGATCATGGGTGACCAAGATGGTCATGCCAAAGCATAAATATTTTTTGATCTGAGAACTTCTGGTTCATAATTGCATAAACTTCTACACCTTTTATAAGAGTATAATATAATCCAGATGATAAAGCACATAGCTTTTCCATAATGAGTTTCTGGCCTGAGTCATGAGAAGTAATGCATAGATACTCAATATTCTCATAATTTATAGTTTCTAGGTGATATCCATTACACTGTATATCTTTGAAACTGAGCAGATTTCTTCTGGATATGCTTGAATATAAAGCATCATTGATACATATTTTAGTATTATTTGGTAACAATATCATGGCTCTACCGGAGCCTTCTATCAGATCTGCTGGACCTGAAATTGTATTAACATTTGCTTTGAGCACGGTTAAATTCAGAAAGTATTTATGATTCCGCATAATCGTATGTGTCGTTACACTATCGGCTAGACATATATCTTTTGTATCTTGCTTTTCAATATCACCCAATTTACCGTTTAAAAACATATCTATTCTCAAAGAAAAATAAAGTACATATTAGACAAAGTGATCGAAAGTATAAACATATAGATATGAAAATATTTCACTTCATAAACACAAAATCATGAATTATGAATTATATTGATTTTTCGAACTTCCGGTTCGACCATGAACTGCAAGTTCATAAAATTCAGAAAACTTCAGGTTCTAAATAGAAATTACAAATTGACTTTCTAGATGAAAGAATCGTAACTTGATTCAATTCAGAATTTCTGGTTCTAATAAACTTTGACATAAAAGTTTTAATATCACAATTTAAATTGAATTCAGAGCTTCAAGTCTGATTAGAACTTCATGTTCAAAACTTGAGAACTTCAAATTCAGATTTAATACTTCGTATTCAAAATTAGAACTTCAGGTTCTATATAGAATTCGAATTTTGGAACTTCAGGTCCCAAGTATGACATTCATGTACATAGTAATGAATCAAGAACTCCATATTTTTTATTGAAATTTAAAGTTTAGAACTTCATATTCTGATCGGTTTGTAAAACCACGCCAACTTAAATATTATAATGATAAATCCAGAAACTTCAGATTCTGGTTAGTCGGTCTAGCCGAGCTTGGTTTAAATTTCAGAAACTTAACGATTGACCTAGTTAGGCTCAACACATAATTTATACAAATCCAGAAACTTTAGGTTCTGGTTAGTTGGCATACTCAGATACATAAATTGCATAAAATTAAATAGATGCGTAAAATTAAATAACAGATAATATAACAAAAATAAGATGAAGAAGAACAAGAGAATAACAATATGAGATAAAGTGAAAATGGGAGAAAATTTACTGTTTGCTTTTATTGCTGATTTCGGATTACATCCTGACCACACAATTTCAGCTGTGTAGTGATTTTGAATAAAGCAAAATTATACTCAGAGATTAATCTAAAGTCTTGAAGGCGTAAATGTTGCCACTAATACTTGGCATTTGGTAATGCAACATCGGATTGGTTATCAAATCGATTTTTCAGTTCTTGCCATAGAACTTCTGGTTCTGTGACCGTTAGGTATCGGGCTTTCAGATCGTAGTTGTCCCCATACACTTCTAGTGCAGCAAATTTTAAATTTGCAAGCTTTGACATTATTACAACTTTTGGTTATCCGAAAATCATAATCGGAGTCAGAACTTTTGGTCTGACAAAAATCCGAGGAATTTAAACCTTTAGATATATAAAGGAATATTTGCAAGTAAATAAATCCAGAAGCTTCAGGTTCTGGTAATGATAAATAAATCCTTAAACTTCAGGTTCTGGATGGGTGACAAAACTGTTTAAATAAAAATTACAAAATAAAATGTGTAATAATAAATGTGAAAAAAGTAAATCCAGAACTGCAGGTTCTGGTAGATTGGTATAGCCAATCTCATAAAAGCGTATAAATAAATAAATAAATGCAAGAAAGTAAATTGCATAAAAATAAAATGCGGGAAAGTAAATTCAGAACTGCAGGTTATGGTATTAATAAATAAAAGTCTGGAAGCTTCAGGTTCTAGTAATAATCAATTTAGAAGCTTCAGGTTCTAGAAATAAATCTAGGAACTTCAGGTTCTAGTGGTAATAAATTCAGAACTTCAAGTTCTGGAAATAACAGCATCGTGCTGATAACGTGTTGTAAATGTATTAAAATAAATAATGAATAAAATGAGATTAGAGATATAAGAGATGAAATAAATAAAGAAGAAACTGAGATGAGAGATACGGGGAGACAAAGATACGAGAGAGAGGGAGAGAGAGAGAGAGAGATTTGCTTTTATTGATTTCTCAGATAAATTATTCTTACATAACATTTACAAACGAAACCAACCTATATATAGGCAAATGAGAGAGGGGTAGTTGTTGTAATATTTAACATGTTTAACTTAATCATGAAGCAAGGGAGAAGCAAGGGAAAAGCATGCTTCCACGTGGGTTATGTACCCAAGAAGATGAGAAAAGAATTGGGTGGAAAGCCACATGTATTCACAATATATATATATATATATATATATATATATATATATGAGATATGCTATACATATATATACACTAAATATAATTATTCGTTTCAAAAAACAAAACAAAAAATTGATTTCCAAAAAAAAATCTAAATTAAATTAACGTCATCCCCTTATTTACCAAAATGCCACTCATTGGATGAAATTGGATGGAATTAGATGGAATGGCCATTAGTGTCACAAAGTTCGCCAAAAATGGTCATTTTTTAACAACTTTCCAATTCAGTGGCAATTTTGATAGTGTGTCATCAATTCAATGGCCACTGGGGTAATTATCCCTTTATTATTTATAATATTTTTAAAAATTAAAAGAAATGGCATATTTGGTAATGTGTGGGGTGTGTTTACAAAAATTCATATTTTTTAAAATTTTAATGGGGTGTACATACAAAAAGCGGTGCACATACATTTTTTCAGGGGTGCAAATATCGTCACTCATTATTTTTTTAAAAATAGGCCCACCAATGGAAACCCATTTATCATTCTTACAACAACAACAACATTGGATCGAGGTGGTGGTGGGTTGAATCCTAACAACACTCGTGTTTGTTGTAAATAATCCTCTTTTATATCGCTAAGGAAAAAAAAAAAAAAAAAAAAAAAACAACGCTAGTCTCTTATCAGAAATAGAATAAAAATCTAAAATCAAATTAGGGTTCTTCAAAACTCCTCTTGATACAAAAAATTCTTGTTTCGAAAGTAATTAAATCAATACATTTTTTTTTCCTTTTTCTTTTTTTTGAAAACTTTTTTTTACTTATGTAAGCTTAATTAATACTTTTGCTGCTAAAAATGTGGGACGAGTAAGGTTTAAAATTTAAATAATATATTCTTCGATGCAATTATAAATTTTTTATTTTTGTAACTTTTTATTTGCTATTTTGTTGTGTTATAATCTTGAGTTTGAGTTATTATATTGATTTTTACAAGTATTTACTAGAGGAAAAAAAAAAAAAAAAAACCAAGTAAACATATATAGACTATCAAGGGCCTCATTTTCTATAGTTCGCCTCAAGTCCTGAAAATCCCAGGGTTGGCCCTAATGAGAGGCAAGTTATTGAATCATATATATCCTTTAGGCTTCTATTTATCTGAAATTTTGGGAGAAGACGAGGCTTGATTTATGTGATTTGATCCATTGTAGAGATGATGAAGGTATATTTTTGGGTGATTCAAATTGTAGTTTTGATTTGTTTCCTTTTTATTTGTTTTCTATACTCCAATATGTTGGAGCATTGTAGCCATTTGATGCTAGACCAAAGACTAGAGTAGAGAAAAAAAAAATCAAGTTATTCAATTTTTTTATTTGCTCTCTCGGTAGTTCGGAGAATCATCGAGTTAGCAAATTGTTAATAAATATTCTTTTATTAATGACAATTTTATTCATAATTAAAATTATTAAGTAAGATAAAAAAAATTCTAAATAAACTTACACAAATCTTTAGAATTCATAAATCCAAAACTTCTAGAAAATGAGTTTACTATTTTTTTTTTTAATAGATAATCATTAGAAAAAAAAAAAAAGTGTTTTCTGAACCATAATTTCCAATTAAAATTTAAAAATGAAATGTTCATTAAAAAAGGTTATTTGGAACGTAATGATTTTTTTTTTTTTAATTAGATTGTTTTAGAAAATCATAAAAAATAAAAATAAAAAAATAAAAAAAAAGGATTGCAATCATGGTGTGATTGGTTTTAGCACTTCAAGATTACATTTAGGGATGGCAAAAATCCACGACCCGCCCCAAACCGGTGGGGATCCGATCCGTTTTGGGGCGGGTCTAGAGTAGACATGGCAATGGGTCGTGTTATTATGAATTAGTGTCATTTCATGTTTGGGTCGTGTTAAAATCGTCCCACTTGAACACGACCCGTTAGCTTAATGGGTTTAAATATAAAACCCGAAACTATTTGTTAAATTAATAGATAACCCGGCCCGACCCATTACAAAATGTTATACAGTATTTGAAATTTATTAAAAAGTTGTAAATAAATAGTATTGAAGCATGATCAAATTCATGCAATGTTATTCAAGAATAAGTGTCAAGAATAGTACTAATGTTATTCAAGAATAAGTGTCCAACCTGATATAATAATATATAGATGATAATATTAGCTAGATTCATCCTATTATTTTTATAATATTAATTAATTAATAAATATATTTCATATTTTATTGCTTATGATTGTAGGATACAAAATCAATCTCTTTAATTCCCAATCAAAAATAATAATAATAAATAATTTCCAATTATTTCATACATTATTGTCTAGTATATATTATTATTTAATATATTTTCATGGTAAAAAGCTAAGTAAAAATTGGTGGAGGCTTACTATCTTATTTTACAGTATTCATTGTATATTGATACAATTCTTTGAGTTTTACTCTGCATTGTTTGTTAATTGCAGAAAAAAAAATAATTAATATTTTATTCTAGATGATTTTCGAGATATAAAAGAGCGATAAATTACATTTTAATTCTCAATTTTTTAAATTTTTTTCTTTGTGATACTACCTTTAAGACTAAAGGGTATCACATTTTTTTTAACAACTTATTTCTTAAATATTAATATATTTGTCATGCGTGACATTGAATATTAATTTTTGTGTTGGCCCTCTAAAACCAAATTCCTGGCTTGGCCCCCGTGTCCAACAAACAGTTGAAAGTGGAAACTTGAAACCAAAGCAATAAGAATTTGGATTAAACAAGAAAGACAAGAAACACAAATCAACTTCAAGATTAAATCTTGATTAATGAAAAAAAAGAATTATTACATGGCTCCGACGTTGTCAATTAAACAGAACCAAAAAAATAATTGAAAGTTTACACTGTACGATGATTCAAACACCATCTATAGATTCTATAGGATGATCGAACTGAAGTTACGTAGTGTTCTTGGTGATCTTGAGTAACTGCTCGAAGGTATGAGTTGGGCATGCAAGCGTAATCGGCCCGTCAATTTTAACATCAAAAACATCTCCTTGTGAAGTGTTGATGAGTTGTTGAAAGTTTGGTAATGAGAGATAAATGAGTGGAACTTGGTATCTCTTACGCTCTTGGCCGACGTAAATGGCTACGCAGCCTCTTGCAAGCTCAAGCTTTTCAGATTTCTTCTCATCAGCATTCACCAACCTTTTGTACCAGTTGTTGGAATCGCTGGCACTCAACTTCTTCATGAATCTTCGAAGGGATCTTGTGGAGATCATCATGATATATTCTCAGAGATTTATTATAAAGTTGAGTAGGACTGTAGGAGAGAAAAAATTAAAGAAATTACAAAGCACAAAGTGAGGGTTTGTGATGTAAACAAGATGAATATATATATAGAGTTAACAATACGACTCCTGGTTTGATTAGGATTCCTAATCCTATTAGTTTTTATATCCTAAATTATCCAAATCCTATTATATAATATTTTTAATAAAATATTATGGATTTCACCTTTGTTTTTGGAAAGTTTTTCATAAAATGGATTCTATATATGTATAAGTTTTTCATAGCTTGAATCCAATAAACAAGTTCTTCCAGAAATACACTTATTTTACTAGTTTATGTATACGTTTGGACCGTGCATGGGCACTATGCGGCTATGCCATCGTATCATCATAAACATTATTTATACATTTTGTGGGTGATTGATGGAGATCAAGTTACTTTAAATTTTAAGTGGCGATATTTACACCACTCTAAAACTATATATGTACCCTCATTAAATTTTTAAATTATTATAATTTGTAATTACACTCCACATTTTTTTCAAATATATGCGCTGTAGATAAATACCATAAATTAATAAATTATAAAATAATTAATATAAATTATAAATTATTTACTAAAAATGAAAAATAAAGGAGAAGGCTCCTCGATCCTTCCAAATCGAAACTCATGCATGCCAACCGGTTGCATTTTTTTTTTTTTTTTTTTTTTTTTAACAAGAGAGTGTTTCTTCTATGGACATTAAAAATATCCTTTAACCTTATTTAAATAGGAAAGAACATCCCTCCATTCCTTCCTTAAAAAAAAACTAGGAAATTGAAGAACAAAACGATGATGTATCTGGAATTTTTTTGAAAAAAAAAAACTTGGATCTCCATTATCAACAGTCAAAACAAAATTTGGATCTCCATTATCAAAACACCACTTTCAAGAAATCCTTTTGGGTTTTGAAACGAACCCACAAATTAGATAAATTATTAAAGAAATGGATTCAAAGAAGAATGGTGACAAGAGAGATAATCTGTAAAGATTAAAAATTAAAAATTCTGGAGAATTTTTTTTAAAAAATTTAACTGGAAATAATCACAGCTTTTTCAATTAATAAATATCTAATAATCACTGGAAATAATTATGTATGTTTGTTAAAATTTCAAAATATTAATATTGTATTAATAAAAATATATAAGGTATATTTAGGGGTGGGCATAAAAACTGAAACCGAATTGAACCGAACCAAACCAAACCGAAAAAGGGTGTTTGGTTTGGTTCATAGCTTCTATTCGGTTCAAACTGATTTGAAATTTGAAAATCGAATTGAATTCAATTTGGTTTCGGTTTTGAACATACAAAACCGAACCGAACCAAATATACCGAATTGTCTTAATAAATTATTTTGTAAGGTTCAATTTTATTATGGACTGTTAATTGATGATGTTTTATTTTGGACTACATTTTTTGACTTCTATTTTATAGAAGTTTATAGAAGTTATGAAGATTTTATATTTTGATTCAGTATGTAGACTGAATATGATTGAAATTTTAGATTTTGATTGAAAATTGGGTTGTATTTTGTTTAAATTATTTTTTACATATTATGTTTTCTTAAAAAAGTTTAAGCCTAAATGCTAAAAAAGCAACTTAGATGCCCAAAAAATTAAAAAACATATATAAAAAATACCTTCAAAACCCAATAGGCCTAAAACCGAATTGAACCGAACCAAGATAAAAGTGTTCGGTTCAATTCGGTTTTCAGGTTCAAAATGGTTCAAACCGATTCACATTTTCAAAAACCGAATATATGTCGGTTCAATACGGTTTTAGCCAAAACCGAACCGATCCATGCCCACCCCTAGGTATATTTATAATTATTAAACAAAGGGTAATGTTGGAATTTTAAAAATAATACTAATATATAGTGCACATACAGTTTTAGAGGGGTGCAAATATCATCACTCTTAAATTTTATTGATAAATGAGAGGCATGCCCGGCCCTAGGGGAAGCCCAATGAGACAACCGCTTAGGGCTTCCGATTCTAAATGGCCTCCAACTTGTAGTTTAAAAAATATATGTACTTTTGATTTCAAAATATGGCCCATTAGGGAAGCCCAATGAGACAACCGCTTAGGGCTTCCGATTCTAAATGGCCTCCAACTTGTAGTTTAAAAAATATATGTACTTTTGATTTCAAAATATGGCCCATATATGATTTTAAACAAAATAGGCCCATAAATGACTTTTAAAATTATTTTTGAGTAGCGATATTTGCACCTCTCTAAAACTGTATGTATATCCCAAATTTTTATATTTTTTAAATTCCAACATTAACCTTATTAATTTTTAAAAATATAATAATTTCTTATAACTATTTACTTTTTTGAATTTTGAACTAACTAAATTAAAAAAAAAAAAAAAAAAGAGTAAAACTCAATTTAAAACGTGGGAGGAGTGCAGCTGCCTCTTCAATTGAGAAGAAAACTGTGGCTTGAAAAGATGGCAGCCTCCTCCAAAACCTCTTTTAATTTTGTGTTTTATATTGAAAAAAAAAAAAAAACGCAGAAACTAAAAAAAAAAAAAAAAAACATATGACATTCTCTATTTCTCTTCCTCTTTTTTTAAATGGAAATAATTAATAATAAAGTTGCTAAAAAAAATTAACAATAAAAGTGACAGGAAAATGAAGAAAGATGAAAATGAAGCAAACGAGATTCTTGCATTTATTTTAGGTGTTTTCATTTTTTTTCTTTTTAATTTGTTTGAAGTAAAATAAAGAAAAAATAAGCCATGTATTTATTATTTATAATATTTTTAAAAATTAAAAGAAAGGGCATATTTGGTAATATGTGGGGTGTGTTTACAAAAATTCATATTTTTTAAAATTTTAATGGGGTGTACATACAAAAAGCGGTGCACATACATTTTTTCAGGGGTGCAAATATCGTCACTCATTATTTTTTTAAAAATAAGCCCACCAATGGAAACCCATTTATCATTCTTACAACAACAACAACATTAGATCGAGGTGGTGGTGGGTTGAATCCTAACAACACTCGTGTTTGTTGTAAATAATCCTCTTTTATATCGCTAAGGAAAAAAAAAAATAAAAAAAACGCTATTCTCTTATCAGAAATAGAATAAAAATCGAAAATTAAATTAGGGTTCTTCAAAACTCCTCTTGATACAAAAAATTCTTGTTTCGAAAGTAATTAAATCAATACATTTTTTTTTCCTTTTTCTTTTTTTCGAAAACTGTTTTTTTACTTATGTAAGCTTAATTAATACTTTTGCTGCTAAAAATGTGAGACGAGTAAGGTTTAAAATTAAAATAATATATTCTTCGATGCAATTATAAAATTTTTATTTTGGTAACTTTTTATTTGCTATTTTGTTGTGTTATAATCTTAAGTTTGAGTTATTATATTGATTTTTACAAGTATTTACTAGAGGAAAAAAAAAAGAAAAAAAATAAACATATATAGAGTATCAAGGGCCTCATTTTCTATAGTTCGCCTCAAGTCCCGAAAATCCTAGGGTCGGCCCTAATGAGAGGCAAGTTATTGAATCATATATATTCTTTAGGCTTCTATTTATCTGAAATTTTGGGAGAAGACGAAGCTTGATTTATGTGATTTGATCCATTGTAGAGATGATGATGGTATATTTTTGGGTGATTCGAATTGTAGTTTTGATTTGTTTCCTTTTTATTTGTTTTCTCTACTCCAATATATTGGAGCATTGTAGCCATTTGATGGTAGACCAAAGACTAGAGTTGAGAAAAAAAAAAAAAAAATTCAAGTTATTCAATTTTTTTTGTTTGCTCTCTCGGTATTCCGGAGAATCATCGAGTTAGCAAATTGTTAATGAATATTCTTTTATTAATGACAATTTTATTCATAATTAAAATTATTAAGTAAGATAAACAAAAATTCTAAATAAACTTACACAAATCTTTAGAATTCATAAATCCAAAACTTCTAGAAATGAGTTTACTAATTTATTTATTTTTTAATAGATAATCATTAGAAAAAAAAAGTGTTTTCTGAACCATCATTTCCAATTAAAATTTAAAAATGAAATGTTCAGTAAAAAAGGTTATTTTCTATTTTTTTTTTTTAATTAGATTGTTTTAGAAAAAAAAAAAAAAAAAAAAGGGTACTGCAATCATGGTGTGATTGGTCTTAGCACTTCAAGATTACATTTAGGAATGGCAAAAATCCACGACCCGCCCCAAACCGGCGGGGATCCGATCCGTTTTGGGGCGGGTCTAGAGTAGACATGGCAATGGGTCATATTATTATGAATTCGTGTCATTTCATGTTTGGGTCATGTTAAAATTGTCCCACTTGAACACGACCCGTTAGCTTAATAGGTTTAAATATAAAACCCGAAACCATTTGTTAAATTAATAGATAACCCGATCCGACCCATTACAAAATGTTATACAGTATTTGAAATTTATTAAAAAGTTGTAAATAAATAGTACTGAAGCATGATCAAATTCATGCAATCAAGTCCATTATAGACTCCAACATTCAATCGAAACATATTATTTAAAGAAAAACAAAAGTAAACAACTTGAAAATAAAATCTAACATGACTTCCATAAATCTTCATTATGTTACGATTGAGAATCTTAATCCCAACTGACCATTACAAATGTTAAATTATTTGTGTTAGAAGACAGCAAGTCACTTTTTGGGTTATGGTTAGAATATAGTGATACAATCAATTTATAATTTTAGAGTTTTTAATTTAATTTTTTTATTAATTATTAAAATATATCCTAAATGTAATTATAAAGATATTTTTTTTATAAATTCAACAACTTTAATAAATTTATTTACTATTGAGTCGGTAAATACAAAGTTTTTTTTTATAATAAATTTCATAAACATTAATGGTTTTTTAAAGGTGAATCCAAAACCGACTCATTATATTATGAGTTTTAATGGATTGACCCATTAACAACCTGATCCAATAAACTAGATCCATCAACCACTATTTTCGAATGGGTTTGGGTCGTGTGAAATTTTGCTAGGTCTAGTCTGGAGCACTTTAAACGGGGCTCGGATTGAGTATGGGTCAAACGTTGTCGACCCGGTTTATAACCGGGTCAGGTATGAGTCAAACCACTATGATCCGATCCGCCCCGGTTGACCCAATATTTATATAATTATTGTTTAATATATTAAAAATATAACAGGAAAGACAAAACTCTAACATTTTTTGTCTCTTTATCTAATTGTATTTTAAGTTAGAATTCATGGTTTATATAATTTAGATGTTATATTCTATTAAATTTAAGTTTGTATTTGAATTTTAATGGTACTCTATATTTTAAATTTTTATATTTATTTGTTGTTTATGTTTAAATTTAAATATATTTTTCAATTTAAGTGTATTTTTTAGTTTGATTGAATGTTAAAATTTAAGTTTACTATCCTAAAATTCAAATGTATAGTAAAATTTTTATATTTAATTGTTTGAATCTTTTTTTGTTAAATGAAACAGGTTAGTTCAGGTCGGGTTTGGAGCACCCTTACCTCATTCGAGTTGGGCTGCCTCATTTGGATCGGGTTTGGTTTGGAAATCAAAAACCCGTTTGGCTCACGGGTTGGGTTTGAGTCAACTTACTAAAATCAGGTTTTTAGTTTGGGGCATGCCGACTCGGCGTGTTGCCATCCCTAATTACATTGTCCATACTACGTTGGTGTACATGCCACTATAGTACTATTCAGACCTGACACGGTTCCGTTTTCGGTTCCAAGGTTTGGTGGAACCGGAACCGGCATATGCTGGTTCCGATTCCGGCCAAACCGACGGTTTTGAACCTTTTTTTATAATTATTTTTATTAAAACTCAGTCAAGTCTATCAAGAGAGTAAGAGACCAAGCCAGATCAATCCAAGTATCCAAGTATCCAATTGTCCAAGAAGAAGAAGAAGAAAAAGAAAAAAAATCAAAAAATCAAAAAATCAAAATCAGATGGTGCCATGGTGGTGATGATGGTGGATCGAATTTCAAAGGGATTTGGGGTGGATCGAAGAAGAAGAGGAGGAGATCGATCGAAGAGAAAAAGAAGAAGAGGAGGAGATTGAAGTAAAGAAGAAGAGGGGGAGGAGGAGATCGAAGTAAAGAAGAAGAAGAGGAGGAGATCGAAGTAAAAGAAGTAAAAGAAGAAGAAGAAGAAGAAGAAGAAGAAGAAGGAGAAGAGGAGGAGGAGGAGGAAAGAAGAAGAAGAGTCTGACGACTATGAGTAAGTAGAAGAAGGATTTAGGTTTAGGTTTAGTAATTATATTAAAAAAATAATATAAAAAAAAATGTTGAAACCGCTAGTTCGAACCGGAACCGGAATCGCTGGTTCCATTCCGGTTCGAACCGTCCGGTTCCACAAACCTTGGAACCGGAACCGGCCTCCCCAGGTTCCAGTTCCAGTTTTTCTGGTTCCGGTTCCACGGTTCGAACCGGAACCTTGTCAAGTCTAGTACTATTATAGCCTAAATAGCTCTCTTTAAAAATAAAAAAAAAAAAAAAAAAAAAAAAAAAATCACATTATTTTGATTTCAGAAGGTGCTATACACTTGAAAGAGGTTAGTAATCTATTGAGCCGAAATTTTGTTTTCTTTGATTTGAGATAACTTCACATATTTCTTACTAAAACTTCTTAGTTTCTTATCTATTTTATTTAACGAAAAAGTTGAGTTGAGCCTTTTTTAACTATGAAATTTGATTTTGACTTTTTATTTATTTATAAATATATCATATGCGGTGTGATAACTTGAACATGAAATATTAATAGACTGAATGAGCATCATTTATTATCAAATCACATTACACGGTGGTTTTAGAGTCCATCTTACTATCTTAGTGGTAGCATAGTGAAATGTTGGCAATCTATGTTTTAAAACTAAAAGAATTGGCATGATATTAGAGGAGGTGCCTAAATTATTATTGGATGATTAGAGCTTTAACCAGATAGATTTGATGTGTTTCATGAATGTTATGGCTAGAGAATTAAATTATCAAGGATTACACTCAGGGCCGGATGTACATGGGACCCATAGGGGCCATGAAGTAGAATCAAAGCAGTAACCAGGTCCAACAACTGGGTTGTGTCATCTTTTGGATACTGATTCTGTGAATAGGCTTGAACAGTTGATGAATCAATGGGCTCCATCTAGATCCAAAAAGCTTCCCCTCTTTAAAGAGATTTCTTCATTTAGAGATCAGTTTGGCTTGTTAAAATGTTAATGTATTTCTTCATTTCTACTTGTACTATTGTGGGTGTGGGTGTGTTAGGCTGGCTTGGCGTTTTTCTTTTTTCATATTAAGCTCCTTGCATTACATTAAAAAAAAAAAAAAGGTAAAAGAAGAATTCCAAAAAATAGTGCAAAATATAAAGAGATCCTATCCCCTACTGCCTTATTATCGCTTTAAATATTCCCTATTTCCACTTTTGATCCAGCATTTTCTTCGTTTCGGACTAGTTTTTCTTGTTAGATCTATTATCTTTTTCTGAATGATAGACTCTTTTCATTAGCTTTCTCAATAATAAAATATATCTAATGAAGTATGTGGGCCTACTATTATATTTTAATTAAAAACATAATTATTACAATAAATAAATATAAAGTATGGCCTCACCAATTATATTTATATTCATGTATTTCTATTTACGCGCGTTTACAAATCGGGAGTGAAATAAAATATAATTAAATCCGATGGGAAAGGGAACCATGAAAGAGAACTTGATTCCTTATACGGGAAGGAGAATCAAGTTCTCTTGTATAAAGAATCAAGTTCTCTTTCCAGCAAGACCTTAATTCATTACTTATGTATGGGGCCGGTGAATGAACATGATGAAATTCATTGAGCTTATATTAAAACTACTCCATTCCAACCAAATCTTGACCATTATGATAAATCCGGATCAGATTCTTCATTTTTTTTCTACATGTTTAGAATATTCTAATACAGAACTTGCAACTTTATGTAAACCGTGCTTTCTCTTTAGTAGGCCAACTAGACATTATTGCGGTGACTGCTTTCCCTACCGATGAAATTAAATGTTGAAAAACGGTTAACGATGACAACAATTGTTCGTTTTTAACTCATGTAGGAAAATACCATAATCATATCATTACATATGAGACTAAACGATATTACATTTGGTTTTTTAATAACTTAATTTTTAAATATTAGTTAGTATATTAGTCTTGGTCCCCCAAAGCCAAAATCCTGGCTTCATCCTTGATTATACTACCAAACAAAATTAGTAAGTATAAAGTTATTTGTAATTGTAATATATAGAATATATATATCCAAACCTTGCAAACTCATTCAAGGCAATGTGTAATAGTGGAATTGGTGAGAAATGTCACCTTTTTAAACTGATTTGATGACAATGTCACTGCTTTAATAAGTTAAGTTAAAAAGGCACCTATTATGGTGAACAGACAAAAATACCCTTACTTTACACATTCTTTTCTTACTTTGAAGTTTTCTGAGATTTAAAACAGACCTCCAATGGATAATTAGTTTTGTGGCTCTACACAAACGCATTCGGGGGTCGAGCTCCCCGCTGAGCTCGCGGTGGTCGAGCTGCCCGGTCAGCTCCAATGGATAATTAGATTTTTTTTGGTTTTGAATCTTCCATTGAAAAGGCTCGAAATGAAGTGTTCGAGCCTTTTCATTCGTGCCTTTTCGTATTCGAACACTTAATGAAAAGGCACGATTACTGTACCATGTAGGTATAAAAAACGAATACAAAAAGGCTGGAAACTTTGTTCAAAAAGGCTCGAAATATTTTTTAATTTTTTAATCGAGCCTTTTGGAAAATTAGCCTTTTGGAAAAGTTATATGGAAAAGTTAGACTAAATCGAGCCTTTTAGGTTACGATTTGGAAAGGTTATTTTTAATAACTTATTTTTAATCGAGCCTTTTAGAAATATAGTTAGGCTATAATCTAGGCTCGTAACCTTGCTCGATAACCTTTCCAAAAGGCCCCAAAGCTCGAAAATTTCGTCCTTTTTGAAATATTTTGGCTGTCATCCTTGAATTATACTACCAAACAAAATTAGTAAGATATAAAGCTTAACTTTTTCGTAATTGTGAATATATTTCAAAAAGAATATCGAGCCTTTTCCGAACTTTTTTCGAACCTTTTTCGAGCCTTTTGGTGAAGAAGGTTACTGTGGGGGGCAATTTTGTCCGTTCACCATAAATGGTGCCTGTTCCCAAAAAAGAGCCTCAAATAGTGCTATTTAATTTTTTAACCCATGTGTAATATACTAATATATATGTTCTAATTTCTATTTCAACTTCACAATTAAAAAAAAAAATTCAGACGTGTAGATGAAAAAGAAAAAAGAAAAAAAAAACATGGAGGACATATACATATTTATGTAATGGAATTGAAATCTATGTGTGATAGGATGTTGTTACTTGTTAGTTGTTACATAAGATATTTAAGCAAATTAGAATCCATTCCACGGAAAACATTCCAAAAACAAAAGGTGAAATCCATAATATTTTATTAAAAAATATTATATAATAGGATTTAGATAATTTAGGATATAAAAACTAATAGGATTAGGAATCCTAATCAAACCAGGAGTCGTATTGTTACCTCTATATATATATTCATCGTGTTTACATCACAAACCCTCACTTTGTGCTTTGTAATTTCTTTAATTTTTTCTCTCCTACAGTCCTACTCAACTTTATAATAAATCTCTGAGAATATATCATGATGATCTCCACAAGATCCCTTCGAAGATTCATGAAGAAGTTGAGTGCCAGCGATTCCAACAACTGGTACAAAAGGTTGGTGAATGCTGATGAGAAGAAATCTGAAAAGCTTGAGCTTGCAAGAGCTTGAGCTTGCAAGAGGCTGCGTAGCCATTTACGTCGGCCAAGAGCGTAAGAGATACCAAGTTCCGCTCATTTATCTCTCATTGCCAAACTTTCAACAACTCATCAACACTTCACAAGGAGATGTTTTTGATATTAAAATTGTCGGGCCGATTACGCTTGCATGCCCAACTCACACCTTCGAGCACTTACTCAAGATCGCCAAGAACACGACGCAACTTCAGTTCGATCATCCTATAGAATCTATAGATGGTGTTTGAATCATCATACAGTGTAAACTTTCAATTTTTTTTTGGTTCTGTTTAATTGACAACATCGAAGCCATGTAAAATTCCTCTATTCTTTTATCATTACTGTAATAATTCTTTTATTTCATTAATCAAGATTTAATCTTGAATTTGATTTGTGTTTGTTGTCTTTCTTGTTTAATCCAAGTTCTTATTGTTTTGGTTAATTTATGATATCAAATTCAAGTATTCAACCATATGTTGGGCACTTGAACTTGAATTTCATGATTAAACAAGAAAAAAAATGGAGTGTCTATCAAACCAATCACTAACTTACTTAAAGTCTAAATTTTTTGTTTTATATATTTTTGTCTTTTAAAATTTGTTTGAAAAAAATATAATTAAAAGTTTTTTATTTGCATTTTTATATAATTTATTTTATTTTAAGGGGAACAGAATAAAGTATAAATAAGTAACTAAAGGTATTTTAGACTTTTAATACTAAAAATCTGGTCAGCTGTTAGTTTGGATGGAAGTCAATTGACGGTAGGGGATGTTTGTGTAATATTTGGTACAAAGTCCATATACATGTAATTATGCATAAACTCGGGTGAGATTTGTGCAATTACTCCTAAATAATATTTTATGATGAATTGATGATATCATGGCATAGATTATTCATGTACCATCTATACACATAATGTCTATGATGATATCATAGATTACATCACCCAGGCAATATATAAATTAAATAACTGCAATTATTGGCCCAGTGGATGCTATAGGTTCAACCATGACTATAATAAATAGAGAAGATTCCAGAATCCATGTAAGTTTATGAAATTTTACCTTTTTTTTTTATTTTTTTTTCTTTAAATTACAACAACTGCCGGGATCCAGCATAGCCCGGACAACTGCTCCCACAAAGGAGAGAGAGAGCACCCACACTTGATAGCCAAGGGGGGACAAAGAATAAATAAATATATATATATATATATATAAGCGTGCCATGAGTGTTGAACCTTGGTGGTGGAGGGTCCAATTGGAGAGTTCAACCACATTAGCAAGAGGCTCAATAGTAAATTTTACCTTTTTCATATTTATAAAATAGACAAAATGATCCCAAATGTTTTAAAAATTATACATTTTTCTTTGAATCAAAATTACATTCAGTCAATCTTACTATCAGATAGATATAAAGAAAAGAAAAGAAAATTGTATAAAATAAATAATATAATATAAATATTCATAAAAAAAAAATTAACACAGAGAAAGTTAGGGCGCGTTTGGTATCGTTTTTAAAATGGTGTTTTTGAAAACTATTTTTTAAAATGAAAATCATGTTTTAAAAATGATGTTTTTAAATATGTAATGTGTTTGGTAGTGTTTTTTGAAAGTAGTTTTTTGAAACGGAAAACGATGTAAAAGTGTTTGGTTGTTGTTTTTAAAATGGGTAAAGTAGTTATTTGGAGGAAAAGTTGATTTGTTTTGAAATGATGTTTTTGAAAATGGTGAAAAACAATAAAAAGTTATTTTTAACTTTTTAGTTATACATTTCAAAAAGTTATTTTTTGTTTTCAAAAACAGTTTTATAAAATATGCAGCCAAACAACATTCAAATCGTTTTTTGTTTTTAAAAACAAAAAACAATTTTTAAAAATAGATCCAAACACCCCCTTAGTGCGTAAAAGTTGTATGAGAGAATGAAAACGGAAAACACTCTCATAATTCATGGTTGAGATCTGAAAAAGCCTTTGGGCGTGGCCTATAAGGATTAATTAGTAGCGTTTGTGGAAAATTCCCAAGAGTTTAATTAATAGCGTTGACGTTGATTAGCCGAGGCCGGAGGAGAATATATAACATGTTAAATACAGTGTGGATTTCTGTATTTTAATGAATTCTTAATAACGAAAATAAAAAAACTACATTTGATTCGATCAAATGTAGTTTTTTTATATATTAGAGAAGTTGACTTTTTTTTCTTTTTTTTTTTAGTTCATTTATGTTTATCTTCTAGTATTGGGGACATATTCACAGAGAGGAGAGGGAGAGAAAAGAGTGAATATCCAGAAAACCAAGGAAATATTTTATTTGTTTCGTTTACTTATCAGAGTTGAATCTTGAGTAGTTGTATGAAAAATGAAGTTCTTCAAGAAATATCAGGAGTACATGCAGCAAAGACAAGAGAAAAAACTAGCTGGAGTTAATTTCAAGGGGATGAAGAAGATTTTGAAGAAGTGCGGGAGAGAATTTCAATCCCAGCAGAAACATGTTGATGGAGACGTGCAAGCTCGCCCTTATCGGTGTACAGGTATGGCCACTCGAACCTGAGCGTTCTTTATCACCAAGTCACAACCGGATGGTAATAAATTGAAATGAATATGCATGCAGAGTGCGGTGAAACCTTCTTCGCATCACTTCTGGATGAAATGTCAGGAGTAGTGGGGTGTTTTAACGAGCGCGCACAGCAATTGCTTGAGCATCATCTGGCTTCAGGGTTGGGGAGGTGCCTTGTCTGGCTCAAAGACAAGCTGAAGAAAGGAACCCCTGTTACGTTATTTCAAGAAGCAAATGACTTGGTTACCTATGCCATCATCAATGCCATAGCATTGCGAAAAATACTTGAAAAATATGATAAGGTCTTAATCATTTATTTTATTTTTTTATATATATTTATTTTCAAAAACAAGTTATTATTTGAGTTTATTTTTTGGTTTTGGAGGAGACTACAGATTCTTCAGTCGAAGGAAGGACAGGCGTTCAAGTCAAAAGCCCAAAGTATGCACATCGATATATTACAGTCGCCGTGGCTGCTTGAGGTTTTGGCTCTTCTCATCAATTTGAGAGAAACCGGCCAAGTCAACTCATCAAGCAATTGTGCTTTTGAGCTGTTCGAAGGCTGCTCTCTCACTTTTATTGACGGCAAGCCATCACTCTCTTATCACCTCTTTGATTCCATCAACATCGATATCGATTTGAGTTGTCCTATATGTTTGGTATGTAATAAATACGGTATAATTCCGAGGTTTTTTTTTTTTTTTTTTTTTTTTTCTGATAGACACACAACTGTGAGTATACTTATCTACCTCGTCACTTTTTGATTGTCATATAAACATTATTTGACTTAATTACATTGCCTTTTCTGGTAAAAAGTGATGAGGTTGATAAGTGTACTCACAGTTGTATGCCTACCAGAGAAAAACTCATATAATTCCTTCATAGATAACGATTTGATGAAATTGCTTATCATGTATATTAATTGCAACAGGACACGGTGTTTGATCCGGTATCTTTAAAATGCAGTCATATATTGTGCTACATGTGTGCTACCTCTGCCGCATCGGTTAGTATTGTTGATGGACTAAAGGCAGCTGACTCTAGAAAAAGATGCCCTCTCTGCCGAGAGGTAACCTAATTTGTATTTGATTGAGATTATCGACTTTAGACCATCTCCAATGTATATGTCAATGTCAATGTCAATGTCAATGTCAAATTTAGCACCAAAAAAGAGTAAAATGCTATATTTGGCACATCAATTTAGCATTGTGTTCCAATATATAATTCAATTTACTATTCTATTTTTATTATTTTATTAATTAAAATTATAAAGGTAAACACTTACCATTAATGCATTCATTATTTCTTTTAATGCTCTAATGCAAAGTTCTATTAATGCATTCATTATTTCATTTTTAATATATATATATATATATATATATATATATATATATATATATATATTGGTATTCTTGTAATTAAAAAAAGAGCATTTATTACTGTGTCAAATTTAGCGCACTCATTTGACACTGTATTGGAGGATGGTTTTTGCACTATGTGCTAAATTTTAGCATTTGCACAGCATTGGAGATGCTCTTAATGTCATTAATTATAAATGCATTAGATTTACGGAATAGGAGACGATGCTTATGATCTCTAATTTCGTAGAATGATGGATCTTGTAATCATGGTGTGATTGGTCTTAGCACTTGAGGACCAATCACACCATGATTAGTGCCCCCTTTAAATGTTAGTAGCTTAATTATAACCCAAATTAAATGGACACTTTTTAGCTTCTTTTTGGTTTTGATTTCAGGCAGGAGTATATCAAGGTGCTATACACTTGAAAGAGCTTAGTATTCTATTAAGCCGAAGGTTTGTTTTCTTTAATTTGAATATCAAATATATTTATATTATTGGTTTATAGTAAAACAATTATATGTAATATGTATATTGAATTAAGATATCACAAGCCAAAAAACAAAAATGCCAATGCCAGTAAGAGTTAAGAGCAATGGTATTATTTAGATATATAAGTAAAGTATAAACCTATAGACTTGAGAGATGGCAAAACGGTTGGTGTAAATAAAATTTATGTGCACCACTTTACTAGTTTCATACATAGTTAACACATCAAGCTTCTTATTTGAACAGCTGCCGTGAATACTGGGAGGAGCGGCTTCGGACGGAAAGAGCCGAGAGGGTTCGGCAGGCGAAGGAGCATTGGGAATCTCAGTGTCGGGCATTCATGGGTGTTTGATCAGGCCATTAATTCTCTCATTATAGTTTTAGTTTAGGTTAAAAGCTTGAGGTTGCAAGCACGTAAGAGATACCAAGTTCCACTCATTTATCTTGTGAATCATATCCCCACATTGCTTAGTCATTAAGGGGAAATGCAATATATGTGAGGGCAACCCTTACCCTAAAAGCTTGCTTTTAGGGTTGAGTTAGGCCCAAGACGACTTTGACATATCTCTCATTGCCAAACTTTAAACAACTCATCAAGACTTCACAATAAGATGTTTTTGCTACAACCCACACATTCGATCGAGGAGTTACTCAGGATCGCCAAGAAAGATGGCATTAGACAGAAGACTTGCAGTTGAAACTTCAGTTCATGGTATAGAATCTATAGATGGTGCTTGTATCATATTTATTTCATATAAGTTTGAAAGATGGAACCATGTAAAATTCTTCAGTTCTTTTTTTGATTGCTCTAATAACTCTTTTATTTCACCAATCAAGATTTAATATTGAATTGAATTTGTGTTTGTTGTCTGTCTTGTTCAATCCAAACTCTTATTGCTTTCGGTTACATTGTGATATCAAATACAAGTATATATACAACCATTTGTTGGATAGGTATAATTGAATAAGATTATTAACCCTTTTCGTTATAGTTTTTCTTTTTCTCAATTTTTTTAGAAAGTAAAAAATCGAAGTTCTTATGGTTTATTTGGTTGATGATGTCCGTATGCATTTAGATGAATAGATAGACATTACTCTAACGCACACATATACCAGACAGCAAATTGTCTTACAATTTATAAGATTAATCATTGCTTTTGTGATTAGCAACAGTAAAAACACTGAGCAATATGAAAACATGGTAACAAAATCCAACAAAAGGTTATAATGTAATGAGAGAATTAAATTACCCTAGAATTCAATTTCAATCTCAGGTAATCTAAAAAACAATCAAGACTACTGATCACTTCATTTCATGTTAAACTCAAGAGGGGACCTATCCGGTGTTCGGCAATGACAAAAGTATATTTTCACTACAAAGGTTATCAATTTCTTGGGCTTAGCGTACTTTACTCACATGGGTATGATAGCAACAAATTTTGAAAACAAGTCAAGGTTAATTTTCGAAACTTTAATATTTGGAAACCACTTTAAGGAAGTGGAGATAAAATTGTTCCCAAAAAGAGGTCGGTATCATACAACATTTTTGCATTAGTACCATAGCCAGACCCCAATTTCTTCTAAACGAACGCATTATATGATGATAATAAGTTAAATGTGGATTCCAAAGAAAGTAGAGAAATCATTGATTATCCATAAGAACATTTTGTTGCGATAAATAAAGAAAAATAGTAAACATTGATGTTCAAAGCAGAGCTAAGACGTTCTCAACTGGACAATATCAAAGGATTTTTATCTTTACACATGTGATATCTCTTGCATAATTTCTCCAAATTGAAGATTGAATGTTGCATTGCGTTTAGTTTTGTATCCATGAACATTGCCTGCCAAGAAAGTAAAGCTAGGTAAGACAACTGCATCGAAAATGTAGTATGACAGATTGACAGCTAAAAAATGGAATAAGAAGTCGTATTGCACCTGGTAGTTGTCTCCATATCTCTCTATCAGCCGACCAATATGGACGCGTTGCATAGTGGTCAATGGCTGCAAAGGTGCAACCTTCCCATCTTTTCGCTTCTTTCCAAGAGCTGACTTCACGTCTACTTGGCCAAAGAAAGGCGTATTATAAAAAAAAAATCATCAAAATAGAACCACCAGGATCACACAAGTTAGGTTCAGATAACCTTATATATTATAATGTATATCAGTATATACAAGTTGTTTTACTTATTTTAATTCCGTGAACACTAAAACAAAGAATACCAGTAATGGAAGGAAAAAAAAATCAACACCGAATCAGAAAACAAACAAGCCTGAGCCTAATTCACTACTGACACAAATACACTTTCAACAAGGATGCATTTACATCCAAAGGAACAATTGATCAGACGATTTCCTACATCAACTGATGAGAATTGCTTCAACCCCGAAAAGAAATTACTCAATAGACCAGAAAATTGAGGAAAAATAGGCATTACCCAGCAAAAACTGTATATCTAAGACCGCTTTGACACTTTTAAAGTATAAAATCCTCACCCTCTAGTGTGCAGAAATAATAGAATTTGCAAAAATGATAAAAGGAGAACACAAATTAACAAGCCTAGAGTGAGCAATGTTTTATCATCTCAGTTACTGATCTAAAAACAAGCAAAGCAATCCTAAAAGCTAGTAGCCTAAAAACATCTATAGTTATAATCACAAATCACAATCATGTCTTCATATATACACAATAATATACAGAGTAACAAAATCAAAATCAAAATAACGTTTGAAAACAGAGAGGGAACTGACCGTCTTCTTCAAGGTCGCTGCCGGAATCGATGGGATCGAATTCAGAGGCGGGTTCTTCGGACGGCGGAGGCAGCTGGAGGGAATCGCTTTCGACGACGTGAGAAGTGCGAGAACGGACGCCGAGGAAGTTAGGGTTTGAAACGAAGCCGAAGGACTTGTAGTTTCGAATGACGGTGCCTTGGTCGTCCCATTGTGGAAGCTCATCGACGAGAGAGCGAAGCTTGGGAGGGAGAGTGAAGGCTGGCTTGAACACGTGTGGCTTCTTCTTTGGAAGCGCCACTCGAACCTTAGTTCTCGATTGCTTGTACTTCCTTCTTGACCTTCCCATCTCTGATTTTTCTCTCTTTCTCTGGTTTCTAGGGTTTTGGCAGAGGTTTTTGGGCTTTTGACGACATAAAAGAGTTGAAACGGTGCCGGTTTGTGTCGTATTAGCTGAGCAGACATTAAACGGTGAAAGAAATTCGAAAGAGTGCCGGCAATTTGTAGTCGTGAAATTTTGTGACTACCAAACCCGCCCGTTAAACGGGTTCTCGGGTTTTACCCAGCAAACCCGACATTAAACAGGTGACCCGCGAACCCGATATCGTGAATAAAACACGTTTTATTTCGAAAGTAGCATCCATTGACGTATACTTATAAAACATTCCCTAATCCTGAGGCTAATTGCACAAACAACCCTAGGTTTGACAAAAGTATACGGATATGGCAGTTTTTGGCATACGTTCTCAAACTTCCCACGACCTTTGAAAAATATTGCATAGACATCCCCTACCGTTAGTTGGGATTCATTAACTCCTAACGGTCAATAGTCAAAGGTGAAAAAGTCTAAAAAAGTCACAAACTTCCCTCGTAATTATTGGTTTAGAGGGTGCTTCTGATCACAACGGTCCTAAAAATTCTGTAACTTTACAAACTAGGTTTCATTATCCAATTGTGTTATGTATTTATGGTTTATAATAATACATTTCATGATCATCCTGACTAGATATAGATATCCAATTTTGTTTTGTATTTATGGTTTAGACCACACTCTAGTCGGTCTTGAAAATTTAAGTTTTGTAACCTTACAAAACAAAGGTCATGAAAAATTTTCAAGACCATCCTGACTGGCAAATTATTATTCATTTAGACGATATCTATTAATGATTAAAATTAGTAAAACCTTGTTTTTCTTTGTTATGTTTCTTAAAGTATAGAAATTCGTAGGTCAGGATCCATACATTATTCAACAAAATTTAACCTTTTTAATAATATCAAACTATCCGAGTATGTAAATGCCTAGATCGAATATGTTCTTATGGTCTTGACCATTCATATCATGACCAAGACCATCAAAATAGTAAAGTTTGATCAAATAAATTTGTTCAGGTTTTTGTTAAATCAGTCATGTCCTGACAAGAAAATCCACAAGAAAATCAAATGGTAAATGGGAAAAAGAGAGGAGAGGAAATAGAGTTCCGCAAAATCAATTCATAATTCAAATCATGTCTCTCGAAATCAAATAGCAAAATGACTAAGTATAGGCAACATAGACCAAATCAGATCACACTAATCAAAAACTATAAGTTCAAATGGAACAAATATTTCGAAAATCTTTATCTTATTCTCTGCATCAAAGGTGCTTCATCACAGCACCATTGTGTTTACCCGCTCCTAAAACCATAATTTTATTTTTATTTTTTTCTGTTCTTCATTTGTCAACTACGAAATCTTCGATTTTTCGAGGTACGCTCAGAGCTATGAATTAATACAAAAATCAAAACAGATCGATGGGGAAAATGATCTTGTCTGTCAACAAGTAAATGTGACAGGTTTGTTGCGTCAAGTCCTGAAGATCAACTGGTATGCTCCTGTCATAATGCCCCCGATGATGCTTAAAGTTCTTCTGATCGATTGGAATACTCTTGAACTAATGACGCGAAAATTGTTGGTCTTTCAAGCAATCTGGATGGCTTGTCGAATTCTTTTGCCCATCCTGTTAATGTACAAGAAAAGAAACAGTGTTACTACATGTCTACAAACTTCATGTGATAACCAATGCCAAGAACACTATCGAAGTACATTTATAACAGCCCAGACCCACTAAGTAGATACTGTCCGTTTTGGGCTTAATGCAAGCATCTTTACCCTCACGGATTTGTTTTGAGCCACAGGTTTCACGCAAACGTCCTTTCACCCGTAAGCTCAAAATGAATCTACTTAGTTAAGGGAGTTCAAGACTTTTATACTAAATGTGAGATGTGACCGTGTTAGTGATACTATTGGGAACAGAAAAGAGCACACACCTGCATCGATAACCAAAACCTTATCACAATCCATGACTGTGGGTATTCTGTGAGCAATGCTGATAATTGTACAGGCTGCAAAATCCTCTCGGATGATCTTTTGAATTACAGCGTCAGTTTGTGAATCGACAGAGGCAGTAGCCTCATCCATGAATAAAAGCCGGCTGCGCTTTAACATAACCCTCCCCAAGCAGAGGAGCTGTTTTTGTCCCACACTCCAGTTGTCTCCTTGATCAGTCACTATTAAATTGAAGTGTTATGGTAAGTTTCAGCTTGTAAAAGATATAATAATGACAAAAAACTCGAATCTAAGGGAGATGAGAAGGGAAGTGGAGGTGGAAATAGGCTTACCCAAGGAATCGAGTTTATCAGGTTTTGCAGTCACCACATCTTTAAGTTGGCAACGCTCGAGGCTCTGCGGAAACCATAATATTTCAGCTAGTGTGACAACTAAATCCAAAATATTTGATCATAGATGTGGTGAGTAAAATCAGGAAACAGGAATACATGTTTACCTTCCATATTTCATCATCGGTATACTGACCAGTTGGATCAATGTTGCTTCTCACGGTTCCTTCAAAAAGAACGGGATCTTGAGGAATGATCCCAAAGCGAGACCTAACATCATGCAGCCCGAACAAGGAAATGTCGAAACCATCGACAATTATTCTCCCTCCTGAGGGTTCAATCAGCCTAAAGAAAACTTGGATCAAAGTTGACTTCCCACTTCCTGTACGACCAACAATACCAATCTTCTCTCCCCCGCGAAAGCTAAGAGTTATGCCTTTGAGAATTAGAGGAGTGTTGGGGCGATATCTAACCTGTTTGCCAAAGTTTTTTTCACAAAGATTCCAAGTTCAGTGGCAATCATATCTTAATTTGCTTAGGGTTGTAGGCATTTTGGTTCTCCTTTTCAGTTATAAAGGTCAAATTGATTTTGTGAAAGATTCTAAGTTCTAGAGTTACCTGTAAGTCTTTGATGTCAACATTGCCCTGGTTAGGCCAACTTGGAGGGGGATGACGATCTTCGATCTCCCATGCTGATTCTGATGGAATGTTTGTAAACTGCTCTATCCTCTCAACAGAGACCATCTGATTCTCCAACAAGCAACTAATATATACCACAAAGAACAACACAGCATCGAGGGCCATCCCGTATGAGAGAGCCAAACCAACGCTCGCTACATTATGTAGAAGTAGAATTAGTCAGATATATCCATACCAAAAATATGTAGCCTTATTCTTAAATGAGACAGTGATCAGAAAATAATTGATTCTGTCTATGAACTTTATATATACACTCTTCTGCAGAATAAGTCTGAACAACTCGTATCATCAAAGATAGCATTTCAATTAAAATAACATGTCAGCATATTCTTATAATCTTACCCGGATCTATAATGCTGCTAGGTAACAAAATCATGAACATGGTTGCGGTGCAGAAAAATAAACTCCCCAGCAACTCCAGACGGAAACCCAACCACTCACTAGATCCATAGTTGTGGAAAGACATGCGCAAATTGGAATTAACTCGGGTAAGATTTTCCTCACAAAATCTATTCTGCTTTTGGAAAGAACGGATAGTCATAAACCCAGAGATGGTCTCTGAAAAGTGATGGATAACAGGCGCTTTGGTAATTTGGTCAAGGCGGGTTAATTCTCGTGCTGATGAGAGATAGTATCCCTGAAACACAAAAGAGAAAACATCTCCAACATGAGTTCAACATAAACTCATTTCTGACACATTGTTGAAACCTTGAGGACTTTCAGGATTTCTTCCAATAATGATTTGATGTCAAATTGGTTTCTCTCTATATGCAAACAGAGTATAAGGACAAAAGGTTAAAAATTAAGCACAAGTACGAAAGAAAGCTCATACCCGGTACCAGTAGTTCGCCCAAGCAAGTGGAATTAATAAGACTGTTGTTGGCCAAGCATTTAGACATACAATGACGAGGATACTCAGTAAAGTCATGTACATGGTAATGGACATGCTCACAAACAATGGGAGGGTGATATCGATGTTTGTTTGATCGGATGATGCCTGAGAAAGAAAAAAGAAATCATCAGCCATATAGCTTAATAGTATATCAAAGAAGGATTAGAACTTTCCATGAGCTAAAATGAAATTGACATGGAGAAAATAGGAGTCCTGCTTTGATTTTTAGTTCTTACCCGACTTAAAATTCTCCCTGAAGGTGTTGTATCAAAAAATGAAATGGGGGCATGCAAGATACTGCGAAGAAGTTGGCTGAAAAAAGTTTGTGCAGTTTTAAGGCCTATAATTGTAACAACAAAGGTTCTTATCGTTACCATCACCACCGACACAGCTCCAATAATTGCATAGACACCCATAAACAAAGAAGGGTTGAATGATGCAGCACGCGAGTCTGAAGTTTCATATTGAAGCCAAAAATCGGTACCCATTGTGGTTATTAGCCATAACAGAGACAATAGCACCACTGCTATTGCACCCGGCCACCCAAATGCCCGTGTGCAGTATTGTTTATATACTTTCAAGCTAACTTTACCCGTCTCTCTTTCCTCGTCTTTGATGAGCTTAGAAGTTCCTTTATCGGAACCTGATTGGTTTACCAACTTATTTTCACCCTGTCCTTCTCTGAGATGGAAAGAGCCTTGAGGAGATTTTGGCGTTTTGGGGGAATTTTTGGGGGAATTTCCGCCAGCATTGGTTTCGTCAACTTCTACAAGTTCCATGGATGTTTCATGGGCAGCTACTAATGCTCCAAAATCCAAGCCAGAATCCAGTAAAGCATTGTATTTACCCGATTGAACTATCATCCCATCTCGCATGACCTGGAACCCAACACAAACTTATACATCAATTTAAAGCATTAAGATCAAATTGAATGAGCACCATGGTCCATGGTACTTACCAAGATAAGATCAACATTATGCAAGAAGTCGACTTGGTGAGTTACAAGTAAAATGGTCTTGCCTCTGAGAGCTCCCCTGACACAGTCCTAGAGCAGCGAATTGAATTGGTTTAGATAGATTCCACAGCAACTTGCTTCATTGTCATTAATTGAGAATGCATTGTACAAGAATTACTTATATATAAAGCTAGTTACAATACAAGCAAGCATAATAACAAAGTAGATTAGCAGCTGAATTTATTTGCGGTGGATAATTACATTACCTTAAACAAATCTGATCCCGTTTGAGCATCAACAGCACTGAAGATATCATCAAGAAGGTAGATATCACAATCCTGATAAACAGCTCTGGCAAGTTGAATTCGTTGCTTTTGTCCGCCACTAAGATTGATGCCACGCTCTCCAATTTCAGTCTGATCACCGAACTCTAGCATTTCCAAGTCTTTCTCTAAGCAACAAACCCTGATAGCTTCCATGTATCTCTCCCTATTCATTGCCAAACCAAAGAGGATGTTCTCTTCAATGGTCCCGTTTTGAATCCACGCCGTTTGGGCTACATAGGCAGTTGTCCCACAAACTCTTACCTATTTGTATATCAATCAAACATTGTTGCATTATAATTAAAAGCATGTATATCAGTCAATCAAATACAATTGAATTCTAATGATCAAATTGTACATAGAAATTCATACCTTCCCTGAAATCCTGTGCATCTCGCCCATGATTGAAGCCAACAGAGAAGACTTTCCAGCACCCACAGTCCCAACAATAGCAGTGATCTCACCTTTCTTGACCTCCAAGTTAATATTTTTCAAAACCGACTCTGTGTTCTCATCGTCCCAACCAAAAATACCATCTTCAACTTTTACAGCGACGTTACCATCACAACCCTCAACTCTTTCCACTGACTTAGTATCCAATTCTTTACTAGTCATGTAAGTATCCAATCTACCAAGCGATATTACAGCTTGTGAAAACGAAATCAGAGCTTGAGGAAAGGTCCTCAATGGCTCCTGCAAGGTCCTAATAGTTGTTGTTGTAGTGAACACTGTGGCTGCATCCATTCTGACACCCATTAGAATTGAAACACCAAATGTGACAGTTGAAATCACCACTGATGTGGACCACAACACAATCAAATTCCCAGATATCCAATACCAAAATCTAGATAGCCATTTGAATTCATTGTCACGACAAGATTGAATTCTCTTGTTGAAATGATCTTCCCATGCCTGGAACTTGATAACTCTCATGTTGTTAAGCACCTCGCTAGTCGCCTTAAGTCTCTCATCACGATTCCTCATCACAAAGTATTGGTTTATGTTGTTCTTCTTGGTAACATATAGAGCAAAACAGAGTATCAAAACGACCACAACCAACGCAACAAGAGCAGAGACACCAAGATAGTGATATAGTAGAACTAAAGCAACACCAACTTGCAGTGGCATCAACCAAATAGCATGGAGTTGTGGTATCATATCAGAGAGTTGCTGTGCATCAACCGCCATGTAACTCACAATTGGTCCAACCCCATGAGCCTGTCTCGCAGAACAAGACAGCTTCAAGCTCTTCTTGTACAAGCAAGTGATAAGCGAGGCTTTGATTTTCATTCCAAGTTTCTGGGAGCTGAAGTTGAAGTGATGAGAAGAGAAAACTTCAACAAACTTGGAGACAAGTAAAATCAATAGAAGGTAATATCCTTCATTAGGAGAGCTTCCTTTTCCAGCAGTGAAATTGACAAAAGAGTTTATAAGAACAGGTCCAACATAACTTGCAGCAAGTTTGATGATTGCAAGAAAAGCAGTGAAAGCAATGTCTTTCCAAAAGCATCTCAACAAGGTTGTTCGAACTGGGTTTTTGCAGTTTTCTTCTGGTTTTGGCCATTTTGATTCAAAGAGCTGTGACAATCTCTCTGCTTTGTGTTCAGGTGAAATTGATGGGACTTCTTCAATCTTGAGTGGTGTTTTGTAGCCTTTAGTTAACAAAGGATTCATCCACATCCAAAACGCCTTTGAGAATAGTGAAGCTGATGCATATCCACTAACCTCTGATTTCCTCAAAAGGGGTTCATTTATGTTGCTTTCTTGACCCATTTTTTGAGTCACTCTAGAGTCTCTGTTCGTCGATCATAGGCAGAGAGGAGAAAAAAAAAAAAAAAAAAAAAAAAAAAAAAGAGTATTATCAGCTTCAATTGATACTGATTTCTGTAATGGAGATTATATCATTGACTATAAAAGGGAGATAAAAGTGAAATGAGTGCCCATGAAAAGGATCACAGAGCTTTAACATAAAATATATATATAAAGGGATCAATGTGAATCCAGATGGAGATGACCACACAAGAGTTTTTTTTTTTCTTTCTTTTTACAGTATTTTACTACTTTATTAGTATATTAGGATTTTTCATTTCATTTTTAATATATATTCTTTTAATTTAAAGTTATATGATCAATTACCTATCTAACACTATTATTTTAGATTTGTTATTATTTTTTTTATATTAAAAAAAAAATTATTATTATTATCTTTTAATGTGAAATTCTAGAATTCGAACATAAAACATTGCAGCAGCTCAAAGCTACATCCGAGGTGTTATGGTATATTCTAAACAAATCTTAAAATCCAAAATTGCCAATTTCCGACAAGTTTTTATAATCCAAAAAAATGGAAAACTTTTGCAGATAAATAGTTACGTGTTGAAACTTTGAAACTAAAAAGTTAAAGAAGCTAAATTGAATGCTTACACATTCACACTATTGAAACTTGAAACTTGAAAGCAAGCAAAAGGCAGATGAATCAAATGGCATTACCTGAGCAAAAACCAGCAGCAGCAGCAGCAGCAGAACTTGTATTCTCCTGACAGCAGCAGCAGCAACAGCAACAACTCATGGAAGTGAATTAAAGCCACGCACAAGAGATCTCATTCTCACTTCTCATATCATATAATGTAAAAATTGAGTTGGATTGCGATGACTATAAAGACAGATAGATACAGTACTCTTGCACAGTCGTCGACGCTATTGTGATTTTTTAGTTGCACCACGCCCTTCACGCAGAGAGAGACTGAGAGAAAGAGAATTAAAGGCGAGTGTGTACTGTTTTCTTTAAATAAACATTTCAGGTAATCTTGTCACCGTTGTTTACTTTCCAGTTGGGTCTATCGAAACCAATCTCTAAAGTATGGAGAAAATCTTTAATGAAACAGTCTTATTGTAATGAGACCGCTTAACCAAATAGCAATACGATCATCATATCGAAGATTTTCTTGTAAAATATGATTTTAAAACACTTTACAATTTAATTGGTTGAGATGAAATAATGTTTAAAATGTCATGGGTTCAAACAACAAAGTTAAAATTTTTCTTATATTTATAAAATAAAAAAAATGATAATATTTGGTAATAATATTTTGAAACATAATTTTCATATATATATATGTGTGTATGTATTTGAATTATTAGAGGAAATGGATAATAATTGGATTTAACTTTTTTAGGTCTTTATTTAACTAAAAGTCATTGAGATAAAAACAAGAAAAATAGTAATAATAGTAATAATAACATTGACAAAAGTGGGTAAACATGAGATAACAGTGAAAGATCGCATTGCTGGTGTCAGAGCTGTCTCGAACAAAACGGAAACAATCAAACAGTCAAAATTTTACTGCAGTTTTATCTGCTCTTCTGCAGTAAAACTGTAAAAGTGCACAAAAAAAATTAAAATATTTAAATGAAAATTATATGAACATCAATTGGTAATAAAAGTATTTATAAAGTGTAAACACTCATAACCTAATTTTAATAGCGAGTTGTCCATGTAGTGGGCAGATTAAAAATTGTGCGATGCAATCCGTATATTAATAATATTATAATTATTCACCAACAAAAATTAAGTTATTTAATTAATTACTATAATTTTTGTTAATTGATTCCGGAAAATTAAAGTTTAAATTGTAAAGGACGTACGTAGATATATTTTAATTTAAAACTCATCATCCAGTCCATGCAGAGAGAGAGAGATGTTGAATAATTTAACACTATCGTTTCCGCAGTTTAATGAAGTTGGCGCAAATACTGTAGTCGCCGCCGAGCACGTGCATGGACACTTGGGGTTTTTTAGGAGATTTGCAAAATGTAAAAACCCTCTTCAGATTTGACCCTTTTTTTTATTACAAAAATAAATAAAATAAAATAATTTCTCTTCAATAAAACTTTATTATCTTTATCAAAACCATTTTATAATTTTAAAAATTAGTTTTTGTTAACTGAAAATTGTCACCGGGTTGAAACTCCAATTAACAACTTTCAAGGGACCTCGATCGTAACAGACCACGGTCCAGAGGGGTATCACGTAATTCGATACCTATGTAAATCTCCGAAAATAACTTGGTGAAACAGTGATGGAAAAAGATAGGCATATATTTTATTATACTATGATAAGAGAAAAATACAAATCGTTCTACTATCAGGGCATAAAATACAATATAGGGATGATTCTTGGTAGGTCTATGTAAACGGCGATACGGTCGATAGGTCTTGACAGGTAACCATAGGCGAAATCTGACATAGTTGGCGATGGAGCTTTCTTGCAAGTTGATAAGTGGAAATCTCTAGGGTTTCTGACCCCCTTTTCTTCTTGATATCATGTTGTATATATAGGTCTTGTTTCTTGCCATGCACTTCTATAGTTCTGGTCTAGGGTTTCAGTAATTACAGGACTTTCCTTGGCGATAAGCGAGATTGTCATGGGATTTGATCCCTAGAATCAAGCGATTCTTTCTCTGGCAAATTGTGTGGGAGTTGACTCCCAATTCAAATAGAACTCTTAGTGGCGGGAATAAATATATCTTTTTATTTGACCTGAATGATGACGTTTTACTGTCGTTTTAAGCTGTCTTTCGAGCGTTCTAGACTTACCTTTACAATATGTTCTTCCTGATACTTATCTGGCCAACCGGTTTCAAGGATGGATCGAGGCAGCTTACCCTTTTATGGGATCGAGGTATCAGTACATCTGAGTATCTGGACACCGGTTGATGTTGTAACGGGGTGTCAAAGCAACAAAGTATCGGGATACTCGGTGTACATGATAGCGGGATACTTGGTCTACGTGATAGTGGGGTACTTGGGCTGCATGGTAGCGGGGTACTTTAGGACCTTGTTTTCTGTGTTGCCCGCTACTTGGGAATCCCAACGTCCTTGATCTTAGTCTAGATGGTTCGGAGGTGTACCAGAGTACTTTGGTCTGGATCCTTTATAGGATGTAGCTGGATTCTGCCTCAGTAATTCTTTCAACCTTGAATCTGGATGGAAAATTCTTCTTTGAACCTTCGCCAATTTTTGCGGTTAACAATTTTAAAAAATCACCTATTTACGTATCAAAAACCTTTCTACCGGGGAATTTTATCCAAATTCAAAACGATTAATAATAATTTAATTGTGTGTGTAATTTACTAATTTCAACATCTTCTCTTGTAATTTGTAAGTAACTTGTATGGAAGCTTCTTTCTTTCAGAGAAAGTAATATATATATATATATATATATATATATATATATATATATGTGTGTGTTACATAAATTATTTTAATGGTTTGTTTTAATTTTTTTAATTAAATATTAGGGTTTAGACAAGATAAGGTTATTGGTCTAATGTATGCCCCTCACACCTACATACACAATAAAATATTAGAGGTTAAATAATATTACTACTCGGTAATAAATAATTAAAATAGTACAATATAATATACTTAAAAAAAAAAAAAACTAATTGGAGAATTAAAAATTATATGCAAACAAACACAACAACAATAGAGTATGAAAATTGAAAAAGAAAAAGAAAAGAAAAGAGCATGGGAAGCATGGTTGAATATTAAATCATCAACAATGAATAATTGGTGAGGGAAACAATATATTGCAAGAGGTATGGTAGTGGGAAAAGCTCAAATTTATTAGGTTGAAAATGCATTTCAATAATTAAGAATTTGCTTTATTCAACACTTACACATGCGTTCTCACTGTGATTTACAAAAGAGATCGAAAAGGCATCACACTCATTCATTGTATCTTTTATCAAAACTTTTTTTCTTATAAAAAAAAAAAAAAAAAAAAAAAAGAGTTGATAAAGATGGATGCTCCTCTGGACTCTACCCCATCTCTTATTATCTTTAGAGAAAAAGTGGCGCAAAATGAGAAAGCATATCTTGTGGTGTTCCCTCTCCTTTATAGAAAATTATGAAAGTTGTCATTTTATTATTATTGTTTTTTTGGACTCAAAAGAGTTAATAATTTGTCCCATATATATATATGCCCACTTTTTCTAGACCTATTCCAATCCCATCCCTATCATAAGTAGAAAATATCCCGTGCATCCGTCCACCGAGAACAAAACATGTGACTATTACATACACATTATACGTGATATTCTTGTCACATATTTTGTGTCGAATACACTACTTAACACTACATGGGTACACCTAAGATAAGATTTTCTCATTAGAGGAGGTGGTCACTAATTTTTATTTTTATTTTTATTTTCTTTTAGAGATTTGGCCACTTCTTTATACCAAACATATAAAAGCAATGCTTGTCAAAGGCCTATTGCCTCACGTGGCTAGAGGGCTCGCTTCACAATCCTCAACAACCCGATAAGGTTCAAACATTATAAATTGTCTTTTATTGTCTATAAAACCATAATAATTGTGGAGAGATTTCTCCCAATATTGAGAATTGATTATGTAAGAAATATTATGTTTATAACTTAACTTTAGAAATAATCAGTCAACCTCTGCATCTAGATCTTCGGTGTTGGCCTCTCCAATTCCTCCTCCCTCTCCAACTCCACCGAGATCATTGTCAGCCTCCATCACGTGGTGTCGATATCCTCTCCCGCGCCAACGATGCACAACTATTTGAAATCCTGAGAATTCGTTGCATCATGGGAGAGGAGGAAGCCTCCTTCATTTTGCCTCCTCCACTGTCGGAGGAGGACCAGCTTCCTCCGATGTCATCGGAGGTAGCCGGCCGTCCTCCGGCCTCCATCGTCGATGGTGGCCACCACTAGCGAGCAATGGCCTGTCACCACCGTACAATTCTTAAAAAAATTTAATTTATCAATTTTCAATTTCTTAAAATATTATTAATTCAAAAAGCAAAAATATCATTATTAAATATAAGGTGTTATTGTATTTATATAAAAATTGTAATGGTATTATAGACATTTCAAGAACAATGGGTCAGCTTCTCTGATAATAAGCTTCGAAAAGCAACTTCCACCCAACTTCTCAAAAGCTTATTATTGGAGGAGTAAAATAATAAAATAAGCTGCTTTTGAAAAGTTTACCAAACACACATCTGTTCAAAACTTGAGAAATAAGTGATTATTTCTCAAGTAAAAGCAATCCCAAAAACAGCCATAACCCCTTTGTAGAGATTATATCGACCATTTCTTCGAATTGTTCTTGGAGGTTGAAGCATAAATTTAGTTTCCACACAAGATGAGGTTCGCTCAATGGAATCTAAAAATAAATGTTTCCAATTTGAATTTCAAAAGAAGCTTTGAAACTTTTTAAAAACTATTTTACAAAGTATTTGTAATTACAAATCACTTAATATAAAAATTATTTATTTAATTTTATTGTACCGAAATCTTATTCACAAATTTTACTATCCACCCAACATTTATTACTGAAAAAAATTGTTTGGAAAGTTTCATTTATATACATATATATTAACGAACTTGACAGTAGGGATCAAAATGACTATTAATACTAACATTTTGGGAGGAAATAAAGGTTTTGTCACTTTTTTAAGTTGGTGTTTCAAGACCACCACCACTTTAATAACTTATATTTTAAAGGCATCAAAGTAAGTGACTTCAAAAAATACACTTACTTTACTCTAATTTTTTTTATTTACTTTTCAGTTTTTTTTATATATATTTTTTATTTTATTCTTTCATCTTCTTTATAGATGTCTATTTAACAGACGTCCATTGAAGGTTGAAATCGACCTCCAATGAAGGTTGAACTCGTTCAACCTCCGTCGGAAGTCTATTCGAATTAAGTTGGGTGTTTATTGTAAAATTTCTCCTTTCCAATTTTTTTTTAACAGTGGTCAGTGGGTCTGGATGGCAACGTCCGCATGTTTATTATTTTATAACTTTATAGTATTCTTTCTCATGTGAAATCAATAAATTTGTAATTTGAGTTATGTTATCTAGAATGTTGTTCCAAAATATAATATATATTTTGCTTTGTTTCTCACGTTTTACCTATCGGACTATCTGAGAAACCGTTCGCTGATTCTTTCTCGTTGGACTTTGGTTTTTTGTCTGTTGTCTTGTTTATATTATATACCTTGTAATAACTAATAACAAAGTGTGAAACATCAATTTTATTATTTTATTATTCACTTTTTCTCTCCGTTTTTGGGAACTAAACGACGACATATCGCAGCTGCACATGTTTCACACACAATTTGTTTCGCTATCGGAGAATAATTGAGACCATATAAACCAATATTTTGTTTGATAAAATGAATAAAAAGTTTTAAATATAAATTATTTCTTTTAAAAAATTTAAATCTTTATCCGGTGGACGAGATGAGGTTGATCCGATGGTAAACCTCTCACACCTGCACCATAAGGTTACATGTTCGAGTCCTCTTACTCCCAAAAAACCCTTCGAATTTATGCAATAGTGTAATATTAAAAAAAAAAAAAAAAAAAAAAATTCTCTATCCGGCCAATCAACACAGTGAATCTGATCATTCATGCAAGAAAGAACAGAAGATAAATTTTCTTCAATGTAAACATGAATAATGTAAGAGATTCCATCTTCAATCGACTACCCATCACAATTCTATGGTACACGTGACAAATGATAATAATATGAATTTGGGATAGGTTGTCATAGTTCTATACGACACGTGACAAATGGTAATAATAATATGAATTGGGGGTGCCTATCGAAGTGCAATATGTTCTGCTAATCTAAACTCAAGTTAAAAGATATATATATATATATCTATATGCTACACTTGTTTCAGTTCGTGGTGGTGTTTCCCGGAAAACTGAAAAATTAGCTCCAAGTTCTACAGTCCGGCTGATCGATTCGCGTACTCCTGAACCAATGCTCCAAATAGGGATTGCCTCTCTAGCAAATGAGATGGCTTGTCAAATTCTTTAGCCCATCCTGTTACCAAGGAGAAAAAAAAAATATCAAGTTAGTGTTACTAATCATCTACAAACTTGTTACTTGTGTGTCAAGCAATCCCAATAGGTGTAAAATGAAAATGAAGCACACCCACCTGCATCTATAACTAAGACCCTATCACAATCCATGACAGTTGGTATTCTGTGAGCAATGCTGATGATTGTACAGGCTGCAAAATCCTCTCGAATGATCTTTTGAATCACAGCATCGGTTTGTGAATCAACAGAGGCAGTTGCCTCGTCCATGAACAAAAGGCGGCTGTGCTTTAGCATAACCCTGCCTAGACAGAGAAGCTGCCTTTGTCCCACACTCCAGTTGTCTCCATTGTCAGCCACTGCAACATTTTAAGATAAGTTTCAGCTGCTGAATAATATATACGAGAGAAAACTGAAACAAAAGCGTCAGTCAATTACCTAATGAATCAAGTTTATCTGGTTTTGAAGCCACGACATCTTTGAGTTGGCAACGCTCAAGACCCTACAAAAATCACATTATTTGAGTTCATGTGATAACTAGAAATCTAATTTTTGATTACATATGTGATTATGTAAAATCAAGAAATGGGAGTGAGCAAGTTTACCTTCCATATTTCATCATCTGAATACCGACCAATTGGATCAATGTTGCTTCTCACAGTCCCTTCGAAAAGGACAGGCTCTTGAGGAATGATCCCAAAGCGTGACCTGAGATCATGAAGCCCCAGCATGGAAATGTCGATACCATCTACGATTATTTTCCCTCCTGAAGGTTCCACCAGCCTAAACAAAACTTGGATCAAAGTTGATTTCCCACTTCCCGTACGACCAACAACACCAATCTTCTCTCCCCCACGAATGCTAAGGGTAAGGCCTTTGAGAACCAGAGGAGTGTTGGGTCGATATCTAACCTGTTTGTCAAAGTTTATAACTCGTGTCATATTTAAAATACTTTAATTTGTCCCAAGCAACATCAACAAAGATGATGGAAGAATCATTATGAAAAGCTATGTATTGCACCTTCTGAAACTACTGTTGAAGACAATTAATCTTCAATAAAATTAAGGCCAAAGTTACCTGTAAGTCTTTGAGGTCAACATTGCCCTGTGCAGGCCAATTTGGAGGAGGAAGACGATCTTTGATCTCCCATGCTGATTCCGATGGAATGTTTGTAAACTGCTTTATCCTCTCAGCAGAAACCATCCGATTTTCCACAAAGCAACTCATATATATGGCCCAGAACAGCACAGCATTGAGGGACAACCCATACGAAAGAGACAAACCGACATTCTCTACAATATATAGAATTAGTCATCAGGGTCTTATTGTTAATTTATAGATAGATAACAAGGATAGATGTTGCATGAATTCGGTAGTTTCAACAGTGAGAATCTTTACCAACTACTGTTTAAACAATTCATATCATTCAATAGAAATAGCATGTCAGCATATACAATTAATTACCTGGTTTTATAATGCTGCTAGGTAACATGATCATAAACAAGGTGGCGAGGCAGAAAGTGAAACTCCCCAAAAATTCCAGACGGAAACCCAACCATTCATTGGATCCATAATTGTGGAAATCCATACGTAAATTGGAATTAACTCGGCTAACATTTTCCTGAGAAAATCTATTCTGCTTTCCGAAAGAGCGGATTGTCATAACCCCAGAGATGCTTTCAGAAAAGTGATGGATAACAGGTGCTTTGGTGATTGAGTCCAGGCGAGTTAATTCTCGTGATGATGAAAGATAGTATCCCTGAAACACAAGAGAAGAGAGACAAAAATATCAGATATAGGTTTGATATAATTTCATATCTTCTTGAATGGGAATTCTAATGAAATGAGATAGTTCATAGTTCATACCCTGTACCAGTAGTTTGCCCAGGCAAGTGGAATTAATAAGAATATCGTTGGCCAAGCATATTGACATGTGATGATGATGATACCCAGTAGCGTGATGTACATGGAAACGGCAACGCCCATAAAAAAAGGGAGGAAGATGTCAACGTTGGTTTGATCAGTTGATGCCTGAAAAGAGAGAGAGAATTCATTAGCTTAAACACCATCAGCTATCTAATTTAATAGTAGTTTTTCTTCACATTCATAGGTTAGTAGACTATATAGCAAGGAGATTATAAATTTTAACTTTCTATCCACTAAAATGAAATAACATGTAGAAACTATGACGAATTCTATGTTTCTGAGTTCTTACCCGACTTAAAATTCTTCCTGAAGGCGTTGTATCGAAAAAGGACATGGGGGCATGCAGGATACTGTGAAGAATTTGGTTAAAAAAAGTTTGGGCGGTTTTAAGCCCCATAAGCGTAACAAACATGGCTCTGATCGATAACAGTACAAATGACACAGCTGCAATAATTGCATAAACACTAATGAAAAGAGATGGGTTGAATGACATAGCATGATCCGCTGAAGTTTCATATGAAAGCCAATAATCAGCAGCCATTTGAGACCCTTGCCATAACAGAGAAAACAGCAACACTGCTATTACACCCCACCATCCATATGCCTCTGTGATGTACATTTTGTAAACATTGAAGCCAACTTTACCGGTTTCTCTTTCCTCATCTTTGATAAGCTTGGAAGTTCCATTTTCAGAATTTGATTGGTCTGCAGACTTATTTTCACCGTTTTCTTCCCCGAGATGGGAAGAGAGTGGAATTGATTTTTTGGCTTTCGGGGAACTACCATTAGGCATGGTTTTGCCAGCTTCTACAAGTTCCATGGAAGTTTCATGGGCAGCTACTAATGCTCCAAAATCCAGGCCAGAATCCAGTAAAGCATCGTACTTTCCTGATTGCACTATCATCCCATCTCGCATGACCTGGAATCAAACATAAATTTGCATATATATACACATGCTCGATCGTATGTAGATTGTTTGCGTTCATCTCTTCACCAAACAAATATCAAATTAAAATTAAAATTAAAATGTGAACATTATACTAACCAAAATAAGATCAACGTTATGCAAGAAGTCGACTTGATGAGTTACGAGTAAAATGGTCTTGCCTTTGAGAGCCCTTCTCACACATTCCTGGAAAGAAAAAAAAAAAAGCATTAAAATGGTTTAGACTGATTTCACTTCATAACCATACATAGATTGTATAGAAGTATCACTGTCTATAGCAAATAGAGTATAATAACAAAGTAGAGAAGCCATTTATAATTAAATTTATTGAACAAATTATGATTCACTCTCCAAGTATTATGTAGTGCATCAAGCATAGGAGATCCTGACAGATTTTTTACTTCATCCTGACAAGTTTGAACATTTGACATCCTGATAGATTATCTGATTTTTGTATTTATCATCTTATGAGCTCTTTTTGAACAATATTCTGGCTCTGTTTTTCCTGATAAAAGTGTGTTTTTGACTACTAATCTACTTTGTAATCATAAATGAATCAGACATATAAATGGAGTTTCCAAAACTTGCAATGAAGTAAATGATTAAATTACCTTAAAAATGTCTGATCCAGTATGAGCATCAACAGCACTAAAGACATCATCAAGAAGGTAGATATCACAATCCTGATAAACAGCTCTCGCAAGTTGTATCCGTTGCTTCTGTCCGCCACTAAGATTGATGCCACGTTCTCCAATTTCAGTCTGGTCTCCGAACTCCATCATTTCCAAATCTTTCTCTAAGCAACAAACCTTTAAAACTTCTCTGTATTTCTCCATGTTCATTGGCAAATTAAAGAGGATGTTTTCTTGAATGGTCCCGTTTTGAATCCATGATGTTTGAGCCACATAGGCAGTTGTCCCACAAACTCTTACCTGTTAGACAAGAACCGTATACAATACACCAATCAAACAACCATGTATTATATTAATGCAGATATAATCTTTCTGCTAGACTATACTCAGTAGCTAAATTATGAAAAGGATTTAGGCAACTTTAACAAATTGTACATCACAATTCATACCTTCCCTGATATTTTGTGCATTTCTCCAAGAATTGAGGCAAGGAGAGAAGACTTTCCGGATCCAACAGTCCCCACGATAGCAGTAAGATCCCCTTTCTTGACCTCCAAATTGATACCTTTCAACACCTCCTCACCAGTTTCATCATCCCAACTAAACACCCCATCTTCAACCTTAACAGCAATGTTACCATCACAACCCTCAGCTCTTCCCACCGAATCATTCGCCAATTCTCTACTCAACATGTACTTATCCAACCTCCCTAGTGATATCATTGCCTGCGAAAGTGAGATCATAGATTGTGGGAAGCTCCTAATGGGCTCCTGCAAGATCTTAAAGGTTGTTGTTGCTGTAAAAACTGTTCCTGCATCTAGGGGGACACCCAATAAAATCGCAGTACCAAATGTCAGTGTTGATATCAACAAAGGTGTGCACCACATGACAATGATATTCCCAGCTATTGAGTACAAGAACTTGGAAAGCCATCCGAATTCTGTTTCACGGAAAGACAGAATTCTCTTATTGAAATGTTCTTCCCATGCCTGGAACTTAATCACTCTCATGTAATTAAGCATCTCGTTCACAGCCTTCATTCTTGAATCACGATTCTTCATCACATTGTATTGGAACTTGTTATTCCTTCGTGTGCCCAAAATAACAAAAACGAATACACCAGCAATCCCAATGACCGTGGTGATGACACAGGCACCAAGATAGTTGTATAGGAGGACCAAAGCAACACCAACTTGCAATGGCATCAACCATATAGCATGTAGCTGTAGCATCATATCAGAGAGCTGTTGTGCATCAACTGCCATATAATTCACAATTTGTCCCACCCCATGAGCCTGCCGCGCAGAGCAAGTTAATCTCAGGCCTTTCTTGTACAAGGAAGTGATAAGGGTGGACCTAATAAGCATTCCAAGTTTCTGAGAGTTGAAGTTGAACTGGTGGGTGGATAAAACTTCTACAGACTTTGCAACAAGAAGAATCAATACGAGGTAGTATCCTTCATAAGGAGAGCTCCCTTTACCAGCAGTGAAATCCACGAAACTTCGAATAAGAATAGGTCCAACATACATTACACAAAGCCTCACAATTGCAAGGGATGCAGTGAAGGCAATTTCCTTCCAGAAGCACCTCAACAGTGTGGTCAGAACAGGGTGATTCGATTTCTCCTCCGGTTTAGGCCACTTCGATTCGAAGAGCTCTGACATTATCTCGGCTCTATGTTCCGGTGAAAGTGATGGAACTTGATCCATTGTTAGAGGGGATTTGTAGCCTTTTCTGAGCAGAGGATTCATCCAAATCCAAAAGGTCTTAGACAGAATGGAAGCTGAAGCAAATCCACTCACATTGGATTTGCTCAAAAGGGGTTCATTCAATTTGGTTTCTCCATTCATTTCTGGCTCAGAATCTCTGGAAACTATAATCCCAGTTGATCCTCTGATTGCAACAAACACAAGGACAATTGATAAAGGGAAAGACACTATAAAAACTATATCATCCAACCTCAAATATGGATCCTGGTTTGCTCCATAAGAGACAAAACGAAGCACCCCAGACGATAAAAACAATGTAACAAGTACAAAGTTTGCAACCCAATAAATTCTAAGTGAAATTGGATGAGTAAGAGCTTCAAATCTCTTCTCATGAATGATTAAGACAGCAATCAGTGCATGAGTTATGGCTTGAACCAACCAGAAAAGAGCATCAATTAGCTTCAATTGCCAGTTGGTGTTTCTACTAAATGCTAGAATGCAAATAACAGTGTAACCAAATGCTAACAAAGCAGTCACACTAAGACAGAGTTTGAACCATACGTTAGTTCTGAGAGAAGAAGCTCTGTTGATGTTTCTTATAAGGGGCTTGTTGATTTCAGAGCTGGGTTGTTGTCCATTGGTTCTAGACCTGGAACATAGCTTTTGAACTGCAAATACAAGGAGGGTGAACAAGAACAAAACATCAACTAAAGACAACACTGCTCTTTGAGGACATGGAGAGAGGAGGATGAATCTTAGCCATTGAAAGATCAATGGAACTGATGATGAGGTGTCTTCTGGTGATTGAATCACAGAGCTTGAACATGAAAGCGATGTGATCCAAGATGCAGAAGACATGTTTAAAAAACCCTTATTAGTAAAACAAATCTCCGCTCACTCAACCTGGAAAAACGTAAACAGAAAAGGATCAAAATCATGAACTGGAATGCATGGTCGGTTGATGGTGCAATGATATTGAACTCAGGAACCACACGTTTTAACAATTCTTAAACTAATCCAGAAAAGAAAAACACATGAAAAGCAAAATTTACGAAGCCAGAGACACGAGGCTGCAAAAAAAGAACGCAATAATGAAAGTATATTCAAACTTTTCCAACTACATCAATCTTTTAGAACTGAAATTACGCAAAAAAAGATAAAAGCTCTTGAACAGTACCAGTGCGTCAAAGTCAAGTTTTCTTAAAGATGAAAAGCAAATATCATTATATCAATAGAATAGGCTCTGTGTTCTGGGAAAAAAAATAATAATAAAAAAGCATGTGATTGCAGAGTCAATGAATATGAGTAGTATAATCAATCATGGCCGTGTAGTGATGTCGGATATTGATTTTTGTTTTTTGTTTTTTTAAATCTTTTGAATACTTCAAGAACCAATTACAGATACATATCATTGGAAATGAAGTACATGAGAAAAGGCGGCGACTGAGAGATTAGTGACTACTGACTAGTCGAAACGCATGAAAAAAAAAGCTGTGTACCTTTTTTTGAAAAACAAAAACAAAATCTGGAAAAGAGAAAAAGGAAAAAGGAGAAGAACCCAACGCCTCAACGGCTCAACTTACCTGAACCAGAAAGCAGAACCCGAAACGACGAGCTTTGTTGCTTGGACCTCAGAACCAACAACATAAATGAAAGCAACAGGCAACAGGTCCTGCTGCAATACAACTAACTCTCTGGCCACAAATTACAACAACTTATTGAAATGTGTACGTGGAGAGAGGAGTTCATATATGGTAGTTTTGCTGGCACCAGAGGGCAGAGACTGGGTCTGGAAATTTTTAAGTCTTATGAATTGATAATGAATTAATGAGAGAGGCGTGGCTCTTGTTTTTTTATTCATTAATATTCTCTCTTCTTACTTCTTGCACAAACATCCACTAGGTTTGATAAAATTGCACGAATATGACAGTTTTGACAATATATGCACAAACTTCCTTCAACATTTGAAAATTGTTGCACAAACATCCCCTACCATTAGATAGATTAGTCAATAGTCAAACGTATAAAAAGTCCAAAATACCCTATATTTTTATTTTAAACAAAATTCAAAATTCAAAAATAAAATAAAAAAATATTAAAAAATCTTTTAGAAAATATGAATGTATCTTAAATCAGAAAGCTTGAAAAAAAAACTCACCTTCAAAAATAACAAAAAAAAAAATAGCTTGTACAATTCCCCCTTGATTTTAAATAAATTTAAATTTTAAAATTTATTTATTATTAAATTGTTTAAAAGACTATTTTTTTTATTTGTAAAAATAATTTTTTTTTCTAGGTTTTAGATTTAAGATACATTCATTCATGTAATCTAAAATATATTTTTTATATTTTTTTATCTTATTTTTTAATTTTTTAGTTTATTTAAAATAAAAATAAATGGTATTTTAGACTTTTTTCATTTTTGACCATTGACTAACGGATCCATCTAACGGCAGGGGATGTTTGTGCAATAATTTTCAAATGTTGAGGGAAGTTTGTGTATATATGGCCAAAACTACCATGTCTTTGTAATTTCATCAAACCTTGAGGGAAGATTGTGCAATTCCCCCTTCTTTCTTATTTATACAATTATACTTATTTTAGTCAAATTTTTTTATTCAAAGTGAAGTGTGTCTTTCAAATTCTGTCTTCACTTCGCGCGTGACAAAGCACTCTCCACTCTACAGAGTCCAGTACGTCTTTCCCTCCGTAGTTTTGTTACTTATCTTCGTACGTATTTATCTGCATCCTCCATTCGTCAATCCTCCTAATACAATTCTAATACGTTATATATAGTAATTTTTTTTAATTTTTTTTCGACAATATCTATTAATCCGGGATTAGGTATTTTTTTGAAAGTTTTCGTCATTGGTAGGATTCGAGCCGCTGACCTGGGAGTCATTTACTCAAACCCCAAACTCGTCATCTACCAGCTGAGCTACGTCTCTGTTGGCATATATAGTAATTCTTTTGATTAGACTATATAGATTTAAAATTTTCAACATCTAAACTTGTCAAATATTAATGATGATGTAATATAAAAAAATAATATAATAATAATTAAAGAGAGAGAAATTGCTCTTTAATATTGAAGAGAGAGAAGAAGAATCATATTTGAAGAGCCTGTTGGAACCAAATATGCTGATGTAACTTGTTTGACTTTAACAAAAATCTTATTTGAAGAGTATTTTAGAGATGCTCTAACTATACAACTCTCCTAAAATTTATAATAATTAATGCTAAACAAACTAAAAAAAATAGCTCAACACCGATTTAAACGATATGTCAATTGGTTTGTTCATTAACCCATGATTTGTGTTGTGAGTACAACTCACTTGTCATATCATTTGGATTAATTTTTAGATTAATTATTTAAACCGTATAATATTACTCATTTATAATAGAGTGGTGCTATTGACACCTCCACTACTGAACTATTTATGCCCCATTTTTAAAATTTTTGATTTAATTATATAAAATTATATGGTTTTATTAATTTTTTTGATTTATTTCTAGGATTACCCTTTTACTTATTTTCAAACTTAATACACCCTATATCTTTTTTCTTTCTTTTTTTTAATAAAAAAAATACACTTCATCTCTAATTTGTATATATAATTTTTTCGCATCCATTCGCATGACTTGTTTTTTCTTCTTATTTCATGGTAAAGTGTAAAACCATCTTTAGTAGATGCGATATTATTTTTTTTCTGTAGTCGATTGGATTGTTGGTGATAGATTGTGAATGTGATATTAATTGTATGATGAGTTTTTGCTTGAGCGATTGAGTTAGAGTTTTGGTGTGGTTTCGTTTTGTCAAAGATTAGGTTTTCTTTGTTGCGATTCTTGGTGCGATTTCGCTGTTTTTTTGTTGTTGTAATTTATAAATAACATTAAACTAACTTTGAAAGATCCGGAATAAAATCTACAAAAATTGATACAAATTATAGTATACCTGGAAGATTTGAAAGAAAATAAACCGAGAGAAAAAAAAAAAAAGTAGCAAACATGGATCTGGAATTTGAGAAGAAAAATAAAACAAACATGTGAAATAAAATCAATAAATAATAAACATGATAAACATGAGATCGAATCTAAAAGAAAATATAAACAAAAATAGTAATAAATCAATAAATACTAAACATGGAAAACATAAGATCGATATCTGACAGAAAAATATTTAAAAAAAATATTATACGTTAACTAATGTCCCGTGTTGTTTTTATGATTGAAAGTTTCATAGCAACAAGCCATCAAATATTTTCACCTACCAAAATTACATATGGATACTTCATTCTCATTTAAAAAATGAATTTACATTGAATACAAACATTAATCTCATTTAAATCCATACCATATAATGCACATTCCATATATTGTGAACCATTTAAAATATGTGAAAAATTCATACAAATGTCACGTGTCACAATATTAGTGGTGGTATGTAATGATGAAGACAACAAATAATAAGGTGGAAAATGCGTCGAATTTGGTGTAGTCGAATTTGGTGTAGTCGGTAGTCCATTCCATAGCAGGCGAAATTGAAAAAAATAAAATAAAATAAAATTTAAAAAAAAAAAAAAAAAAAAAAAAAGCATTAAACTTATTTCCCAAGTTTAGACTTTAGAGTTTAGACTAGTCAAAATAGCAAGGCCAAGGACTGCAAGTAAGACAAAGTGATTATTGTACAAACAAAACACACCAAAATTGATTTCAGATTTGAGTGTTGACCGACACGCACACGTAGGTCGAACTTGTGAGTGAGTATGCTTCACGCACAAGAAACAATCCAACTTCATTTACATCTGCCGTGCATTGATTGATATCCGCCGTGTGTGATTAATACAAGCATGAAGCATCCATCGAACCTTCTAAATTCTAACTGCATTTGATTATCCAGGCCATATTTTTCAGATTTAAATAAATAATAAATCAGTAATGTTAGAAGAGAGAGAATGAGGGATAAAGAGGATAACATCTATCTTTCGGTCATGTTTGGTTCATGGAATGAGAAAGGAATCTATATAGAAATGGAATCCTTATAGAACCGGATTCCCTCGTTTGCTTTCAATATGAAATTCATTAGAGAATATTTTCATGTTTTGACCAAAATACCCCTTATATGTTTGATGTATTAAAAAATATTTTTAAATTAAAATATTATTATTATATTTAAAAAGTGAATAATTTAAATTTTAAAATATTTTCTGAATAATTATGAATAATAATTTGTAAATTTTTCATAAAAAATATAATTTAAAAGATGTATTTTTTTTTTTTAAATATCAATTAATTTGTCAGAAAAATAAAAAACATTTAAAAAAAAAAAAAACCAATCCGCCAACAAGACGATCCAAAACGATGTCGTATGTCCCAAGCACCTCAGAAACTCTACCTCCAACTCCTCTATTTCTCCCTCCTCCTCCGTTGTAACCCTAGATGCTGTCGCTGACCACTATCACCACCACCACAAAAAAAAAAAAAAAAACAACAACAACCTCGTCTCATTTGCCTGTCGCAGCACCTCATCCTCTCCCCCCTTCCCTGACCCCATCTTCACTCTTTGGAATCCCTCCGACCGCGTCCTCCATTTGACTCCTGAATAGGTCACCTTTCGATTTTGCTTTTTTTTTTAATCACTTGATTTCTACTTGTTATTTAGCTAAAACTAAGGAACTGAATATCGATAGATATATTGAAATATTCACTGATATATCCATATTTTGGAGAACCAATATTGAAACAGGCAAATATACAATATCCTGCAAAATATCCGGCCGATTTTGAAATATCCGTAAAAATCTCCCGATATTTCTGAAATATCCTGATATTCTCGAAATTTCACGAATTTCACCCTGAAAGTCCATGTATATTTTGTATATTATTACAATAATTTTTTTAATCCTAAACAATTAAATTATTGTTAAAATAATTTAGATTGAAAATTATTTTAGAAGAAGCATTAACAAATTTATAAAAATTTCTAACATAATAGTCAATAGTAAAATTATTGAGGGCTTGAAGTAAAATTGGATAAGGAACCAAAGAGTGGACGTGTAAAATATGTATAATTTTGTGAAAGCAATCTGAAAAAAAAAAAAAAAAATTGTTTGTGACTCAAATGCGTAAAACTTATTCCTAATAATATTAAATATGTACCAATCAATTTATAAATACGTAGAATTGGTTTTTTTGTAACTTTGTGCCGACATTCCAAATAAAGGAATCTCAAAATTATTTGTGCAAAACGTGTAAAAACCCACAATTGTTTCTTTTGAATAGGGAATATAAAGAAACTCAATTATTTTTATCAAAAAATAAAACAAAAAAATAAATAAGAACACGATTATTTGGTATGGGTTGTATGGCAGAGAATCATAATGATAGAATTTTGAAAAATAATATGGCAGAAAATAATAATGATAGAATTTTAAAAAATAGAAACAAAATGAATGCATATGTATCATGTATTATTTATTCATTGCAGCGAATATAAATGAATGCAACAATGAAAATCTCCTTCAATTAGTCATTTATTTGTTCATTTCATCTATAAAATAATTTTCACTCTTCTCTTCAAGTTTTCATCATACACGACTACACTTTACATAGCAAATTTTACATCATAAGTTTATCTCAAACTTTGAATATCTTCATCAAATAATCAAGTACGTAAATGTTTACTTTGATAATTTATATATATATATATAAAATAATGATATTATAATTGTATGCAAATTTTAGATGTTGTGTGGTATTGTTTCTAAAACTCATTAGAATTTTAATATTTATAAATTGATTGGTACAAAATTTAATTTTGTTTTGATAGGGAATTATATTGCATAAGATATCTAGTACTAAAAATGATCCAGCATGGGAGTATTGTAGACCAATACCGAATAATAAAAATGGTACTATATGCACATTTTGTGGTCACACAATGCAAAGTAGAGGAATTACTCGATTTAAATTTCATTTAACCGATAATAAGTTGTATAAAAATGTAAAAGTATGCTCAAATGTGCCACCGGAAGTTAAATTTCAAATATCTCAATTGCAACAAATAAAAAAAAAATTACAAGGGAGATTGAACAAATTCAACAAGAATTGAGAGGAAATTTCCTTAATACATAAGAGGAAGAAGATATCTATTATTATCCTGAAGGTATGCTTCCTAAGGAACAAGATGATTATCGTTTGGCAATAGATGCATCCAAAGCATCTGAATGGTAAAGAGAACAAGAAGCAAGAATTTTTGGAGGCATGTCAAAGAGAAGAGAGGGTTCAAGAGCTGGTGGTAGTAGCCAACCACCACAACAAGTACGTTGCACTCAAAGTGGACGAGAGTCGCGTTATAAACTTCCAGTTGCACCTTCATTGTACAAATCATCATGTGCAAAGCAAAATAATATTAAAGATATGTTCAAGGGGGGTAGCATTAGAGAAAAAATGGGGAGGTTGGTATCGAAGTTTTTTATTTATGATAATGTGCCCCCACATAAAGTCAGCTCTCATCATTTTAAGAACATGATTATTGGTGCTCAAGAATCATGTATTATTTTTTCTTAAATAGTAATGTTTTTGAAATTTTTGCTTTGTTTTTATTTTTTTATTTCACAATTAAATTTAACATGCATGTAAATATAGGTGTCGAAGTTCAACCACTATCAGGCATCAACACATAAAATTAGGCATAAGTACTTAGACATCGAGTACAAGGAAATGAAAGAGTATGTTAATAACTTCAAAAATAAATGGGAGAAATATGGCTGCACCATAATGTGTGATGGGTGGACGGGACTGACAAAATTGTCGATAATTAATTTTATAGTATATTGTAATGTAAGGGTCACACAATTTTCCTAAAATTTGTTGAGATCATCAATATATTTATGGATTGCTCAAAGATGTGGTGAAAGAGGTCAGTGAGAAGAATATTGTGCAAATTGTCACACACAATGGCTCTGTATTTGTGAAAGCAGGTAAAAAATTGATGAAAAAATATTCCTTATTTTGGACTCATTGTGTGGCACATTGTAATAGATTTGATCTTTGAGGATATTAGAAAGAAAGACATCGTTGCAAGTGTCATTCATGATGCTAGGGCTATGACAAACTTTATATATAATCATGGATGGTCACTATCGCAAATGAGGGAGGTTTGTAAATGGGAGATAGTGCGGCTTGGTGCAACTCGATTTACCAGTGATGCATGAGTTGCAAATCGATTGAGTCGATCAGCAAATTGAAAAAGAATAGAACGACGAATTTTAGATTTAGAGTTTTGGGATAATGTGGCTTCTGTAGTTAAAATATATGAGCCACTGTATCAGGTTCTGGGATTGGTTGATACAGAAGTTGTACCCACTATGCCTATCGTATATGAGTATGCGTGTGATGAAAGATGCAGTAAAACAACAAAGAGGGAGTAAATGGGTTCTAAACATTATACAAGACCGGTGGGATAAAATGCTCAATCACCCACTACATGCTGCCGGTAAATTTTATTTTGAATTGTTTGTCATTCATAATTAAAATTTAGTATAGTATTTATACTAAAATTATTCTTTTTTTTCTTCTAGCTTACTATTTGAACCCAAAGTACCAATATAGAGACAATATTAGGGATAATTTAGATCTTTTGAAATTTATACATAATGTCTATGCGCAATTAGAAACTGGAGCTGCAAGAATTGCTAATTTTGGAAATGAGGTAAAAGTTACAAATTACAACCAATTTTATAATTCCAATATTATAAATTCTTTGCATGGGAGTATTGTGTCATATTAATATATATTATATACATATTGATCTCATGAATGTAGCTCATATACTTTAAGGATGGAAGGAAAAGATTTGGTGAACGAGCAGCCATTGCAGCTAGAAGCAAAATAATAATAAATAATAATATCATTGAAATAATATTCATACTTATAATACTTAATAATTTTTATTACAGCTGATTGATGGATAATATATGAAAACTGTGCTCCATCATTACCTGCAATAACAGTTCGTATACTGTTACAAACATCATCATCTTTTGCATGTGAAAAATATTGGTCCACATTTGCTTTAATCCACACAAAACAAAGGAACCGTCTTGCCTATTTTAAACTTGAACAATTTGTATATTGTTATTATAATATGTTGAAACTTAGGGATATGGCAGCTGAAAATGATAAAGTAAATGAAACTGATTTTATGGATCTAATTCAAATAGCTGCTAAAGCAGGAGACGATAATGAGAATCCTATTTTTGACTGGGTTAGACCTACCTCTTTGGATGATGATGAGGGAAATCATGATCCACATATTGCTTCTCATGCTCGAGACATGGGAATAAATGTTAAACAAGTGATTAGAGAAAAGGTTGGTGTAGATCGTGGAGTTATTGTTATCAGCTCTTACGATAACCAACATACCTCTGATGGAAATAGTGAAGGAATTTATGATGGAGATGATAGGGATGGTGGGGATGAGGCAAGAGGTTGGGATTCTAGTGCAAAATGTTAGAATACTGGTGCAACAAATTGGGATGTTCGTGTTGGAGGTTAGGATGTTCGTGCTGGAGGTTGGGATATTGGTGCAACATGTTGGAATACTGGTGCAATATGTTGGAATGCTAGTGCAGCAGGTTAGGATGCTCATGTAAGTAATTTTGATCAAAATCGTGGTAGACAACATGGAGGAACAAATAAAATTGATGAAGATTCTTTAAATATGACTTTTTCCTCAATGAGTATAGACACACAAAATAGTTTTTTGAGTGATTCGTAGACAATGTCAGGTTCTCATGTACCATATTATGGTAATTATGGTGGCTGCAATATATTTGATTATCTTTCTCCATAAATGCCATATGTAATATCTATGCATATAGATCAACAATATCCACCAAGTTGAGTAAATCAAAACTACCTAATTCATGGATCAGTTGGAAGAGATTAAACAACATACGTGTGTCATATTAATAACTACATTGAAAACTGAAAACTATGCAAGCATGTTTTCCTAGAAAAATTATTGTTCGAATCAAGATAAAATTGTATCTTATGTATTTGAACTAGTAAGGAATTCATTTTGGTTTTAAATGGAAGTATGAAATTATATTTATTTTTTAATGATAATTTTATTTATTAAATATTTAATCTCTTTATATTGTATATAATATTGTAAAAGTGAAACAAAATATTATTCTATTAAATACTCAATTAAAAAAATTATATACAGTCTCTATCTATGTTATAATTTATAATAAACTCATAACTATGCTAATTTATTGTTGAAATATGATTCATTTGATGTATAATTACTTGTTTAAACTTATCCTAAAATTTCACAAAAAAATAATAATAATAATAATAAATCTAACTTTAGATGTAAATATCCATAATTTTTCTAATTTTTGATAGAATATCAACTGATATCGATAATATCCTCGAAATATTCATAAATTTAGAAGCCCGATGCCGATATTTTATTCCTTGGCTAAAACGGTGGTGTTTTGACAGTTCATGAGTTGATTTGTTTTTAAAAAATGAATTTATTTAAAAATAATAACCGACAGCGATGACCTCAGATGGCGACGATGAGGCTTTACCGGTGGCCTCGCCATCGTCGGTTACAAAAGAGGCCACCGGCGGTGGCCTCTTCTGTTTTCTGATTTATGTTTTTAATTTTGATTTTTGATTTTTGATTTTTTTCTTATTTGGAGGACAAAGTGGTAAATTGAATATTTGAGCTCTCCTCCCAACCCTCTCCCTCCCTCCCTCCCTCCCTCCATCTCTCCTCCTTATCAAACAGAGTGTTGGTGGTAAATGATACTAAAGTTTTGAGTTGCCACATCATTGTCAATGTGGCTGGATACGTGGTAGAAGGCATTCATTAAGAGTTTCTATTTCGAATTGAGTACCGTAGGTGGCATATAATTTTGTATTTTTAAAGAAAAATAAAAATTTATATGGAGGATATAATAACATGTGCTGATGTGCCCTAATATCAACCATTGAAATCACTTTTTATGTGTCCACATTAACATGTGCCCTACCCTACTCAATTTTTTACCTTATTTGTGACCCAAGATGCACATGATGTTACATAAACAATGTTGTTTCTTGTATACATCAATTGATGCTTGTCACATGCATTGTTGTAACCTTTATTTATAAATATATATATATAAGTAATAAAAAGCTCGTCATGCCCCGTAGCACTTTTATATTAATTGGACAGCTGGGTTTATAGCAACTCTTCAAAAATATAAATTATGAAACATATTAAATATGTCCCCTACGAAGGAAGAAAGGATCAGTTTTTATAAAAAAATTTATATATCAGTTTTGGTGGCAACGATTCAAATTTGGGACACTGCAGTTTGTCACCATCGAAAAACATTGAGTATTGGTAAAGAAGGATCATATTAAATACTATACATATGCATAAGAGTTTTCATTTTTGTTAATGATATGTTTTTCTATACTTTTTAAATAAAAAACACAAGTGACAAGTTAATTTCCATTCTTTTCTTCTTCTTTTTTTTTTTTTTTTTTAACAAAAACACAAGTTATTTAAATTTGATAAAAAGATCATCGATAATGTTAGATAACCTAATTTGTATCTAAATATATCATTATGATATAAGTTGAGACATGTATTGATTGAGTTACGTACCTAATATTACTTAAAAAGACAATAACAAATATATATAATACGACGAAATAATGTTGGTCCGTTGGTAAATCCCTATACTACGAGGTTACGGATTCGAGTCCTTCCCCTCCCCTAAAAAAAACTCCAAATTTATGTAACAATATAATATTTAAAAAAAAAAAACAAATTTATATAATATATTACTTGATGTATATAATATATTAAAATGTGTTAAAACTTCTTCTCAACGTCATCGAAATTAGACCCCAAAAAAAAAAAAAAAAATCATGATCCAAATACTATTAACAGTCCATAAAATTTATAATAAAATTCTCTCAAACAAGATGGCCTATAATAATAAAAAAAAGAAAAATCAATAAAATCTATATAAAAATGGACAAAATCGCATAAATAATCTTAAAACTTACCCGGTTCTTGTTGTTTACAGTGACTTAGAAATTAGAATAGATATCCACTAATCACTATTGACTATTGTCCTCATTGAGGATTTGAGGTTGATGTTCTGCTAATTGAATTGTTATATACTTAAATTCCATATATAGTTGGAATAATTGTGAAGAAAAAAAAAATGACTTTCTTTAATCCTTGTGACTTGTGACTTGTGAGTTGTGACTTGTCAGTGCATGCATTTGAATAGTGACTTGTCAGTGCATGCATTTGTCCTACTTGCACTGCTTCTATCGATCGATGTGACTTTTCACATTTCTAGCTCTAACATAAAAAATAAAAGTAGAATTTAATTTCTAGCCAAGTCTTCCAAGTTCCAATCACTTTTTTCGTCGCACGTAACTAGGGATATCAATAGGGTGGATACGGTGAGGATACCATCCCCATTTTTTAAATCCAAATATAACTAAGATTCTTGTTTCCACCCTATTTTCTACTTGGAATGGGGATGAGGAATCCACATTTGGGAAGAGGTCTTTAAAATTGTATACAACAATTCTCATTCTCTTCTTATAAGTAATATATTGATGGAATACAACTGAAATACATTCATGTTATCAATTTTTTTAAAAAAATATTTTTTATCTTATTTTTTAATTTTTTTAGTTTATTTAAAATAAAAATAAATGATATTTTAGACTTTTTACACAGTTGACCATTGACTAACGGAATTATTTAACGACAGGGGATGTTTGTGCAACAATTTTCAAATGTTGAGGGAAGTTTGTGTGTATATAGCCAAAACTGCCATATCTGTGCAATTTCATCAAATCTCGAGGGATGTTTGTGCAATTCCCCCAATTTTTAAACACAATAGTCAATAGTATAATTACAGAAATAGAATTTGGGATAATGTGGCTTTTGTAGTTAAAATATATGAGCCACTATACCACGTTCTGAGATTGGTTGACACCGAAGTTGTACCCACTATGCCTATCTTATATGAGTTAATGCGTGTGATGAAAAATGCAGTAAAACAACAAAGAGAGAATACTAAATGGATTCTAAACATTATACAAAATCGGTGGGATAAAATGCTTAATCACCCACTACATGCTGCAGGTAAATTTTATTTTGAATTGTTTGTCATTCATAATTAATATTTAATATAGTATTTAATTATTTATACTAAAATTAATATTTTTTATTCTTCTAGCTTACTATTTGAACCTAAAGTACCAATATAGAGACAATATTGGGGATAATTCAGATCTTTTGAAAGCCGTACATATTGTCTATTCGCAATTAGACCCTAAAGCTGCATGGATTGCTAATTTTGGAAATGAGGTAAAAAGTTACAACTTATAATCAATTTTATAATTCCAATATTATAATTTCATTGCATGAGAGTATTGTGTCATATACTCATATTTATATATATTACTTACATACTGATCTCATGAGCCATGACTGTAGCTCATATACTTTAAGGATGGAAAGAAAAGTTTTAGTGAACGAGCAGCCATAGCAGTTAGAAGCAAAATGCAACCAGGTATATAAGTTTTATTACAAAAATCTATGTAATAATAATAAATAATAATATCATTGAAATTGTATTCATACTTATAATACTTAATAATTTTTGTTGCAGCTGATTGGTGGGTAATGTATGTAGATTGTGCTCCATCATTGCGTGCAATAGCAGTTCACGTATTGTCACAAACAACATCATCTTCTGCATACGAAAGAAATTGGTCTACATTTACTTTAATCCACACAAAACAAAGAAACCGTCTTACCTATTCTAAGCTTGAACAACTTGTTTATTATTATTATAATATGAAGTTGAAAATTAGGGATATGGCAACTGAAAAAAATAAAGTAGATGAAACTAATTTTATGGATCTACTTCAAGTAGCTGCTGAAGCAGGGGACGACAATGAGAATCCTTTTTTTGACTGGGTTAGACCTGCCTATTTGGATGATGATGAGGGAAATCCTTATCCATAAATTGCCTCTCATGCTCGAGACATGGGAATAAATGTTGAACAAGTGATTAGAGAAGAAGTTGGTGTAGATCGTGGAGTTACTGTTAGCAGCTCTTCCGATGACCAACATACCTCTAATGGAAATAGTGGAGGAAAAGATGATAGAGATGATGGAGATGATGAAGGAGGTTGGGATTCTGGTGCAAGAGGTTGGGATGCTGGTGCAACAAGTTGGGATGCTGGTGCAACAAGTTGGGATGTTCGTGCCGGAGGTTGGGATGTTCGTGCAATAGGTTGGAATGCTAGTGCAACAGGTTGGGATGCTCATGCAGGTAATTTTGATCAAAATTGTGGTAGACAACATGGAGGAACAAGTCAAATTGATGAAGATTCTTTGAATATGTCTCTCTTCTCAATGAGTATGGACACAAAAAATAATTCTTTTAGTGATTCGCAAACAAGGTCAGGTTCTCATGTACCATATTATGGTAGTTATGGTGGCTGCAGTATATTTGATTATCATTCTCCACAAATGTCATATGCAATACCTATACATGCAGATCAACAATATCCACCAAGTTGGGTAAATTCAAACTACCCAATTCATAGATCAGTTGGAATAGATCAAGCAACATATGTGTGGCATATTAATAACTACCTTGAAGACTATGCTAGCACATTTTCCTGAGAAAATTATTATTCGAATCAAGATAGAAATGTATCTTATGTATTTGAACCAGCAAAAAATTCATTTTGGTTTTAAATTTCAAACATGCAATGTATTATTATATATGAATTATGATTTATGATAGAATCTTGGAAGTATGGAACTATATATATATTTTTTAATGATAATTTTGTTTATTAAATATTTAATCTCTTTATATTGTATATAATATTGTAAAAGTGAAACAAAATATTATTCTATTAAATACTCAATTTTAAAAATTATATACAGACTCTATCTATGTTATAATTTATAATAAACTCATAACTATGCTAATTTATCGTTGAAATATGATTCATTTGATGTATAATTATTTATTTAAGCTTGTCCTAAAGTTTTACAAAAAAAATTCTAAACTTTAGATGTAAATATCCATCATTTTTTTAAGTTTTTACCGAATATCTACCGATATCGATAATATCCCCGATATATCTATAAATTTAGAAACCCGATATGGATACTAATACCGATATTTTATTCCTTGTATATAAGTACACGGTGGATATATGGATCGGGGCGATACATTGATATGTGTAGTCTGAACGTGAGGACTGATATTGGGATTTGGGAGAATCTAATATAGAGGTAGGTCCAACTCTGACCTGATCCTAAAACGCCTTTCATAGTTTCATGCGCTTCTTTATTATTTGCTCCAAATGCTGTGCAGTGTGCACCTCTTTTTATTTTATTTGCAGTGGATATTCGAATCAAACACATCTATCAATCTGTGTCCAAGATTTCTCTTCTATGCTCTTGTACTTGTGGCCTTGTGGAGTCGGCAGTCCTTTTATATATATATATATATATATATATATATATATATATTCACGTCAGTACGTACTAATATAATTTTATCCGTGCGTTGGATATGAACTATTAGATTTACATACTTTGATTTAAAGTGTATATATTTATCAAAACTTCTCCATAATTAATGGTCCATATACATTGGTACTGATATAGTTACATCAGTGCGCACAGACCAAAATGGACCGTATATATATATATTGAATATACGTAATTTTTTAAAAATGAATAAAGTAAGCAAGAAAGAAGATACCAGTAATTTTCCAAAAAAGAAATCGCAAAAATATATTTTTTCCTTAACATCAAGAAAATGATTGCTTTTTAAGTTTTCTTTTAATTATTATTACAATATTTCGGGTTTGGGGTATAACTCAAACTCACAATTTTTTGAATATAAGGGGTCGTTTGTTTTTTTGTCTGAAGACTAAATAATCCTGAATTTTATTGAAGACTGAATAGTGACTGAAACCTGAATCTGAATGACATGTTTATTTGTTTTTTTTTTTTTTTTTCACGCCTGAATGTACTGTCAACATGTTTGTTTTTTAAAAATAAAATTGTCTGAAAAGAAGTAATTTTACATCTATACTCATACTAATTAAAAGAAGTAATTTAACATGCAACACTCTTTATAAGATTTTACATGTTCTTCCGTAAACAAAGTTTAATTTAACAAAACAAAAAATTCATTCAGGAGTATAATTTTGCATGTTATTCTGCAAATAAAGTTCATGTTCAATTTATTAAAAAAATAATAAAAAATGTTCAAGTTCAATTTTACATATTGTCCAAATATCCGATATATAATTCTAGAAACCCTTTTTTTTTTTTTTTTTTTTTTTTTTTGAAATAGGTCCCTAAATTATATACACCGGTATATATATATATAAACAATTATTCTATAACTTCTTCAAGCCACGAAATCTACTCAATATCGAATGCAACCACAAAAAGAATATTTGATAAATTATATAACTGCAACTATGACAATCATAACAAATTATCATTCTAGATTATGTTTAAAGAGTTCTATAACTGCCACTACACGTAGATAAAAAAAATAAAAATTAAATTAAAGAGTTCTTACCAAGATTTGGTAGGAGAGAAATTCAATTGTTTAATCCTAGGAAGATTTCAATATGATAAGTGATTAGAGTTTTTTTTTTTTTTCCTTTCTAAAAGCCTTTTATAATAAAAAATACGTTAAAAGAAAGAATTCTATACCATATCAAATTAGGATAAATTTAGAAATATATCTCTTTTTGGAGAATAGACTTGGAAGAAATATTTTAATTTTATTCAATGATTTGGAATTAAGTTAAAAGTCAGTATTTCTTACTTTTTTTTTTTTTTTTTTTTTTTGTTAAGTTGTTTTTTGATATCTTTAAGTTGCTTGACTACTTAAAAAAAACAAACAAAACAACTTAATGAGTTCAATTCAGACCCATTAAGTCCTAAGTGGAAAAAACAAACGACCCCTAACTATATAATTGTGATGGACTTATCACTTATCCAACCTCATCTTATCAGATTTCGATGTTTTTTAAGGGGGTTTTTTTTTTTTTTTTTTAAACAGATGTTATTTAATACATAAAAGAAAAGTAAAATTTATAATTTTAAATATCAATATCAATATATATATATACACTATTATTTATATATAGGTCACTTTTTTTTTTTTTTTTTAAAACTGAAACCGATTATCATGGGTTAGGTGTCTACCGAGACTTTGTAAGATTGAGCTCTAGAAACACGGTCCGAAATACAACTTCCAAACCCACATTATAGAGGGTCATTTTGAAGTCTCCGGACATTAAGAGAAGAGAATCACGATTTACAATTAGTAATTTATTTATTTTTTGACGGTACTTATCTATCCACCTATTAAGACCATACATTTTTTTGAAGCTTTTTACCATTGGTAGATTTCGAACAGCTGATCTGAGAGTCATTTGTCTAAACTCCAAACTCGTCCATTTACCACACGAGCTACATCCCGGGCAATATGGATAATCAATAATTGCTACTTAACGTCCACTGGAGATTGATATTCAAAATCTTCTCACTATTCGAAGTCCACAATCATTTCTCAGATTCGCATGCTCATTATGATTATTTAAGACTCAATATTCAAAGTCCACAATCATTTCAGTTATTCACATGTTCATTATGTTAAGACGTTTTTCTAATTTCTTCCATCTCACGGGTGAGAAAATCTTGCATGCACCCGGTGCAATGGGTGCATGCCAGTGATATAGAGAATTCATTTGATTGGTTGTCCTTACCACATGTCATGCACTCATTGGATGGGTGCATATCATATTATGACAACCATCATTACTTGCAGCTAGGGGTGTGCAGGATCCAATCCGATCCGATCCAATCCAATCCAATACGATCCATTAGATCGGATCCAATCCATTGGATTAGATTGGATTGGATCGGATTGGATTGGATCGGATCGGATCGAGAAAAGTGATTGGATCGGATTGGATCCTAAATTCTAAAATCCATTGGATTGGATTGGATCGGATCGGATCTTGGATTTTTGTTTGGAAATCCGCCAAATCCGCCATCCGCCTAAAATATTAGGCCTTATTTTTATATTGAGCAATTTATTTTATCCACTACTTTCTAATGTAAAGGCCCAACCAAAATACAATTTCTAATGTTACTATTTTAGGTTTTCTTTCTCAATTTCTCTACGGCCAACAATCCACCATCTTCTTTTCTTCTATTCTTCTTCATCAACATCACGGCTTATTAAGTTTACATTTGGAGTTGATGTATAATGTTTATAAACTTTTTGAATTATATAAAGTTTACAAGTTATTTCATGTATTTTTTTTTTTAATGTTAATTTTATTTGAATTAATTAGTAATGTTTGAATAATTTATTTGATTTTATTTATTTCAGATTATAACTTTTATATATTACGAATGATTTTATATTAATTCGATCCATCGGATCATATTGGATTGGATCGGATCGGATCAGATTGAAGTATTTTATAAGCGGATCGGATCGGAACAAATATTAATTGGATCGGATCGGATCGGATCTTGGATCATGGCAAATCCATTGGATCTAATCCGCCACACACCCCTACTTGCAGCTGCGGAAACACAACTTTTCACATTTGGTCCCTTTTTCATTTTCAAGGGAATATATTAATATATTAAAATAATAAATATAAATTATTTATTAATTTGTAGGTTAATATTATTTAATTTTAAGACCCATGTTAACATGAATCATTTTAAAAACAAAATAAAATTAACTGTCTTAATCGTTAAAATTTATAAAAAGAATTAATTAAAAAAAAAAATTATAAAAAGAAATAATGAAAAACAATATAAAAATTTAAAAATTAAATAGGGTTTTTTATAAAATATTTATAAACATATGTACTTCTATTAATTTGGAACCGGGTTTTTTTTAGATTTATTCAAGCCCCAAATTCGTCAATCTACCGGATGAGCTACGTTTATATATTTATTAAATAATAATATAATATAACAACAACAACAACAAAAAATACACAGAAGAACATAGATTTCCCTACGTGCCTATCACAACGAGTAGGCTGAAAAGTCATAGATCACAATATCTTATGCTTAATTTTTTATTATTATTATTTTAATAAATATATTTGTATTATTTAAAAAATCCCCTATACATTAAAAAATTTTAAAAATAAAATAAAATCATTTCCGTATAACGACATTAAGATGTCAGTATAATTTCATTAAGATGTCAGTATAATTTCAAAATATCATATGAATGTAATTATACTGACATCTTAATGTCGTTAAACATAAATGATTTTTTTATTTTATTTTTTACATTTTTTAATGTATAGGAGATTTTTTGGAATAATAAAAATATAATAAATATTCGATTGAAAATCTCAACATCATTTATAGGGTATTAAATTCGTCACAGATGACGCCATACGAAAACCGAAGTTACCAAGAAACCAGACTGAAGACCGAATCCAATTGGCTGCGACTTCATAATTTAGATGCGTAAACATAATAATTGTTATAAAAAGTTAAAAAAGACGTATACAGATTGATGTCTCGCTATTCCACAAAATACAACGAAAACAAACACCACGGAGCCCCACAAATCGGATTCCGGTTAAATTCAAATCACAAACTCACCTATCTACCTATCAAATCTATCATTACATTAATGTATACGACTATACGTAATTATTATTTTAGGTGGAGATTGGAGAATCTTATTTTATTTGTAATCATATTCATTATTTGGCATATACATACAAACATTATAGCCATAAAGCCAACTAGTATTGCACATTCCTTCCATATATGTGGTGAATGATTCAAATCACACCATGCACATTTTACAAGTATATGTAGGGAGTTTTCTTCCAGGATTGTGAGAATAGATATCCAAATCGCATATATATTATTTGATCTCGACAAGTCCCGACAGTCATATTGTAATATTCTTGTAATACTTTAAAAAAAAAAAAAAAAAAAAATTCAAATTTTCTTTTCTTGCGTTACAGAAAATTTTGCAGGGCAGTTCACTAGTCAATTTGTGGTCCATGTAGGCCTTTTTTATATCAAAGACAAACACAAAAAACATATTTGAACATGGAAGGTAAAGACTCAATAGTGACATAAAATCGACAGGAAAAAAAAGAAAAACAAAAACGGAGTGGACATGTCAACGTAGTGTTGTAGTGTAAATAACAAATTGAACGTAATTTTATGTTATATGGCGTGATGTAAATGAGAATCGTCACGTAGCAAATAATATGCCTAAGTGGAACATGACATTTGAAGCTTTTTGAAGGTCGATTTCAATAACGTGAACATGTGGACAGATGGAAAGAAAGAAAAAAAAAAGAGGCATCTTTAATGTTTAGTCATTAACAGTAATCTAATATTTGCTATGTTTAGTCCATTAATGATACTTAATTATACCGTTAATTATCCGAAAGTAGCAGGTAACCCTATTGTGTTCAGTCATTAATTAACAATATTGACAAGATATTTTATAGTGTTTATTTGATCCATATTAATGATTCCAATTACAATCACTAATGCACTTTTAAAATTAAAAAAAATTATAATTACAATCACTAATTGATTAGTGTTAATCTTTGGATTCTAAAAAAATTCTATGGAAGGCATCTACATTGTCATTTACTCATTTACTAGCACTTTATTTGATTTACAGTACACTAAATGATAATTAAATTCTCTGAAATATTGTAGGACCTTGATGACATGATATTATTAGTTCAAATGAGTTAGAAATTAATTATCTATATCATTGGACCATTAATCATGGAAGGACCACCGTGCAAATATATATAAAATATGTATTACATCATTTGCACGGTGGTCCTTCTATTCAATTCACATGTTTGTAACTCTTTTGATGATTAATGGTCCAACATAGATAATTAATTAATTTCATTTTTTTTTTTTATATACTGAATAAAAAATTAAAAAATTATTATACTGAATAAGCGTTTTTCATCGTACGATCGTATATTATATATATGATATATTGTGACAAGCCATAGTAGGGATGTCAACGGCGAGTTTGAACTTATTCGGATTAAAGTAGAAAAATCCACCCTGGCAGGGATTCCCTGGTTAGAGGAGGCGATGGGCCGGATGGCCCCATTCTTGTAAACCAATTTATTTACAAAATTCCAGCAACTTATAAGTTTTTTTTTTTTTTTTTTAATAATTTTATTCATTTATTTTTTTAATTTAAAAAAAAAACAACTAAAAAATGATTCTTGTTGAAGTAATAAAAAGTAGTTTTAATTGATTAGAAAGTTGAAACATCTAATTTATTTGACATCTCAAATCATTATTGAGTTTTTCTCCGGTAGACATATTACTGTGAATATACTTATAGCACACGTATCCACCTTATCATTTTTTTATCATGTAAACATTATTTGACTCAATTGCATTGCTTTTTCTAGCAAAAAGTGATAAAGTGGATAAATGTACTATAAGTATACTCACAGTTATATACCTACCAGAGAAAAACTGAATCATTACTCGTTGAAACTTTCTTGATTTTATAAATAGCTTCGATCTAATGTTATTGAAATTTATATTCTAATAGAACTCTGATGCATTAAATTTATCTGATTTTTTTTTTTTTTGTCAGGTAAAAAAAATATAAAGAAAATAATTAATATATTTAATTCTATTTTGTTTTCAGTATTTCGTTAATTTGAAAAAAAAATATAACAAAGCTGTTTAAAGTACCTGCCTGCGGGCGATACTAAGTACACTCAGAAATCTTTCTAACTGCACCCACCTTTCAATAAAAAGTTTGTATTAAACTACTAAATGAATTTGGTGTTCTCATCTTCAGTGTTAAGTTACACTATGGATCCCCTAGGCACAAACAAACCGGTGTACTGATTAACACATTAACATATCAATTACCGATAATTTTTCTAAAGTTTGGGAGTCGCATGTAAGGATGACAATGCGTGGGGTTCGAGCGGGTTATGCTAAATCCAAACCCAAATCCGTGAAATTAAATATGTTCGGGTTCGAGTTTCCATCCGCAGGTTTTGGCTTCATCCATACATACCTACCCTCAAACCTGCAGAATTATGTGGGTTCGTGCTTCGTGGTGTGTGTTTCAACTTTTATAAACTAATAGCTTTGGGGCCACACTTGAAATAGATTTACTTAAAGCGAAGATTAAAAAAAAAAAAAAAAAAAAATGCAAGGTCATGTATGGAACTTTCCAAACACGTACATTGCCCCCACTACCGATTCACCTAAGCAAAGATTGTGGGATTCCATCATCGGATCATCCCCACAATTTGGTACACCATGTACTCCGATCTATTGTGTTTGTCGATTTGCAAACAATAAATTAATTTCTTAGTCAGTACATGCTTTAATTTCTAAAGTTCACCTTTAGATACAATAATTTTTATGAACTAAAGTCTAAAAAATAAATCCAGCAATGACTTTACCATACAGTCCTAGATATCTACAACTATACAGCAACTAGTTTATGTAGATAATAACTAAACAAATAGTTGGGTCATTGGGTGACAGGAAAAATATGGATTTTCATGCATAGGAGTTGACATAATTAATTAATTATGAACTTATATATATCCTGCACACACATTGGCCAAGTTTGAGTGTGTGTTATATATATTTTTTCCCTTTTTTCGTCTATAATATAATTATGTAAACTGCACATAATAATAGCATCCCCCTTTTTTTTTTTTTTTTTTCATTTTTTTCCTTTGAAAGTAAAACTACAATTACAACCCTTCAAGTTTCTCATTTTAGTTTCTTTGAACGTAAAATTATAATTACTACCCTTCAAGTTTATATATGTACTAAATGGATAGAATTTAGTAAGATTTTAATTGTTGTGTCCCTTAGATTTACATTGAACGTCGAATGACAAGTATAACTCTTTGAGTTTGTAGGATTACCTAATAGACAAGTCTTGATAATAGTAACACAACATGGACCATATAGCAAGGATTTTTTATTATTTTAAATTGTAAAATGGGACTGGGGATGAAAATATAATTTTCTATATATTTAATGTGTTGAAAAAGAAAAGGGAAATATACATGGGTGGAAATGTGATTTGTGTGAAACTTTATGACTTGTGGATTATACAATGGATGTGTGTAAAGTGAAAGGCAATTTTTTTTTTCATCCGATGGGCATGAACTGGAGAGATAATTCGGTCTATCATCTAATGAACTCTCTGACAATGACATAGCAAAAGAAAGAAGAGAAAGCAAGTGGAGTAAGAGGATAGTTGTTGAACCAGAATATACAACAAATGACGACATCGTCCTTGTAGCTAATTCCAACTCTAAATCAAAAGTGATTCAAACTTGATGCTAGCTATAACCAATGTCAAAATCAAAAGAAATTCAAACTTGATGCCCACCTGCCTATCCCTATTATGCAACCTCTTCTACAGATTATATGTTGTATGTGTGGTTAAAGGATAAGGTAAGGGGAGTTTAGCATAGGCGACAAGGGATTATGGGGGAGGCCTTCTGTGGGCAGCTGCTAAGAGTTCAATCTCCCTCAAACCTTCTTAAATATCTTGCACAACATAATTCACCTCACACTTGGAAATAGCTAACCCATTACACAAGAGCAGGAGACCTTAAAAATCGCCAAATGCCACTACAAAAAAAATGGTCATCAGCGAGGGCTAAATGTCGTCGAAAAAGGTGGTTTGTCGTCGAAAATACGCTTTGTCGACGGGAAAAGGCCGTCGAATGCCGTCGGACATACGCTCGTTGGAAATAAACTTTCATCAACGGGCCGTCGAAAATACCACTTTTTTCAACGGTAATTGCTGTCGTAAAAAATGAAAATGATCGTCGGTAATAGTATTAAAAATTGGCGACGAGTCGTCGAAAATACCACATTTTTCGACAGTCATTTACCGCCGATAATACTAATAAAAAATTATCAAAATTAGTTGTATTTTTGACACTCCACCACCTCTTAGACTCTTCTTAGGGAACCCCAATCTCAACCAGGTACACCCCACATCAACCAGATCCTTTGTAAAATCCCAAATAATTCATGCAACATACATGGTTCGAACCCTAGACCTTGAAGGTGGTAAGTGTTGCTTTTACCATTTTTCTATAATTTTATATTTGATATATTTTGCATACTATTTATATATAAATTATTGATATATTTTACACATTATTCAATTGAATCTATATATTGCATACATATAATATGTTTTGATATTGTTTTTCAAATTAATAATTATTAAAATATTCTCTTATCTGATAGAAAAGTATGACTTGTTTTTACAATTTTGCTACAGCAATATATTTTAATAGGTAATGCATATTATATCCATATTGATTTTTTTTATAATCAACATTTTAGTGAAAAATTAATAATTTTTATTAATCAATAATTTAAACTTATTCCAAAAAAAATTTCTAATTATTTTGTAAAATATACAAATAGATATAATTTCTAAAAAAGTTTTTTAGAGCATTTAATATAGTCGTGTTTAGTAAACATAATTAAAAATAACTAAATATTCTTGTAATTACTAATAATTTTGCTATATTTCATACTCAATTAATTTAGCCCGATGTATCTTTAGAGTAGACTTCTTATTAGTGATTGTCACAAATTATAAGTTTTATTTTTTAATTAATTGATATTTTAAAATTGAACCAAAATACTTGGTGAAAAAATTCATATAGTGATTTCAATAAAAAATATTGTGACAAAAAAACATAGTATTTATTGTGATGCATTTAAAATATCGACCTATAAGTGATCATTTTTTTTATTTTTATTTTGTAGTTTATAAATTATCACATACATAAATATATTCCATTATAATTTATTAATTAATATTATAATATTTAACTAATTATATTTTTCATGACAATACCGTAACAAATAATATAAAAAATAGTACCAAATTATTCGACTATTTCTGATGGCCATTGGGCCGTCGGAATTGTGATATTACTTCTTTCATCATTTTTGACGGTATATGTGCCGTTGGAAATGTGGGTCATTATTGACTGTGCAAATAGTGCCGTCGAAAATGTGGGTAATTTTTGACGATACAAATAATGCCGAAAATGTGGGTCATTTGGGTCATTTTCGACGGTTTATTCGAGTATTTTCGACAGCCTTTTGCTGTCGGAAATGTGGTATTTTTTTTTCATCATTTTCAACGGTGTTGAAATGCCCGTCGAAAAAGGCTAAATCACCGATGGTAATTATAGCCGTCAAAAATAGTTGGTCGCTAATAGACAGTTTTTTTTGTAGTGTGCACACCTTCAAAAACAGCAAAATGTTCAGCCACTTCCCTTAAAACTCTTAGCAACTGCCCATAGAAGGCCTCCCCCACAATCCCTTGCCACCACGTCAACAACAGACGATAATCTGTAGAAGAGTTGCATAATAGGGATAGCTCGAACTCCAAAAGTCGTCTCCATCCATACTGGAAATTGAACAGGGTCAACCATAGAAGGAGTAGAATTCTGCATTTTGACATCAAATTTGAATCACTTTTGATTTAGAGTTGGAATTAGTTACAAGGACGATGTCATCGTTTGTTGTATATTCTGGCTCAACAACTATCCTCTTGCTTCAGTTGCTTTCTTTTCTTTCTTTTGCTATGTCACAATGGGAGACCTGCCAGGATTGCATAAGCAATGCAAATGATAGGCTTGTACAAGAATGTAAGAGCAACAAGACTGTAGTAATGTGGTTTGACCGGTGTATGGTGCACTATTCAAATAGATCTTTCTATTCTACCTTGGACATATATCCGGTTCACAGTGTGATGCTTTTGGTCAACTATACTCTACCTGATTTGTTTATTCATATTTTGAATCAGACATTCAATAAAACAATTGCGATGTTATCTAGTTCTAACTATGGGATCTGGAATGCAACTGGTTCTAACTATGGGATCCAGAATGCAACTGTTTCTAACAATGAAACATTTTATAGTGCTTACCGGATTTGTCAATAGAAGACGGTCGTGCTTGTCCGAGTATAGCTGTTTATGGTTATCTCGTGCACGGTAGCAAACATGGTGGTCTCTTAAGCTAACGCATTGGCAAATACATGATAGGTGATTTTGTTTATAACCCAAGTTGTAATATGAGGTTTGAGGAATACCCTTTTTACGGGGACCTTATACCTATAGTTGCACCAGTCCCCAACACTCCATCTCATGATTCCATCAACACTGATGGTGAGTTCATGTATTAATCTCGTTCACATTTTATCAAGTCTTTTCTCTTCATTATTTGTATAAATTATATTTGTTAATTGAATTGAACCTATCAAATGAAACCTTAGATTCAGGAAGCAAGAGAAAGTAGGAAAGCATAGCCTGGATTCCAATATCTTTAACAGTAGCAGCAGTTGTAATGGTGCTAGCACTGTTGAGTTATTTTCTTTGGAGTATGTTCATAAAAAATAAAACAGACGAAGGTGATTGATTAATTTACTTGATATTATAAAAGCTATATTACTCTTCTTTTGATTTCGTGCCAAATGTTTCAATAGTTATGTCCCAACTCATAATATCATGGTATACGTCACATTGCATGATTTTAATAGTCGTACACACATGTATGCATATGTGTCAAAGAATCTCTAATTTTCTTTCTCATACTCTAAACTAATACAATGTGACTTGCAGAAGAGATATCAAACAGTCAAGAGGTTCCATTAATTCACTTGAGAGAAGGTAAAATGAGAAATGACTACGCATTCGATGATTTACACAGAGAAAGGTTGATGGATTCTGAAGAGTTACCTTTGTTTTCGTTAGATCTCGCCCTCAAGGCTACACAACATTTCTCTGATGAAAATAAGATTGGATAAGGTGGGGTTGGCCCTGTCTACAAGGTACGTATTTATTGTAAGGTGATGGCTTTAAATTTTCTTCAAACAAATTCTAAACTAAACCCAACAACTCATGTGTTGAGACATACCATGCAGTGTGTTTGCAGACAAAGGAACTCTTTTATTGTGTTTTATGGAACAAATCTTAGGGATTTTAGTAGACGGTAAAGAAATTGTAGTGAAAAGACTCTCAAGAACATCTACACAAGGGTTATAGGAGTTCAAGAATGAAGTCACTTTGATTGCCAAATCGCAACATAAAAATCTTGTCAGACTCTTGGGTTGCTACTTAGAGGGGAATGAATTGCTACTCATCTATGAGTTCATGCCCAACAAAAGTCTTGATTTCCTCCTTTTTGGTTTGCCTCTCAAACTTTTTATTGTTTATTGATTGTTATTGTACAAATAAAAACAAAGGTTTGGATACATTTACTACTTGCTAATAAGTTGTGAAATGTTTACATGATTTGTTCCGAGTTTACCAAGTTTCTAGAATTGTATCATTTAATATAATTTTTCCATTCATTGTTAGATTCAACAAGAAATGTGCAACCGGATTGGAAAACACGTTTGAACATCATTAATGGAATTGCACGTGGTCTCTTATATCTTCACGAAGATTCTCGACTCAGAATTTTTCATTGGGATATTAAAGCTAGTAATGTTTTGCTAGATCATGATATGAACCCAAAGATATCCGATTTTGAAATGGTCAAGATATTTGGTGGGAATCAAACTGCAGATAATACTAATAGAGTTGTTGGAACATAGTAAGTGTATTTCTTTTTAGTTGGTTTCATTTCTTTCATATTGTAAATTATTTCTTAAAAATACACTATGCTCTAAGAGATACAACCCTCGAATCCTCAATAATATTTCAAATTTTCTTTGTTTTTACTATTTCCAGTAAGTGGATATATGACTCTGGAAGGAATATTCTCCGTCAAATCGAACATTTTCAGTTTTGGAGTTCTACTGCTAGAGATTATAAGTGGATGAAAGAATAGTATATTTCATCTTTCAGAACCCGGTTTAAGCTTGCCAAATTATGTATGTAACTAAATTCAACTTTGCTATAGAGGATTTTTTTTCTTTATTTCTAATGATTGATATATTGATCTTAGTTCATGACTTGTATATAACATTGCAAGCATGGAAACTATGGTGTGAAGGACCAATGCAAGAGCTGATGGATCCAGTAATCACGCAGTCATGTGTTCCGGTTGAACCGTTGAGATGCATCCAAATTGGATTGTTGTGCGTTCAGAAAGATCCAGCAGACAAACCTACTATGTCATCTGTAGTTGTTATGCTAGCGAGTGATAGCATAACACTTCCTCAACCAAAACAACCAGCATTTTCTGTTGGACGAGTTGAAAGATTATCTCAACCTTTCAGGATGTAATAGTTTGTACTGTTAACGAGGTTACACTTTCAACTTTATCCCCTGGATGATTATTTGCTTTTGTTGCCTCAACGGTTTAATGTAATTGATGATTTAAAGACATGTTGATGTATAACCATCTATCTTTTCTTTAAAATGTAGACATCATTTTTAATTGGTTGTTTTCGGAGTGGTGACTATGATGTTTTACAACCTAACAAGTATGGCTGTTTTCTCATCTAGTTCATGTTTAATTATTTGCAAACCATCAAACTGAAAACTACCAATTTTATGATTATTGACAAAGCTCCTCTATGTCTCCCACCCAGGAACAATCCTTCTCTGGGACATTTCACAAACACTTTGCCAACTAAAAATCTGTAAATCTTTGTCTTTAATTTTTCAAATAACTAGGTAATCTTTTTGTCTTCTCTCTTAATTTGATTTGAATCACTTTCGCTTCAATGGGTTTCTCATTCTGTCCGAACTGGGGTTGTTAGCAGCAAAAACATAAATATTCATACAAATCTTTGTTTTGAAGTGGGCAGGCACACACCAAAAGTCTTCATTTTTAAACTAGTAAAAGCTTTTTAATTATTCATTACTTTTTTGCTATCATATTAATGTGGGATATGATTATATGAATTAATAGAGAAATTAATGTGATATTTGATCAAATGATTCATCTATATAACATGTAGTACATTTAGTAGGTTCAGATTGTGAGCAATGCATTGATACTGAATACTGATTCAGCTTTTAAAAGTTTCAATTGAAGCTTTGTAGTAGCAACATCTTATTCTTATGATATTGTTGTATCTGCTAAGTACATCTATTGGCTTAAATGTTGTTTTGATCAACTATTTAAATCACACATGGAAATCATGTGATTAATTTGGCAGTGACATATGCAGTGTACCTAATTGGATTAATCCATAGTGATATCTGAGAAATTTCCATCATCTAATCATCCAAGAACCTGATAGTGAGCTAGTATTCTCCCTAGAAAATTGTTTTGAAAAGTATATGTAGTAGTCAGTTTCAAAAACTGTAAATTAACTGTAATTAAACAGTACCTATGGTGTATGTAAATCATTAGAAATTGTAGATTTCGTGTGAGAACCTAGACTATTTTTTGGTTTATTTGTAAAAACTAAAAAGTGTAAGCATATCATTATTGCAATAACAATGAACTAATAGATAAAAGGAATATTAAATGTTTCCAGAACAAAGACTTCAATAAATTAAGTCGCACTATTTTGTATCGTAAGTTCATAACCATCACTGATGTGTATCAACCATGGCATCGTAAGTTGGGATACAAAGACGAGATTTTTAGCATCTCTCCTGAATTATTTATTATAGGATGAGATAAAGATCATTTTAAGAGTTTTATAATTTGCATTATGTGACAATGTACAATGTAGATTGTTGGAACAATATCACAAATTTCAATTGCATGTGGTATATATAAAAAAATTATTTGCATTTCACTCAAAAGTTTTTCTCTGATTACTCAAAATAAATAGGCATTATAAAAGTTTCATTAAATGAGATGGACTTCCCGTGTTTTGGTCTGAAAAACCTTTTTTTTTTAAACAACAATGCACCAGCTTCAAGAGGATAAGCTTTTAAATATCGGAAGCCATTTTCATTAGACATCCAAACAACTCTCAAAGTGACTTTCATAAGCCATACCAAACAAGGCCTTATACAATTGGGCCATAAGGTAATTTTTGACCACTACGTATATAATGAAGGTGACACAAGAATAAAAGAATAGTTCTTTCTAGAAGGTTCATATGTTTAAAGATATTTGAATTTGTTTACCTTAATTTGGATGTGGATAAATTCTTATAAAATTGATCCATCGGAACAAATAAAATTAAATATTTAACAAAAATAGAAAGGGTTTTATGATATATGTGAAAATAAAAAATTAGTAGGAAACTAATGTTTATACTTACAAACTATTTAATCATTTTAGTAAAAAAAAAAAATTAAACAAGCCTTTCTAGTAATTTTACTCAATAGTAATATTGGATTTTCAAAAGGGTATTAATTTGGGGTGTACAAATTAGGGGTGGGCACAAAAATTGAAACTGAATTAAACCGAACCGAATTGAACTGAAAAAAGGGTGTTTGGTTCAGTTCATAGCTTCTATTCGGTTCAAACCAATTTGAAATTTGAGAACCGAATTAATTCAGTTCGGTTTTGGTTTTGGTTTTGGACATACAAAACCAAACCGAACTGAATAAACCGAATTGTCTTAATTAATTATTTTGTAAGGTTCAATTTTATTATGGAATGTTTGTTGATGATGTTTTATTTTGGACTACATTATGTACTACATTTTTTTACTTCTATTTATAGAAGTTATAAATATTTTATATTTTGATTGAGTATGTAGACTTAATATGATTGAAATTTTATATTTGGATTGAAAATTGGGTTGTATTTTGTTTAAATTATTTTTTACATATTATGTTTTCTTAAAAAAGTTTAAGCCTAAATGCCAAAAATGCAACTTAAAGGCCCAAAAAATTAAAAAAACATATAAAAAAAAACCTTCAAAGCCCAATAGGCCCAAAACCGAATTGAACCGAACCGAGATAAAGGTGTTCGGTTCAATTCGGTTTTCAAGTTCAAACTAATTCACATTTTTAAAAACTGAATATATGTCGGTTCAATACGGTTTTGGCCAAAACCGAACCGAACCAAACCATGCCCACCCCTAGTACAAACCATTTTTTAGGGGTGCGAATATTGACCCTCAAGATATTAATTATTTCACATATGTTGATTGATGAGTAATAATATACAAGTATACAACCCAAAAACTCAACTCAAAATTCAACCAAAATGATGTGGCAAATGAGTTGTCATCATCACACAAATCATGGGGTGATGTGATGAATGATATAACAATAACAAATCACTACCACATCATTTTGGTTGGTTATTGGGCCAATTAGTTAATATCTATTAATTCAGGACCAGGTATTTTTGAAAGCTTTATTCATTGGTAGGATTCAAACCGTTGACCTGGGAATCATTTGCTCAAGCCCCAAGCTCATTGTTATTGGGCCAATTAGTATTACCTGTTGATTGATATTCTAAAATCTAAACAAAATATCATAAAAGAAACATTAAGAAAAAAAACCAACAAACAAAATATCATAAGGAAAGTTATCCTTTTTATCATGTGTAAAATTTTAGTAATTCTTATGTTTTTATAAAAAAAAAATAAAAAAATCTTAGTAATTATTTTCCTAAAAATAAATTCGTAATTAATTTTCTATTTTTGTAAACGAGAAAAATTTGAAACAACGATTGGCCTATAAATATGAATCAGCTGCCATCTAATTTGATATATTTATATTTAAAAAATAGGTCAACTTGTGAAATTAAGATTAAAATAATATCTCCATTTTTGAATTTTGATCATGAAAAGCTCTTCTCCGTGCATCATCTCATATTAGTTGTTCTCCTAGTATTCTCAATCTCATTAGGTAATTTTTCATTATTTTAATTTTCACGTTTGTAATTTTAAAATCAATTACAAATTTACAAATGGTATAATAAACATAGTGTTTTGTTTGATGATATGATATATCTTTAATAGAACATATATATCATATAATCTCTGCACTCATAAAACAAAATATTAGCGCTGTAATTGACAATAAAATTACAAGCTCAAAAATAAAATAAAGAAAAATAACTAATGAGATTGAGAATACTAGGAGAACAGCTAATATGAGATGATGATCAAAATTCAAAATGGAGAAATTATTATAATCTTAATTTCACAAATTTATATAAATATATCAAATTAGATGGTAAGTACACAATGGATCTAGATCCTCTCTTCATCTCAATTGTCGTTCTCGTCTCTATAATATATTGTCATGTGTCTAATATAGTAAATCAATAGTCTGAATTATTTCTATTAATTTTTATATAGTTACTCTATATAAAGATAAAATTAATTAAGATCATTGATTTATATGAGAACAAAAAGTGAGGTAAGGAGCGGGGAATCCAAATCCCTATATTATATACCGGCGGCACATAGGTGTTTTAATGAAACTATTGCAATATAATATAAAATAGTTGTTAAAAATCAATAGTGAAAATTGTAATTAAAAAAAATTCTAGTCAAAATAGATTTTTTTAAATGTACACATGGCACCAGCTCAACAACTACTTCTAGTTAATCTATAACTATGATAATCATTTAAATAAAATACGTAGTTAATTACTTTACTTTGTTACAAATCTTTGTTCTCACAGTAATTTTTTTTGTTGAAGTAAAGTATTATAAATTCGAGGTTTTTTTTTTTTGGAGTAGAGGACTCGAAACCACAACTTTACGGTATAGGTGTGAGGGATTTATCACCGGACCAACCTTATCTCATATTGTTCTCCAAACAATTATTCGTAATTTTTTAACTCTATATTTTAAATGTCATCATGGGACACATGGGAATGCATGATGGGTAAAGAGAATTGGAGGTGTCAAAGCTGATGAGAGGTGGAAATAATATAAATAAAAGAAGAATAAAAAAAAGAATAAAATAAGAAGAGGAGAAGTTGGCAAGCGGTTGGATAAGGAGAAGAAGAATAATATAAAATAAGAAAAGGAAGTAAAGGAAAAAAAATTGAAGAGGAGAGAGAGAGAAAAGGGTCATTCGACCAAAACAAAAAATAGAAATAGAGAAAGAAAGAAGAAGAAACCGAGAGGGAGAGAGAGAGAGAGAAAACTAGGATGAGAGAGACCAAGATTCAGATAGAGAAAGAGAGTTGTTTTGATAGACAAAACAAAGGAAGAAAGAAGTAAATAGAAATAAAAGAAAATAGAGAGGTTCGGGCAAATAGATGAAAAGAAGAAGAAGAAGCGGAGAGAAATAATTAGAAAGAAAAAGAAAGAATAGCTTAAGGAAGAATAAATAAAGTTATAGATGAAGAAAAATGTATTAGATATATACCAGATAAGTTATTTCAGTTTCACTTCTAAGTTTGGGATACAATAAAGTTTATTGAATTATCTCAATTGATACTAAATTGAGTTTCATGTATTTTAGGGTGGATCCATAAATAAATGAATTCAGGAGGGAACCAATCCTAGAACAGATTTGAGCACATGAGTTATGTGGGTGGATACTTTTATTAAAGTTATTTGGCAGTAAATGATCAAAGTTATCAATGGAGTGCTGCTGGTTTTGTTCTCAAAGATGTTAAGATTCTTATTCAAGGAAGTTGGGGTTTTAAAATACCAGGCTATTTCCCGCAATGCAAATGGGGTGGCCTATAACCTTGCCTCCACGGTTTTGTCCTTTAGAAGGAATGAAGGATTCATATGTGGAAAGATAACTTTCCCAATTGTTTTGTTTCTTAGTTTGTCTGTTTTGTTTTAGTCATGTTTATGTCAAAAAAAAAAAAAAAAAAACAAAAAAAAAAACAATTTACTATGTGATTTGTGTTTTTAGAATTGATTTTTGTTTTGTGGGTGTTGAATTGTATTGTAGGCTTGTTTTGAGGGACAGTTCCAGGACCTTTCAAGCTCTTTTGGCTGTGCATGAGATCTAAACCTAGGTATATAGTGTTTAATATCTGATTCTGAGATGCTCCTTTAATAGATTTATCATAATTTTTTTTGGCTCTCAATTTAGTTTACTAATTGGTAATTGGCGTTAATGACTGACAACTTTTTGAATTGTTTTATTTTTCTATTTGATTGTGTAAGCCCCAAACTCATCAAACTACTAGCTGAGCTACGCTCTAAGGACAAAAAAAAAAAAAATTTGATATATAAATACACATTACTTATAATATGATCATACTAAATTGATATCTTAATACAAACATAAGATAGCTAACATTACTCTCTCATATATAAACCGAACTTGAAATTTCTATGAATAAAAGCTTGTATTTAATGTCATTGTTTTAACTATTAAATCACATTCGTTCAATTCAATCATCTTCATATATACAGTCTAATAAGTCTTAAATCAAACCAACAATTTGCATGTTTTCCTTGTGGGATGAAGCCAGGAGCTCAAGCATAGTTCATCATCTTCTATACCCAAATCAAATGAACGATTTGCACGTAGAGTTACTCCACAGTTAAGAGTATTTGCAAACTTAAATTCGTATAAAATCATGATTGTTGAATCCGGAAGATAAAATTAAAATGGACTTTTGTTCATGCATTGCTACTCTCAACTCTCATGATCATTTTAAAATGTCTCATGGAAGTAACTGTTGGGAATTTGAACCGATGAATGTGGAAACGACATGCTTAATATTCATCTATAACTCATAGCAATTAACGTCTATAGTAGAAAAATAAGATGAGAGAAAATAAACAATCACAAAATACAAGATATACGTGGAAAACCCTAAATAAGGGAAAAAGCCACAGGTCGTTAAGAAGATAGAGAAAGTTCCACTATATGATAAATTGTTACAACTATATACTTTAGGATTCTCTTTCGCACCTCAACCCAAAACCACAGAGCCTTACCAAGTCCCCAAGCTCACAACCGAACTTTACATCATGACTCTTAGCTCTCAGCTTACAACGCACTCAAAATTCTCATAAAGAACTCCCCAATATCCCCTAGGTCTCCCGTGAATATCACCCACGGATCCTTCCCTGGATATTCCCTGAGGTTCCCCCCTAGATCTCACGACTCTATGATGTTACAAGTGTTCTTTTGCTCCACACAAATAACCTAGTTACAAGGTTCCATTTATACTATTTATAGGGAGCTTAGACCAACAAGGAAATCCATCTTCTATACGTACAAGACTTACTTGTTCCATATAAATACTATTTCCTTTTATGACAAGTCTTCTTGTAAAGATAAATCATTTTCCTTCAAGCACAAGAACTTCCAAAAGAATTATTTTCCTTTTTCATTGAAGATTTCCCGTTCCACGCATGTTTATGATTGACTACGATTTGGGTCACGGTTGCGCACCCGCTTCCTAAACCGTTACAAGTCATCTGAAATTACATCGCTCAAAAAACTGCGATCCATATGTTGAAACGAACTACTTCTTCAATTCTTCATAGTCTTCAAATCTCCCTCAAACACCATATACAACTTCCAAACGTTTTTCCGCGTTTCCAGGAAGTTTCACATCAGTTGAGTCCCGTTTGGTTCACATTGGGTTCACATTGGGTTCACTTATTAAGAATACAAGATAAAACCTAACACTAACGGATAGCATTTCCTAGTCTATAAGGATGTTGCAGTGTACATCTCACCAAAACCGAACATAGGGAATACGGTACTTTGTAACATTAATCTTCGGGCAAATTTTGTTAGGATTATGCTCAATAGCAAGAGTGTAATGTTGTAATTAACAATCTTTTTCATATTAATAAAGTGATTTCTGGTTTAACAAATCTTATAGCATTTATAGTTTAATATTATAATTGTCAAAGTAAATAATCATAAGGTCTAAAGACTATGAGAAAAGAAGAATTGTTCATACATCTGGATATGTATGTGGTAGACACAATTCTTTAGTTAGTCTTGAATATTGTTCACAACTTAAGTTAAAGGTTGGGCACCTTTATCTTGTTAAAGTTGTAGAATTCTTTTGCTGGCATTTGAGTGGGATCAAATGAGATATGATGAGTCTAAAATCATCGGAGTGTTTTCGAGCAAAAGAATCTAGTGCACTGGGTGTTGGATCATAATGAAATACTTTATCTATAACCGTCAGTAGATAAAAGTCTTTTCATTATCAGGACAATCGGAGAATCTATCTTAATCCTGAGATAAATTATGGACTTATGGTTGCAAGTGGTATCATTTGAGTTATCAATGAGTACGATTATATCGCATAGTCTATCATCGATAGTTTGGTGATATTCATTTGTTAATCGATAGAGGACTTCATTTATAGATATGGACATCGTGGCTCTATTTATTAAATGAGAGTATAATATCATCATATGGATGTTTTGAGGTAATTGGATATTAAATCTCAACGTTGAGTTTTCGATAGTGTCTACTGAAAACATGGCTTCTGGACAAGTCAAAATATCCAAGTTCAACACGTGGTCATATGAGTAAATATGGTAACTTGAAGAGTTATAGGCGGTCTATGAACTCTTGGCGATTACTGATATTAATCACGAGGATACACTATCTCCAACTTGATTGTCTAGGGTATGAATAAGGAACATCTTCCTTTTTTATCTTTATTTAAGAGTTCAATTTTAGCTCTTTAGTGGAATGAGTTAAAATGAATGGATCGGACCTAAGTGAATCATTTGTTGATTGTGATTAGGTTATGTCTATTGAAGCTTAAATTTAGATAGCCCGCCATGATCCCCAATCCACACGGACTTGCATGGATCACTTGATATATTCTACCGGACCAATTTAAGGGTCCATCTAGAATTGCATTTAATATATTAAGAATATAATTTGCACATTATTTATGTAATGGGCTGCTCAATTATATTTATATATTAATGAATGGCATGTGGGCTTGTTTCTTTTAGTAAGAATGGGTCTGGTTCACATGTGTGCTTTTTATTTAAAGTCCAATGGATTAAATGAAATGAGAAAATAATATAAGGCCCTATTTTAGACAAGTGGGGCAGCAAGGGTTAATATATTAGCCTATATATTATTTTGTTTCATTGTTTAATTAAATAAGAATTAATTAATTTATTAATTAATTGTTTAATTAAGAAACAAATCTTTTCTGATTAGGAAATATGATTCCTAGAGTTATACTATTGGTAGTAGTATACTAAAATTAAAAGACTTGTTTGATAAGAAAATAAATAATTTATTTTATTTATTTAATCAAATAAGAAGTCTTTTTATTTAGTTAAATAAAAGAATAAAAGATCTATGAGTTGGATTAGGGTTTGAAGTCTTAAACTAGATAGGAATTAGGGTGCAATACAAACTCTTTTTTGGCTTGTGTATTGCGGCAACCCTAGTCCCTTTTTAGAGAAGGATTTTCGGCAACCCTAAAAGAAAAGAGGAAGCAAATTCGGCCACCTATATATTTGCACTTATAGAATTCGGCCACACTATGTGTTGTGCTTGATACAATTTTCTTCTTCTTCTCAATTCATAGAAAGTATTATTTTATTCTACTAAAACATAAAAGAGTGAATAGATTATTCTTTGATGGTACACTAATTGCTTGTTCATCAATAAGCTTGTGTGTACAACATCGATTTAGGTTCACGCGAATTTCGATCATTAGATTGAGAACTCAAAAGTGACCGGAATAATCTTAGTCTTCTTTTGATTGTTTTGTGACTAACAAAAGAAAAAGAAAAGTTTGTTTGTTTGTCCATTCTCAGGTTTGCAATTCAAAGAAAAAGGGAGACCACGCTCCTAGGTGATTCACGTTCGTGCTAGGATTGAAGATCTTGCGGATTACCATCGACGTAAGTCAATCGGATCACGCGACAAAAGGTATTCTTCTTTTGTTGATTATATGTATGTTTAATTAATTAAAGGGTTAAGGTTCATAAAAAGGAAAAATTTTAAAACATACTAAAACTTCTTTTAGTCTCGCTTCCGCTGCGTGTACTACGGTATTTTTCCCTACAAATTTAACTCTCAGAGAACAGAAACACATAAAATAATTTATAACTCTAAATAGATTAATCCACAATTCAGCAACATATAAACTTCTCTTTCCAGAAGAAATAAAAAAACCAGTAAAGAAACCGAAAAGCAAGCTTACAAGAGTTAAGATGATGGTAGGGAGAGTTGCCATCGATTTTTACGAAGATGGTATTAATCTTTTAAGGTCGGTTTTCTGCTTAGTAGTGAGTTTGGAAGGGAACTTGATGTTGAACTTAATTCTCAAGTTACCCCTTTTGGAAGGTTCCTTGGGGATATGCATTCCTTCTCCTTTAACAACTTCTTCATAGGTGGGGCTGATGACGGAGTTGACGGGAATCGTCAGATTTCGTCTGTCAAGTATTGTCAGCTGCACCGTGTAGCCAGTTAGAGCTTCCACTAGAGGTACCTTTTGGGTGACAATAAGATCATTGCCGTCCCTCTTGAAGACACTGTGAGGCTTCTCATAAAAAATGAAGACGAGATCTGAGGGTATAACACTGCGCTGTTCGTTCCCCTTCTCTGGAAAAGTGATCTTTGTTCCTTTCTTCCACTCTGGCTTCACTTCAATGGTAAGAATTTCCTCCACGGTGGTGGGTCTCCTGTGCAAGAAAGTAACACAAAGAGTAAAACTCACAGGATCAGAGAATCATGAAAAATCTGTACACACAAATATCTAACTTGCATATTGCTGAATCTTGAATTCTGTATGTCAACCTATTCATAATAATGGATAAGCACGAGTTAAAAAAAAAAAAAAAAGATTAGAGAAATGCTGAACAATATCGTTACAGAAAATCCTTCTCCACAAGGACCACAACACTTCACGCAAGTAAATTACGCCTACTTTTTAGTGAGTTTGGAGTGGTTATTAACCTTAACACTATGTTTGGTTTGATGGAAAGGAAAAGAAAGGAAAGGAAATGATAGTGAGGAAAGGAAATGATAGTGGTTTTAATGATTGTTGTTTGGATGGTTATGGGTGGAAAGAAAAGGAAAGGATAGTGGTTTTATTTTATTTACGAAAATATCCTTATTTTAACAATATGAATACAAACAATATATAGGGTTATTTTTGGGATTTTGAAAAAATTATTAATGGTGGAATTGCTTTCCTTTCCTTTCCCTCCATTTCCTCCCAAATTTGGATGGAAACCAAAGTGTTTAAAATATAAAGACTCATTTCCTTTCCTTTCCTTTCCTTTCCCTCTCATTTAACCATCCAAACAACAAATTAGAAATCCCTCCAAATCCTTTCCTTTCCTTTCTCTCCAATCCCTTTAAAGTTCCAAAACACAACAAAATTAAACTAGGAGCAACAGTTGTTTCTCCATTCTATGACATGCCTCAGACAAATTCTAAATAACATCATACAAGGGAGATTTCATTTGCTGCCCAGAACCCAACAAAAGTGTCATAATTTGGACATTGATGGCAGCAAAAAATTGTTGGGAACTATAGGTCCAGTCCTGGAATTGTTAAGATACTCTAATGAAATCTATTGGGTCTCTCTGTGTCATCACTCATCACACCAAAAAGGTACAAAAATGAGCTTATAAGAAAACAAGGGCAATCACTACATAATCTAAGAGGAAAATATATATATATTTGATGGGCTTGGTTAACGTAACTAAATGTAGGTTATTAGCAAAAACTGAACCAATTGGGCTTTTATCGAGCTATAGGTCGGCTCATTTGTCTCTCTTATTAATTTGAGACCTAAATATCTACCAACTATTTCAAAAAAAAGCCCATCTAATACAACTTAACCTAAATCGCACACCAAAGTTACCATACACGAAACATTCAACACCGTCCGATTTAATACTCTCAATAGATCAACGACACGTGTTCTGATAAAACAATCAAAAGCGTACGTTCCCTACAACAAACGCAAACAACCGTGTGAGTGTTCACACGGTATAGTTGGAAATATCTAGACAAATAGTGAAAGTACTAGAAGTGACGCTGCGGACGCTTTTTTTTGTGTGTTTTCTGCCGAGTCCATAAAACCATAAAGCAGTCGCTAACAGCAGTAGCAGCAACTCTCTCTTAAAACTGATAATCTAGGGTTTTGACGGCTTTATTTTCCATTTCTAGACAAGATGAGGTAAGCTTTCTCTTCTCTGTCTTTGATTTTATTCGCTTTTGATTGTTCGACTGCTTTTTTACGATTATGCCATTGTTTGTCTTCTTCAAATCTATGTTCGACATGTGTTCTGCTATTGCGACTGCTCTTGCAGTCTTGCTTTATGTGTCTACCAAGTACGATGATCGCTTAATTTCTTCTCGATGTTTTGGTTTTATTTTCCAGTGACAATGATATGTTTATTTTATTTTATTTTATTTTATTGAATATTAGAGAAAGACAGAAATAAGGGCTTTGTAGGGGTTTTTTTTTTTTTTTTTTTTTTAAATATATATATATATATATATTTTTTCAATTTGTGAAATGTGACTAATTTAAAATCAACATTTGTTACCTTTCAAATTTCTGTATTTGTATGACGTAATTTTTAATATATTGTTTTCTCATAAAAACAGTGTATTTGAATGCATATAAATTTTTTGAGATTAGAACTTTCTGATTCAGTTTAGACTTTTACTTGATAAGTAATCTGTTATTTTTCCTTTTTGTGAATACTCATGTTTAGCCTGTGGATTGAAAAAGGAATGATTTTTGGATGAAGTCATGAAGATATAGTCACTTTGATAAACAATAAGGGAAATTTATTTACTGTTGCTGTATTAGGGATATATTGCTGGTCATGGATCATGAGACCGGAATTGACTCGGAGAATCACTTAATTAACTGTTATTTCTGTCTGCAAATAATTTTTGTTTGAAAGTTGTGCTACTAATAAGGCATGTAACCTTGATTGTTTGAAATGTTCAAGCCATATATTGGAACTTTTGACTTTGGTCATAGTTTTTCAACTGTGCATGAAGTTGGATGTTAATGTAATTGATTTCTTATCTATTGTGGTTGGTCTTCTGTAGCTCATCTGATTATTTTGGATTCCAAAAGTTTGGATTCTTGCATTGGTTTTGATAGGGGTGTCTACTTTAGGTTACGGTTGTTTCTTTGTTTCTCATATTTGTCTGAGTTTGCCTTTGATTAGAATGCTTTAAATTTTGTAGCCGTGTTCCTGAGGTGAGGTGGGCCCAGAGGCAGGACAAGGTTTTCATTACTGTGCTATTACCTGATGCAAAAAATGCAAAGGTCAATCTGGAGCCAGAGGGAGTGTTTAATTTCTCTGCTAGCGCCGGTGTAGAAAATCATGAGTTTGAGCTCAAGTTGGATCTTTTTGATAAGGTCAATGTGGAGGTAAGAATTAAGATGTTGCAGCCTCATTCTTTTGCGGTATTGTCTGTACGATGCTAGTGGTTAGTCCTGTATCATTCATCTGGCATTGAGTAGAAATGATTAGCCTCTCAAGGCGATAGTGCAACTAGATTCTATGAACACACTCTAATGGTGTATCTGCTATATAGTTATTTTGAACTGGCATCTAGTCCTTGGGCCTGGGTAATTGGTTAATTTGGTTCAGTTTCCTCTTGCAGGCATACATGTTGCATGTTAGACTCATAATTATTTTTTAAAACAGTTTTCAAGTTTTCTGATCCTTATGGCTTGCACTTAATGCATTAATTTCTGATTGATTCAGGAAAGCAAAATTAATATTGGAGTAAGAAGTATATTCTGTATCTTGGAAAAGGCTGAAACAGGATGGTGGAAGAAGCTATTGCGTGGAGATGGCAAGACTCCCCATTATATAAAAGTTGATTGGGACAAATGGGTGGATGAAGATGAAGATAATGGTATACATTTTTTTCGAACTATATATGCTGTTCCTGTAGTTTATGTAGCTCAGGCATGTTAATACTTATATTTCATGTTATAGAAACTCATGTAGCGCCTGTTTTGATTAGGTACAGGTGGTGACTTGGATCTTGGAGGGATGGACTTTTCGGTATGGTTATAACAACTCATGGACAGTTGTGTTTCAATTTTTTATTTATTTATAATTTTCCAGAACTTCCTCTAATTCTTGCTGTATTTTGCAGGGCATGGGAGGCATGGGTGGCATGGGCGGCATGGGAGGCATGGGTGGCATGGGCGGCATGGGAGGCATGGGAGGCATGGGAGGCATGGCTGGTTTGGAAGGCTTGGGCGGCATGGGTGGCATGGGCGGCTTGGAAGCCTTGAGCGGCATGGGCGGTTTGGAAGGCTTGGGTGGCATGGGCGGCATGGGTGGCATGGGGGGCATGGGCGGTGATGCCATGGGCGACTTTGATGACAGTGACGATGAAGGTAAAAATGACACAAGTCTTCTGTAGCTGATCAGTGCTATTCTTATTCCCAAAATGGGATGTCTTATTGTATTCCATGTGTTTCAAAACATCTGGTATAACATCAAACTGTCTTCTATTATTAAAAATAAATCATCTGTTGAAAGGTACATAATTGTTTTGTTGATAGGAAAGGTACATAATCTTTAATACATATGATATTGAAAATTGTAGAGATACTTGTATAGCCAATGGATTCATTTAGTCAACTTTGCTTCCTTGATGTGCTATAACGTACCTATTTCTTCCCAGCTTTTAATGCATTTTGTTTCATTATATATTTTTGGTTGGTGATAAATATTAACTTTTCCTCTCTGGATTCAGAAGCGGCAAAGCCAGGGCAACAAGACACTGGTAAGGCAGCATCAGAAGCAAAGCCACAAGAGGAAGGTGCTCATAAGAGTGAAGGTGGCAATGCATAACTGAAAAAAGATGCCGCAAACACATGAATACATGATATTGTGGTAGTTAGAGATGTCAAATTCTAGACAAGACAAGTAGTTGCATGATGGGATAAAGTTTTCAATCTCTATGATGGGATCAGTGCATGTGTTTTTTTTTTCCTAACCAAGTGGAGTTAAAGCTTTTATTATATTGGCACGGCATTCCTTTGTGTCTTGTAACAGGGTTTTTTTTAACTTGGATTAGGATGTTGTATCTGTAGTTTGTTTCGTGGATGATACTTTGGAAAGTGAGCTCGTGAGGTTGGCTTGGTTGCCGTATGATTGACAGGCGGCAACATTAGTTTGTCTTACAAAACAGTCAGAAAACAATTTTATTGCTAAATCGTTATGTTTCATCATTTTAATTAAATATACCCTGTTGAGCTTGCAGGTTCATATATGGTGAAATTTGGGTGTTGTGAATGTGGTTTGTGCTAGTATATGGGAATTATCACTCCTCTCTTCTTTATATACTGCATTTTGTTTCAACACATTTTTACATGACTTGATATTTTAGACTTGTTACAAATTATTGCGATTATGAGATTACTTCTATGTGGATTGGGAGATTACTTTTTAATTTGGTCCATACATCTGTGACTTGGATGGAATCTGAACTGAATTGTATATGATTAAGGATTTTGTAGGTTTTTGTTTGATTATAAGAGCATACTTGTAAGTTGTAAACTAAGCAACTAAATTAGTAATGCTAGATTTTCTATGGTATTTGGCTAAGGATATATAGGATTAGTTTGGTATTGACTTTTATTATAATCACTCTATGTTTCATTAATTGTACTTTTAAAATAGACATGATTTTATTGATTAGTTGTACTTTTAAAATAGATATGATATTAGAGTTTTTTTTTATTTTTTTTATTTTATTAATTATATATATTTGATCAGGATAATATATTTAAATTATAAAAAATTAAAAAAAAAAATTAAAAACTCCATAAGAATAATAAAGATGTAATATTTAATTTTAAGATGAAATAAAATATATAAATGCTTTTTACTTGATTTTATAAGGATACTAATGATATGTTAAACGATTTATTAAGTGTTAAAATAGATTATTCTACGATATCTGCTAAGAAGTATCCTCCTATTTATAATCACCGTAAAAAATTGTCCATTTTGAAAGTTTTATTAAATATCATTTATGTTAAAATTATAAAATAACTTGATTTTAACATTTCAATAGTATTATTAAACTGGCCCATGTGATTGTATATTTGTATATGGTAATTTGCTAAGGATATATAAAACACAAACAATCAATTATGTGGAAATTTGAAAAGCCCAAACAATAAATGATGTGCTAATTGGCGAATAATACACGAACACATATAATTGGTAAAGAGATACATAAACACAAAAGATACAGAACCATCGACTATAGTGAAAGTGGTATTTTGGATCATGCTAATAGTAGTTGATCTTTTCAGATCCTCGATTCTAAATTTTTTTTAACAAAACAAATTTAAAAAGTGGGAAAATATGAGAGATTTAGAAAAAAGATCAAGGTAAATCAACTTAAATTTGTGACTTTATTTTTTGACTTCAACATCTCAACCTTCCGTGTACTCTTAATCCAATAATTGAGATTAAAAAGCGTTTAGAACTCTTGGATTAAGAGTAAATCACTGTAAATGAGTGGTTGAATATTGAAGTCAAAAAATTAAGTCACAAATTTAGGTTAATTTAGCATAACCCTTAGAAAAAATAGTTTCCAAATTCGATTTTTTTTTAAACTTTTCCCGTAATTATATCTCATTAAAATTCATGAAATTTCATTATGAATGATTTGAACATAGGATTTATGTAAGGGGGTTTGCATGTGAGAAGTCGCCTATAGACACACAATTTAGACCTATTTATAGCATACTAATACGTATTTGTGGATATGAGTAAATTGTGCAAATATGAGAGAAAATTGGTTAAAAATAGCCATAAATTTACATTGAAGAGTGACAAGATGAGATTGGTACAGTAGTTCGACAAGATGAGGTTGGTACCTCCTTCCAAAAACCTCGAATTATTGTAATATATTTTTTAAAAAATTACATTGAAGAGTGGTGACACGGCAAAAAGTGATTGGTTGGTCACAGGTCAGTTAAGTTAACATCAGTCCATAGGATTTTGAACCCTAAAACCCTGATATATATTGGGAGCTGTTTGTAATTGTAATTGGTTGCGCAAAATAACTACCAAGAGCCATGGAAGAAGAGACCCAGATGGAAGTGGAAGAGTCTCCTAGTGACAATTCAATCAAGAGATTTGGACTCAAAAACTGTATTCAAACCAACTTCGGCGATGACTACGTTTTCCAAATCGTGCCCAAGTACTTTCTCTTTCTCTCGTTTTTCCCCACCGCTATGTTCACTTTCCTTCTTTTAAATTTGCTGATGCTTGAAAATGTATCTGATAACGAATAAAGTCTGTTTAGTGGGTATTGAAATTTTATGTACTGGGTGTTGATTTTTAGTTTGGTTTGATTATAAATGGTAGGGAGGATTGGTCTTTAATGGGGGTGTCACTGTCAACAAACGCAGTGAAATTGTACTCGCCAGTAACTGGCCAGTACTGTGGAGAGTGTACGGGTCACTCTGCAACTATAAACCAAATATCCTTTTCAGGTCCATCAACCCCGCATGTTTTGCATTCATGCTCTTCTGATGGTACCATCAATGCCTGGGATACTCGATCGTTTCAGAAGGTCAGAGCTCTCTGTGAATTTCTTTATGTGCTCAAAATGCTGTCTTTAATCTTTTAATTTGGTGGTTTTTTTTTTTTTTTTTTGTTTCCTTTTATATAATTATATTTATTTATTAGTTTGGATTATGGATACTTGTAGGTGTCGAGTTTGAGTGCCGGTTCTAAGGAGATCTTCAGCTTCTCTTTTGGAGGATCGAATGATAATCTTCTTGCCGCTGGATGTGGTTCACAGGTTTGATTTCCTGGAATGTTTTTTATAAACTGAATATTTTTGTTGCTTGATCACAGTGTGCATTTTTATCTATATAGTGTATATACAAGGTGTATGTACCTTTTAAGTGAAACCGACTATTGAATGGATATTGCACATTTGTTTGGGCGTTTAGGGATTATAGTTAACAGGATAGTTTTGGTATTTGCTTTTTTACTCCTTTATTTGATGAATGGAGGAATGGGGTAAAATTATTTCCAAGTTTCTACATAATCATGTTAGTTTGTTGTTTTGTGTTGATTAATTATTTAATTTCACTCAGATACTCTTTTGGGATTGGAGGAACAAGAAGCAAGTTGCATGTTTGGAGGAGTCTCATGTTGATGACGTTACTCAGGTCTGATGTGATGTCTGTGCATTGTTCTGTTTGTTTACAACTTATTTTTGAATCTCTGTTATACAAGGAACACAACTACTAACGACTGGCAGGGAATAAACATATAAAGGCTGAGTTCACTCTCAATCAGTCAAATCATTTGCTTGAGTGGTGCTTATGTGATTTGTTATTGAATTAGCATTACAGCAGGATGATTATCACTTGCTTCATGAAATTTATTGTCAAAACATGTTTGATTATTACTCCATGAATTTTTACAGGTTCATTTTGTTCCTGACAATCAAAACAAGCTTGTTTCTGCTTCTGTGGATGGCTTGATATGTACATTTGATACTGGTGGAGATATCAATGATGATGATAATCTGGAATCAGTAAGTGCAGACCTATTCTTGTATGAGGTGTTTAAATTGAAATTTTGGTGTTTGGTTAAGTTTGTGGGAGCATAATGGATAGTTTTCTTAGTGGTTCTTATAACTACGGAAAGAAGGGTTTCTTGATCCTTGTTATATGTTGGCGGTTAAGTAGAGCTGTTTCTGAACATTCTAGTGTATATATTAGGCGCTTATAATATACAAACAAGTGCTCTACAGGATGATCTTGATATGGTATTTTTCTTGGTTTCATAGTATCATACAATCATGAGGTTAATATTCTATTAGTCCACTGCTTAGTAAAAGAGAAACACGGTTTTTGTATCTGTTGTAAATACACATTTGATTTTTGTCACTGGGACCAATAAATTCATGTTCTCTTTAAACAACGATTATGCTGGCTCCACTGATGGTATTATATTGAACTGCCTAATTAACTATTATTTGGTACCATTTGGAAAATTTCACATCATTGAAGATCAACATTAATGCATTTTATGGGCACCTGAAGCAATCCGTCTTTCTTATTGTGTCATTTGCACTGGTTTGTATATTGATCGAAATTAATACTGGTTTGTATGGGGGCTATGGGCACCTGAAGCATTTTATTAGCATTATTGATTTCAGTCTGTGGCTTTGTAAGTCAACCATAAATGAATTCCATGTTTATTTGAATTGTCTAGAGGGTTTGTTGAATGTTGAGGTTGAACATCTAGGTTTGTAAGTTTGTGCAAAGAAATCCCGCTGTTGTGTATATATACCTAAATCATCCAATCTGATTTGCTAATTACCTTTTAGTATGTGTCCTGCAAAGATCACTTCTTGCCGTAATTGCTTTTCTGTGTACAATTGTTTTAAAGAAAAAAATAAATATCCAATGCTCTCAGTTTCTGTTTAAGAAGTTGTATAATAGAATTTCAGTTAGATTAACTGTTTCAATGTTGTAGGTGATCAATGTTGGAACTTCGATCGGGAAAGTGGGTTTTTTCGGAGATACTTTTCAAAAGCTCTGGTGTTTGACTCACATCGAAACCTTAAGGTATTAGTCTATTCTATAAACTGATTGACAGGGCATTCTACTGTTGAAATTTGCAAAAGTTTGTAGGAATGAACTTTTACTCCATTATTTCGTGTACAAATCATAAAATCATATTGGCGCTTTCATGACCTGCATTCACCACCTTAAAGTTCAGGGACTTATGCAAATTCAACCTCATGCACAATCATACAAATATCTTTCCATCCTCAGTGTTACCGACATGTAACTCCAATCTGCCACTGTTTGTAGTATTTGGGACTGGAAGGACGGACAGAATGAAGCTAACTTTGAGAATGCTCGTCAATTGGCCTCTGACAATTGGACATTAGACCAAGTAAGTATCTTCTGCTAAATAGGTTCTACCATTCTACTCATCATACTGGATCAGTAAAGGTATTATTGTTTGTGCACTGTTTTTTCCTTATTTTGTTACATCCATGACGTGTTAAAAACATAATAAGACTTTGGAGAATAACCCTGAACTATACCATATAGAAAATTCAAAACCAAGGCTCATATTATTAACACTTGGTCTTAAAAGAAGGTCCAATTTGAAAGGTCTGTAGATCACTCCAAGGAGTTGGCAGTGTTTGATTAATTATAGTTCTGGATTGATCTCTTCTATTTTGAAACCAAGGTGTTGTGGCATCTGTTTCCTCTACATATCAACTATGAATCTACCCCCAAGATTGTACTCGACTTTGGTTACCTGAGATTACTTGCTTTGTTTCCTAAATAGTGGGTGTCCATTAGTTAAATATTTTTATCCCTTGAGGTGGAATTGTTAAAGTTTGAAGAATTCCAGTGTTTTTCATTTTCTTTCACACTTATATTTGATTAAATGACACCTAGTTCCTTTAAATATAATAATAGGCAAGTAAACTACCCAAAACTAGTGAGTTAGGACTTAGGACTAACTTTGCTATAAGGTGAAAAGATTTTACAACGATATCACATTCTTCTTACCCATTTGTCCATCCCGTTTATTGCAGGTCGATTATTTTGTTGATTGTCTCTACACCGGAGAAGGTGAAAGCTTATGGGTTATTGGTGGCACTGGTGCTGGCACAATGGGTTATTTCCCTGTAAATTATAAAGGAGCGGCAACAATAGGATCTCCAGAAGCAGTCCTCGGAGGTGGCCACACAGGTGTTGTTCGGAGCATATTGCCCATGTCAAGCATGGGAGGAAGACCTGCCCAAAGCCAAGGCATTTTTGGTTGGACAGGTGGTGAGGATGGCCGCTTGTGCTGTTGGTTGTCTGACGAGTCTTCTGAGATTAATAGATCCTGGATTTCAAGTGCAATGGTTATTAAGTCTCCAAAGACTCGCAAGAAAAATAGACATCATCCATACTGAGGCGCTAAATTTTTGACTTAAAATGCGTTTCTAATGTGGGAATATTATCAGGTTTTTTTGTACTTGCCTTGTATTTATATTTTCCTTTTTGGTGGTGCCTGTACTGCTTGCTAGGAATCTCATTATCAATCAATTCCAATATGGGATCTACGGTCAAACAACAACTGGTGCGTCGTGATACATTTCTTGACAAAACTAAAACTGCTAATATTATCAGTTTCATGAAAAGAATAGCCATAGCCATTTCTTGCCAACTGATAAGAATAGGACCAAGAATGGTAAAGTCACAGTTCCTAAAATGATAGTGGAGAACGTAATCGACAAACCACAATACAAGCTCTTTAATCCAGTCACTTACGTACATTTAGCACATATTTAACCATTCCAACATCTCTATCCTATAGGGAAATAGATTTCGGGAATTAAATCACCCATGAAACTTTCTTCGAAGAAGGGGCACAAAATGCCTTCAAAAATAGCAAACTCGCCCTCAGTTGTTACTTCAGAGACATATCAACCTCGGCCACGCCCTCCACCTGCCACCAAATTCAAAAACACCAACGTCATCAATAATTGTAGATATGTTGCAAATTAAGCTGTCTATGAAAAAGATAAAAATATAATTCATATGAATAATGAAATCATTGTGAAATTAGCAGTTCTTGAACAAGGAACAGATCATGACTATATCAGAATATGCAGTATTAGCATTCTCAGGCTTTCAGAGAGTAAATAGAAGATGCTGAATCCTAAATTAGTTCCAAACATTGGTTGGGATTCCGGAATGAAGATAAATTAGTATCAAGCGCAGGTTAAAATACTTTTTATCAAGTGTAGCTATGAAATTAAAGCAATGACCATGTTAAAATTCATCGCTGCATATAAATTCACAATTTCTGAAACAAGTGTCTATCTTTATACTCCCCTATTTCCTACTATATAAGTGAAGTCTCACCTCTGTTACCACCAGGCTTTCCACCAGATCCACCTCTGCCTCGGCTGCCACCTGCACCCTTAGAACCTCCATCATCTAGTCCACGACCGATTCCTTTTGGTTGTCTTCCACCAGCACCATCCTCTCTACCTCTTCCTCTGCCACGCCCTACACCAGGTGGCTTACGATCTGAAAAAGACCAAAGTTTAGGTTTCCACCTTTTTTATAAATATAAAGCTCATAGGAAAGTAAGTGCTAAGTAGAGTAAACTAAACACACACACACACAAAAAAATGAGGAGAAAGGGGTAAGGGTGCTCTCCTCAGCAAACACTGAGGAAACATAAATCACTGAAGTCCAAACATGACATTTATGGTGGTTCCCACCAGTCTAGACAGTAACCATGCACTACAACTGTAGCAGTGAAGCAAAACTAATAGCAACACAATTCTCTTTTAAGTTCTGTAATGCATGTTTTTAATACTTCTTTTCATTCCCTTTCTCCTCTATTGTATCAAAGTGAACATTAAGATAGATACCAGGTACCCTGGCCAGAAAAGAAAAAACAAAACGAGAAAGTAAGGCATACCTGTACGACTTTTGGATTCTTCCTGAACTTTATCAATCACCTGAAATGCAAAGACAGCAAGTACAGTATAAGACTACCACTAATACTTTTTAAAGTTAACAGAAACTGAAATAAAGCTTTAGACAAAAACAGAAGTCCATAATATTAGAAAAATATCAATTTTCAGTCAAAAAGATCCAGGAGAAACCAATTTTACAGACTCAGAGATCTTGAAGTGGGAAAACTATTACAAATGAGGATCAGATCTTATTTAAGTACACCATTTAAAAGAGTAGTTTGCTAATGTTTTTTTTTTTAGAAAGAGTAGTTTGCTAATGTTGAGACAACCAGGTTTCTTCTTTCATATTTTTGTATATTAGTATATATGCTGGCATTTTGGGCAGGTGGAATCCATTACAGAACGAAACAAAGATCATGTACTGATGTACAAACCTAATTTAAAAAAATAAAAAAATTAAACAATTATATTTTCACTGCATCCGATTTTTAATCCATCACTATAAAACCAACCGTCTTCCAACAAAAGATGCCCTATCGAATACGGAATACTATAAAGTCAAATGTCATGTTGGTGCTCTATCAAACATGATTAGGCAACTTGAAATTATCTTATAATAAGCAGCTTAAATCCAATAAAAAATCCTGTTATGTACACCAAAAATTAGAAGTAAGAGAAATTGATACACCTAAGTAAAGATAAACAATACTATACTATGTACAGATCAAATACCTCATCAGGAACTCGGAGATACTTGATTGTATTCCCTCGGATGTAGCATTCAGGCATTCTCCAAAATCTATCTCCATCCTACATCAACATTCCCATTAGAACCGGCCATGATATAATGAGTTAACAAGCTTTTAGATTACCACAAAGAAAAAATATAATTGAAATCTAGAAAACACAGGTGAGGAAAATAAATGAAAAGCTAAATAAAAACATATAGTACCTTGGAGGTACAGATGACTTCACGGAGATGGATGTTCATCCATGTGTCACAGTTGACCAAATGTCCATTGTAAGTCTCCCCATTTTTTAATTCCACCAACTGTTACAGGCAACCACTATAAATTACAAATTACAGCAAAAAAAGAAAAAGCAAAGCGTGAGACAATTTTCATAAAGAAAGTATGCCAAAACAAATCCTTTAGTTTAAGTCAGAAACCAAAAGATAAATCTCTTACCATAGGATGGCCCTGTGCGGTTTTAAGTAGCGAAAGAGGAAGCTGCAAGAACAAATTCAAGTTGCTTACAAGGAATAATCATAATAATAAAAACCTCTAAAAACACATTAATAACAACTGAAAGAAACATAATGAACAAGAATTGGCTGTTGTAATTTTATTTCGCAAGTACACATGTTTGGAAAACGGTGTAAGGAGTAAGCACAGAAAATTAAATTGAAGGCGCAATCTTTTTTCCGATGATTTTCTAGCCAAGCAAACAGAGTATAAGGGAGCACACTTACCATTGTTTTTTTTGTAGAGCACAGAAAAAAAACTAAAGCGGAGCAAACACAAGCGACCTGCGAGCAAGTAAAAGGTCAGAACAATAACAAGAGAAAAACGAACCGACCTTAAAATCTTTAGTCTAAATTAGAGGAGCACGAAACCCTAAAATCAGACGACAGTAGCTTAACACATGAGAATTGATAATTGAGAAATAGTTGGAGCATAAAACCCTAAGAAAAAGGAAAACGGAAATTACCTTGAAGAAATTTTTTGAATGGAATTCCAAGCTTTTTTTGCTTTCTCCCTTTCCTCTTTTAAAAACAGATCGACCGCGGTTTTGATCACTGAGGCACTGGGTCGGTCAGCAGCTAAACAAATTTTTTTTATATATTTTTTAAATCAAAATAAATAAAGGTGCCACCAACACTACCAGCACTGATGCACGGTACGGTAGTAACAATTCCAAAGTAAATAAAAATAAAAAAATAAAATAAAAGTTTATTGTTTTTGTTTTTATTACTTAAAAGAAGGGATTCAAATTTGTAATCTCAAGATTAACAGGTCTAATTACCATTAGAATTATTTTTTTCTAAAGGATGGGTCAGGAGTGTGTCAGTAGTTGACGAGATTAATCTCTACAAGCATGGTTCAAAATGTTCAACTCCCACCCAAAGAGAGGGGTCTTCCCAAACTTTGCAGTTTAATAAGCAAATGCAGACATATATTTACAGTACCATGATTTGAAATTTTGAACCCTTGTGGTGGAACTTCATTTTGAAGCATCCAACCACCAAAATAAAGGGAATTTCCTCTACTTTTCTTTATAAAAGCCATGGACTATACCCTTTTTTTTTAATAACCAAAGTTAAAATAGAAGAGAGGGTTAATGAAATGCTATTTTTATATACTATACCGAATTAAACTTGATTACTTTCAGACAATAGAAAAGTCCCGATAACAAAAGCAGCCAAAGATCATCTTAATCTTTTTACATGGAAATGACATTAGCTGCAAGCCTGCAAGTCTTCCAATACTCTTTTAACTTCTGAATCATAAATAGGAATCTCCCACAAAATTTTAATTCCAAACGCAAAAAGTAAAAGTGAATTATATATCTGCCATATAAGTGATGTCAGAAATATACTAAACATAAGTGTTCCACCAAAATGTGGTACAAACAAGAGAGAGAGAGAGAGAGAGAGAGAGAGAGAGATATGCCAAAACTCTGATGGCTGTTTACAAGTTGACAACAATGTCCGAAAGACCAGCAACATCAGCTTAAATGGGATGTTTATCATGCCACGAGTTGCTTCAGCTTTAATATATACATCTGAGTGTAACCATAAAGGAATGTTATATACATTGCGTATTTGAAATAGAGCTAATTATCTTTGCTACATGATATGTACCCAAAAATGGAAGGTTCCTCCAGAATAAGTTAAACAAGGTCCTGGCAGCAAAACAGCAACTGAAAGGTTCATCAACAGGTTATATCATATTCATCCAAACTTTTGCGAATGGTAGTCAAGTCAACCAAATGACGCATTGTTGGCCGGCCATGTGGACAATTCCAAGGAGACTTCAGGTTTACCAGATTCTTAAGTATCTGAAGAGCGAAACAAAAGTTGTAACCATTTCTACTCTGTTGTCTGTTTCTATATTCAAGCTTAGGTACACTTACCAAGAAGAACACTAACAGATGGGAAATAACGTCAGAACACAATGAAAAAGCTGGTGCTAAGTATTCATAAGCTCAGGAAGTTCAAAAGATAGTTTCAAATATCTAGCAGAGGTTTATAACTTATTAATATATAAAAAGATCAAATATACCTGCACTCCAAGCAAGCACAAATTATCAAAAGCAACTTTCTCATAGAAGATCTAACAGAAAAATGTTAAAGTTGTTACCTTCTGCATCTCATTTCTTCCAAGTGCATCTCCAATCATAACAGATGTCCTGCATGCACGTGATGCCAGCATTGCACGAACTCTAGGTGGGCACACAGAATCTTGAGTGCCCGATTTGTAACTACTGATAATTGAGCATTCTCCTTGACTATCAGCAAGAGTAGAAATCAGGTCCTTAACATCTGTTTAAAAGATTGCCACAAGTTAACGTCCTGGCAGCACCATTTCATTTTCAAGAGATTACTTTGATCAGAGACAATTGTGATTATGTTGCACATTCTGTCACAAAAGCAAGTTTGGTGCTCGCACAAACACACATGTTATCAATAGTTCAAAGTCTAGGTCCCGTCTTGAAGAAACCACTTCAAATATTGCCACTTAGACAACATACCAAAACAAATAATAGATTTCAAGCACAGGAGCTTTAACTTGGCTTGTTTGATACTTTATAAATCTGCTCGCTCAGCAATTCGTGCTTAAGGTTGAATTTTACATTTTGCCTTTGGCTGCTCAGAGCAAACCAGGATTGAGAAACATTTTAAAAATAAAGTCTATACACAGGAGTAATACTCCCATGGTCCCACCTAGTATATGCCAGTTCACCTAAATTATAAGCCATTAAAATTTGGGACTTTCAACGACGACCCAGGATTTATTAGAAGACCAATAAATATTTTATTAAGAAAAACAGAACTGGAAATAATGACTACCTTCAACTCCAAAAGTTATGTTTTTACTGAAGGGAACAGCTTTCAATTTAAAATGGTGCCCAGGTGGAGCATGTAAGTCCTCTTCCAAAGCAAATCCATTTTTCCTGGCAATTAACATGTCACCATCATTATTATAATGTTAGGACCTGTATTTTACTAAAGAAAGCAAAATTTGAAAGGCACTAAGAAGAGCAAATATAACATAAAAATTGTTGCTACTTAATGTTCAAAACTTGCAGACAAATATAATCAAAAAGTAGGGAACACAACAAAATCAGCATAGGTGAACTCATTGTCTCAAAAAATCAATTTTAATGGTATTGTTACCAGTAATAATAGAAATGATAAAAAGTAGAAAGAATTACCTTGAGGTTTGATCTAAATTAAAAAACCTTGCGGTGCTAGAATTGGGTAAAAAACCTCCTACTATGGAGGTTTTTGGTTAATTACAGAGAGTTTTACTTAATTTCGAAATCACAAGGTTATTTTTTGATTTTGGTCGAACTTCACAGGGGTATTTGGAATTCTCCCCAAGATAGTTTGTTCCAAAAGGGATCAAACTCAAAGAACAATGAGGGCTTACAACTAACAAACAAATTAGATAAGGGTGATGGATACGGGGTTCACTTTAAGGATTTCAGCTATAACTTAATAATATCATTGAAGCTTTTGGCAAAGGCAACAGAATCATTAAATTATTTTAAATGTTAGGAAGGAAAAAAGTTTCAAATTGAGCGAACACCTAATGATGTCCATATGCATTGAAGCAACAACTTCTTCTTCTGGAGTCAACTCCAACATCAACGGCCTACATAGAAAAACAGGAGACATGGTTAGGAAATTGATGTCAGAGACAAGAATGGTTTCCACAAGTAGAAATAATACAAACAATATGTAGAATAAAATTACTGCAAAAAACAACTACTCAAAAACTATATTAGTACCAAATTTAACACCTAGCTACATCCACATTTGCACAAATATTTTTTGAAGACTATGGTGATATCTCCATCAGTATGAATATGCTTCACAGCAGTGACATGGATAATAATAAGACTGTCCATCGACTATACACCCAGTAACACTGATAAGATACAGTCAATTGAATTATAGATATATTTCCTTTCAAATTAATACTAAAGCTCTAACAGCTCACTGGATTCAGCATATTCATTGAATGTTGCCTTTACAGAAACATAAGAAATTATTGCTTGTCAAAAACTTCAGTGGAAACCTTGGCAGGTATTTAACTATTAGGTAGCTCAAATGGTCAATTGAAGGGTCCAACGTAGTACTCAAAGTATGGTTCAGCTAATTGAAAATGCAACAAACATGCGATTAATGAAGAAACATATAATATTCCACAACGAACAGTTTTCTCTACCTTTCCACTAACACAAATATGTGATTTATAAACTCTAAAGATTATCCCTTAATCTCAGGGAAAGAGGAAAGCTTAATCCACAGATTCAGAAGTACCAGCACCAACAAAGTGGACCAGTCAATCATTTACTTTCAACACATGAAGCTGCAGTTCAGTGTGTGTTTGTGAGTGTATCGAGTTAAGTCATAAACTAGATTCTTAATTTTTCAGAAGAGACATCATTTTACACAGACAAATAAAAATTCTTAATACATTATTGGCAACTAGAGAGTAAACAGGAGCTATACGCTTGAAACTATCACATGACTAAAATTATACAAAGACGATAGACTCCTCACCATAGCAAAGGCTGCTGGTTCAAGATGGTTGATTGGGCCAGGCGCTCAAAATTATATTTCTCATCAGCAGCATGCTGAAAATAGAGAAAACTACATCAAAATGCTAATACCACTGGAAATGTACGTAATTTCATATCAGAAATATGAACAGAGAAGCAATATTTTGGACCTATTGTTCTACATTAACAGCCAAACATGTAAATTTTGGAAAACAGAAGTAATCCAGAAGCTTACCTGATCCACAATAAATAAATCTCGGTCTAATTTCCCAATGATGAATCCAAGATTGAATTGCCCAATCACCTACAATATAAAAACACTTTTGGTGACCAATAAATTACTTAAAACTTCATCCATAAGGGTATGCATGATGAAAAATGATCACTGATGGATTTGGACATTGAGAAGGACAGGAGAAACAACCAGACCAATTCAGGACCATTGGTTAGAGGGAAATGATTGGTGTTTGAATCTTTTCTTATAAACCCTTCTACTGGAAAACCTTTTCCTTACACAAACCTAACCCAAACCTAATTCAGATGCATTAAAAACTCATTCAAGACCAACTCAAGAAGCAATCATTCCCTCTGCATCTACACATTTCAGGCAGTTCAACAGGGTCAATTTAGGCTGTTCCATCGTAGCCTGAGTATGTTCATAAAAGGAGCAAACAAAATGTTTTCCATAGGGCATAGGTCTTCCACATCAAGGGAAAAAGTGAAACAGTTTCCAAGAATAAATAAATAAATAAGGTCTCCCTGTCAAGCAAACCTGACATCAGTAAACTCAAGCTTCAAGCACATGCATGAGTATAAACAAATGATGACACACTCACCTTCATTCTACTGAAGTCTTCTTTTCTAAAGAGTCTTTCCAACTCAGTAGTAGCTGCAGCTAAAGCTCTTGCTTTACGTTCCTCATTTTCTGGTTGTGAAAGCTCCAGTGTTGCAGCAGCATAGCACCTACACAAGAAACCAAGTTAGAAATAGAAGCAAAATAAATACTTTACCTTTTAAAAGAAAGCTGCAACATTATAAACCTTCTCAACTTTAAACTTCCAGATGTACAACTGCTAGATTGCATTGTGGAAAGCCTCTGTTGTCTCCTTCTCCTTAAGTCCTGGAAACTAAATTGCAAGGTGGAACATATCTTTAGACCAGAAGAAGGCGTTGGGGCATCTAACAGTGAACCAGAAAAATGTAAGGGAGAAACTTCAACGGATTGATCTTCTGACATATGTTGGACATCCTTGCTAGATGAAACAGTTGGAGGCTCATCAACAAGAGACATGGATTTTTCTTGAGGCTCATCAACAAGAGGCAAGTCTTTTTCTTGAGTGACCTGTACATGGATAGTTAAACAGAGAAATAGACAAAATTGAACTTTTTATTTACTGTACAGAGCAAGTTGAGTAAATGGGAAGGTAGCAAGCTCAGGAAAAAAAAATCATATGCATACCTCTTCTGGCCTTCCAATAGTGTTGTTATCAGAAGAAAATGGATTTTCAATTTCCTTGAAGACCCTCTCTGCTCTAAGAAGCTCAGATGGCTCATATTTGTTCATCGCAGCAGACTCATCAACCAGATGCTCTACAGGGGATCTTGTAATCAAAGCATGCATTTCTGAATTGTTTTTCTTCAATTTACAATTATGGCTTTGATTTCTTAGGAGAGGCGCTTCAGATAACACTGTACCAATATGTTCATACTTTCTCTTGCTTACAGTTATAAATTTGTCAATTGATGATTGAATACAGCTTGGACGATCATTTGCCTCTCTATTTTCAGCAATATTATTTTCGATCACTCTTGAAGGGGATGGAGAATTTTTCTGAGTTGGAATATTGGGGGAAGTCATTAACTTCCCACAATTAAACTTTGAAAAGCTATCAGCCTTCTTATTGTCATGTGCTCTGAGAGTGAAGTCCTTGCCCATTGATTTTTCATATCTACTGTCAATCAATCCTTCAATGGCATTTGAGCGCAGAGCGCTGATTTCAGCTGTTTCTGAAGAAGTATCATCATCTGCAATATGCTTTTTAAGGTGAAATTTGTTAGAAATGCTGCCATCAGGAAGTAATTGTTTCGGTGGCACATGAGATTTCTCACGAGGAGAACAAAACTCAGCGCTCTCTGCTTCCCTAGACTGTTCCTCGACTTCATTAACAGAATAACTGACATTATTTGGGGAATAGATCTGCTGTAAACCATCCCTTAGAGCTTGCAATGTAGAACCTTCATCAGAAAAGAAAATTTTCCTTTTATCAGGAGTTACATTCACATCACATGCTCTAGTTGGGACGGTAAAATTCATAATTGCAATGGGATATTGTCGTGAATTTGCACCTTTATATAACTCATTCACTAGCTTGCCAACTTTAGGCATATCTACAGGTCGACCATTTACAAAAAAATATTGTCTATCTCCCAAATTGCGTCCACAAGCCTGTCCAGGCTTGGAAAGGAAACCTTCAACCTTGCAACTGTCTGATATACATATAGTCACAGGCTGTAAACAGTTGAAAGTGTTTATTCCAAGAACCGTTATGATGTTATCTTTAAGGGAATCACTCCCTTGCGTTTTAAGTACCACAGACTTCAAATTTTTTCCAGTTGTGTTACTACAGACCAATCGTACTCCTTTTGCAATTAGTGCATAGGCCTAAAAGTAAAATCAAAGGAAAAAAAAAAAAAAAATCACTATCAAAAATATACTACAGATCCATACTCGAGGTATTAAGTAAAAGCATCATATAGAAGATAATATTAGCCCCCACTCAAGTAAAAACACAGTTGCTAAATTAGTGAGATTTCATAAAGGATACATGTCTACACAGCATTATGATTGTTATGCGAGGAGGGCAGCTATGACATAAAATGCATCCCAAAGAAAGTCATGGAAGAGCTCCTAAAGTCATAAACACCTTAAAAATAAAAAAATAAAAAAATAAACCCATTAAAGTTTAGATGAGCAAATCAAAAAAGGAAATTGGATTGACCTCATAGATTTATAGACCTAATGAACTTAGTATGGCTGATTAACATAGTTTTGTACCCACTTTATAACAATAAATTTGATCTAAAGCCATATATATCATATCTATATGCACAGTTTATGCCACAAAACAAAGCATCTCACATTAACAATAATTCAAATGATGATGGAGCAAGATATCTTCTAAAAACCTTCCAAGAACCATAAATTCACAAGGAAAGCTATCCACTACCCTTGCTGCAACCACCCCTAATCCTACACCAAAACCACAACCTCATCCCACATCCACCTGACCACTAAAAATCAGCCAACAGGTCAGCCTCCACCACCCTTTCACTAGCATGCCCTCATCTCAAACACAGTTATCATTCCACTCCAAATTTTCAACCCCAAATATCACCAACCATATTCTACTTTACACTGAATTTAAAACATATCCAGATTATTTGAGAGAAGACCTGTTAGAGTTGCCATAAGAAAGATGAACTTACGTGCAATAAAGAAATTAGCTTTCCATATTCCTTACGTATGTTGCGCTTAAATTCTTTGCTCCGCACAGGTAAATTGGAGAACAATTTCTTCACAGTTACAGTTGTACCAATTTGACGCGCCGTTTTCTTTTCATCTGTTAGCAAACCCGAATGGTCAAAAGTCAAGTGTGTAGCAACCGTCTCATATCTTGTTCTCGTTTCAACAGTCAAATTTCCTAATGCACAAAGTGAACTCAATGCCTCCCCTCTAAAACCAAAAGTGGTCAGAGACTGAAGGTCAGGAAAATCTGCCAATTTAGAAGTGTGGTGCTTCAGCGCAAGAACCTGCAATGAATAAATGCAATGAACATAGTCGCTAATGTACAATGCAACACAACTACACTTAAAACTGAACAAACAATACTCAAATTCATAGAGATGTTATACTGATTGACAGTGATTGTATATATTTTAATTGAAACAAAAACAGAAAAAGCATTACGTGGCGATAGTTCTATAATTAGATATACATGTACCTTGAAATTGTTGGGAGAGATGCCGCAGCCATTATCGATGACCTGGAACCACTCCTCGCCGTACTCTTTCAATGCGATTTCGATGGTGGTAGCGCCTGCGTCCAAGCTATTTTCAACCAACTCCTTAACCGCTGATTGGAGGTCCAAAATGACCTGACCGGCGCAAATTTTGTGAACGACGCCTCTGTTTATAGGCCTAATGGTGGGAGAAATAGTAGTAGGGGTTGCTTCTTCCATTAAAGCCCTAATTAGATGAATATCATCACTGTCACGGACTGTGAATCGAAGATTAAGAGAACTTGGATGTGGAGAGGATGTTAGTCTTCGATTGGAAGTGATCGATAAGGTTAGGGTTTGGCGCGAGAGAGAGAACCCTAAAGCTTTTGCCGCCAAAACTTGAAGCGCAAAGCAGAGAACTTGCTTAGTTGCTTATAATCTGATCCCCGCTTTTTACTATCAAGAGACAAGAGTGTGACACTGACTCTGTGAATGTCCGGTGGATTTTCACTTTTTACGCCGGGCGGCCCGGTTGTATGTAGCAGCCCTCTAAAGTCTAGAATTACTCTATCGGTAAAGTTACTAACAATTAATATAGTCTTAATTTAAAAAAATTCTAAATCAAATATCTACAACAATAAACTAGGTTGGATATTGACTCTTACAAATGAGAATATAAATATTTCCATGAACGATAATATTTTTTTTATGTAGATAATAATAAATTTTCTACGTTTACAATTTTATAAGTAAAGTGGGGCATTGTACGTCTTATTAAAAAGGAAAAAAAAAAAAGTGCATGTGTTAGGCATTTAATATTTCATTAGATTCTAAAGGTTCAAAAAAGTTTTAAGTTTTTTAAAACCTTTAAAAGTAAATAAATAAATAAGTAGCCATTAAATATATTGTACCCTTGACAAAAAGTATAATGGCAACACTCTTCTAACATGAACACATTAACTTAATGATCATCTTTTTAATCTATAAAAATCATGACTCATATTAAATAAAATAAAATAAACATGACTATTTTTTTAATCAATGACAGAAAAATCATGACGAATTTAAAGTCGGCCCAATAAGTTTCTTACAATTAAATGTAGTTTTCTGTGGTGTAATTTTCAGTAATTTAAACCCACTTATTTCTTTTTTTCTATAAAGAAAATTCACTTAACAAAATGTGCATCATAAAACAAGGGCAAAAAAAATTTAGTTATTGAATTTAGTATTTTAGTTGTCAATTTTGACTTGCACGCGAGAGACAAAGAGACTTAGAGCATCTTCAATGTAAGCGTGACTCGTAAAATAAAGAGATGTCATGTAGGATAAATAGACGTTATATTAATAATTGTATCTCCAATGCAGTCGTGCATACTCAACCTCAAGCTGATGTGGTAAAAAAAATATTAGACATTGGCAACATGACCGTCCACTTTCAAACGGTCTGTTGCACAGCTATTTTTTAGGTTGACTTAGTAAACATTTATATTTTTGGTAAAAAAATAAAATAAAAAATAAAACAGTAAAAAAAGATAGACACGTCATTAAAAAAATTGTGTTTTAGACGGAAGCATTAGAGACCAAATTTTTAATTTATTGTCTATCAAGTTTATTTTTATACCACATGGGAAGCAAGTCTCTTGACATTGTTACCATGTCAACAATTATTGGTATACAAACCATTTTTATATTAGAGATACTCTTAGAGAACTTAAACCGATGATAAAACTATTTTATAATCACCTATTAATTTGCATATATTTTAAATTTCTGATTATTGGCAAGAAAAACTTAAATAATAATAAAGACAATTAAGTGATTAACAAATAAGTCCGACTTAAACTGCTATACTACACACTGACATAAAACCCCAGTACAATACTTCTGACAAATTTGTATGTATAATACGTACTAATTGAGCATGTAGCTCTCAAAATAACGTTATAATGAAATGTACATCTTCAAAGTCCCAATCCCTCACTTGACATAAATGATAAAATACAGTAGAAAAATAAAATTCCAACAAAAACAGAAGAATGTTCCAAATATATTATGGGCAAAGAGATCTATCTATCTACATTCTAGTATTCTACACAAATCACCTGTAAAATTTTCTATTGCACAAGGCAATGTAGATCAAGGAAGGCTGTGAACTGACAGATTTTTTCTTCTTCTTGAAAGCATGACCTTTATATTTTTTTTATGGATATTGTCCAAAGCAGATCAGAGTCGGATCGCACTGTTATTTTATCAGCTTTAACAATATTTGATGTACTTAACAGACCACCAAAACTCATCTCTGTGTCATCTGAAATGTTCACATCCAAAAGTTATTTAAACATCAGCTTCCACTAACACAAAAAAGAGAGTTAAAATGCACAAAACTGGACCATTGCTACCATAACTATCATCCCAACCCAAGCATGACCACTTAATCCAATACGAACAGGGATACATGAGTTCACGGCTTAAACAATTGATTAACAAAGTGAGTCATGCAATAATCTATGACAAAGTTAAATAAGAGCCAACAAAAGGAGCTGTTGCTGTTTGATCCTAGAATAAAATAGCAATCATTAGCATAAGTAATGTGACTGCATATACTTACTTAGATCCCATTGTAGGCCGGTTGTTGAAGTACTCCCAGATGGCATGCCAATGGGGATGAGTCCACAATGTGGGCCCACAACAGAAGACTCAATATAGATCTCATTGTGGTGAGTCTTTGGAAGAAGATGGATGAGGCAATCATCAGATAAAAGGATGATTCGGATGGTTGAGAACTTATATAGAACATTGATGTTTCCAGCCTCATGGTCAAACCGTCCACCAAGTGCTCCAGCAACAAGAATGCAAAGCTGACATTAAAACACAAACCAATCACAATCCCATCAAATCCAAGTACACAAATCAGTGATCTGATTCATTAAATTACGGATGCATGCGTTAGTAGCGTTACACTAGTATTTTACAACAAATAGTCACAAAGACGTGATAAAATGATGTTGCAACTTTGGTGACTATTACACAAGCCCATAGGTAAATTTATACGGTCTTAAAGCTTGCACAATACACAGATTATCACCCAAAAGGAACTAAAAGGCCAATGAAGGTTACTTACATTAGACTTATCCACATGTGGTGTGAAGTCGCGAATGTATGCTATACATTTATGTAGATCCGTGGTGTCCTGATCATGAGATTCATCCATTACCTTGGTTCCCTGCATTAAGCAAGCAAGCATCGACTTCTAAGAATCGTCACAAAGTACAAACCATAATACCAAAACAAAATGAAATGAAATGCAATGAGAAAGAAAAGCCACGCCATATCAATGAGACATCAGAATCATTACATATTAATTCTGGGTAGTGGGTATACAATTATTTATATTATGTCTACGTTTGAATACCCTAGAAACAAATTGGTACTTCAAAATCTTTTAAGGAAAATATAATTATTCTGCAGAAAGGAAATAGCTAGGTTGCCATACCAAGCTAGAATAAAAATCCAACACTTCTGTTCGGACTGAATCCATGTCTCCTTTTATCAAATCTGGCTTGTACCTAGCAGAAATCTAACAGTTAGTGTTACAACAAGATCTGCTTTACACAAGAAGCATAAGTTCAACAAATATTCCGTCAAGCTCTGACCAAGATCACTTAAATCCCTACAGAATTACAAACTAAACTAATAAAAGAAACACCAAAAACAATGTTGAGAGTCTAATCCAGTGAGTTCAGGCTCCAGTATTGTTTGATGCTGAAGGAATACAAATCTATACAATCATGCCAACGTTCTTGCTATAGGATGATAAGTAGAAGTTAAATTTTGTTCAAATTAAAAAATTTCACTAGAGGTAATGTAATAATTTTTTTAACATTAATGGACATAATAAACAAATCTCATTTGGTTCATGAGTGCAACTGATGTACTGTATTTAATAAAACAATGGGATGTAAATCATTCTAGACTTCAGCTCATCCCAACATTAATGGCAAATTTGTTCTTCGGATAAATAATATAATTTATTTTTTTATTAAGAAAAATAACAAACCTGTGCAATTTCATTCTGGCAAGGATTTGGGGTGTCCACTATGGGTGGAGCTAGAACTTTTGATTCGGTTGAGTTTGGGAGGCTTGATGGAAATAATCAAGGGGCCCAAAGCAGAAAAGGTGATGATTAAAGGGATATATTTATAATATGTGTTTAATTTCTGCTTTGTTGGCTTTTGAAGTTGATTGCATGCTTTTAATGGTTATTAATTATTTAACTTTCAAGTAAAAACAATTACAGTTGTCCTAATTCCCAAATCCGTTGACATTCTTGGGCTTTTAACCAAATTCAAAGCAGAACTAGCAGTCCTAGTTCTTCTTTTGGCCATCTAAATAATTTCTCAAACTACTGAAACCAGTTTCTGCCCCCATTTTAACATCCCACTATTGTCTATTCTTCTTGTCAGTTTTCGAACCTACATGTCCTCTTAAAACACATAAAATTAAAAGCTTCAAGAAACTCAATTCTATTATACTTGAATAACAAAATCACTGTACAAATCAAACGCATCAAAGTGAAAATTTTCTCTGCTCTTATTAAAGTAAGAGAGTCAGATGAATATGAAGTAAGTCGTCTCTGCTATTTGGCACAAAGTAAGTTTATGTTAATCCAATCTAAAAGACAAAAACGAATATAAAGTGCTGGAAAACTTAAAATCATTCAATAAAAATAAAATAAAATAAAACGCGTATGCAAACCTTTTACGAACTTCAAAAGCATCTTCATGTGGAAACAACTCAGGCAATTCATCGAACACGCGATTGGCGCCTCCGTCAGCACACAAACGTAGTTGTGCTGAAGAAACAAGATAAAACTAAATCATCAAAAACAAATAATAAAACAGAAGAAGAAGAAGCATCAAGTACCTTGATTCCAAAGCTGAAGAGTGAATCTGGGTAGGCGTTGGTTGAGAAGGACAAGTGCGTACGTTAGACAAGGACGATGGTCGGCGTGAGTAGAGGGGAGGAGGAAGCTAGAAGAATGGGCCATTACCTCCATCACTATTAACACTTCCTCCCAGAACCAACCACGACAAATCTGACCTCAATATATAATAATATACTGTTACCGTCCCTTAATATACGTTTGAGTGTTTGACTAACTTCCTTCTTTCTGGCTCCACCAGTCACCAGGAATCATATCATCCCAATATTTTAATATAGCAAATTTCAAAATAGATTAATAATTTATTGCACTAATGTCTCCCATTAGCGGGACCACGATAGGTTGCTTTCTTCCGCTTAAAGCCGGTTTGATAAAGCTGGTTTGATATTGCTTTTGAAATGTTAAAATCAGTTTATTTTATAATTTTAACATAAAATAATATTTTATACAACTTTTAAAAGTGATTAATTCATAATACGGCAAGTTTTGACAGTGATTTTAAGAAGTAGATGAAGGATTACTTTTTAAAAGTGATTATGAAATAATATATTTCAACATTTAATAAATCTTTTAAAATATTATTATTATCCTTATGAAATCAAATTAAAATCATTTATATACCTTATTTCTTCTTAAAATTAAAGATTCTAATTAAATATTGATTTTGATTTATAAAACCTTTTAAAAATATTTTTATTATTTTTATGGATTTTTTTTTTCTAATTTAAATATTCTACTTAAATATTGATTTAATATATATAATTAATAAAAAAATAAAATAAGGTTCTAAATCATATCTATTTTAATCATCGTAACCAATATCAGCACTTTTAAAATAAAATTACCAAATATACATATACTTCTTTTGAGTTATACAGTAATTTTAAAAATATAATTAACCAAATTATTCCTTCAGCATAACTAACGGTGATTATTATAAAAGTTACAGCAATAGCCCTTAATGCTTTTACATTTAGATTGTGAAGCTTACTTTTTTTTTTTTTTTTTTTGGCTTCTTTAGGGGAATTGAGCAGTCCTTGAGAAGATAAAAATTATATAATTGAGAAATTAGTGTGTACACAGGTAGAAATGAAAATGATTCAAGAAATTAAACAAGAAAATAAGACGATGCTTTTTGGTTCAGTCCAAATTCCAGTTACCATCTTCTTGACTAAAAATATTTGTAAATTTTCCTAACAAAAAGGGGGGTAATCATAAAAATTTGCCAAAAACCTATATATAATACAATGGAGGTGGGGACCAGCAAATGGGACTTTTTCCATTAAATTACAGGTCCCTACACCTTTTACAGTGACAAAGAAGAAGAAAAACTACACAAGAATGCTATACACAAAGATACTTCCTCTTCCTCCTCTTCCTCATCTACATAAAGTAGCTTAGAGACTTCTTTTTTCTAGATCCACCTTCTCCATATAGTTCATTCCATTGAAGCAGCTCATTCATGTTTGAAGACTCCGATGACACGCTTGCGCATACCTACATTATAATCAATCAAGAATTTTGGTAAATTCAAAATAAACTATTATATATATATATATATGTGTGTGTGTGTGTAAAATGTGCGTGCGTGTGTCCCCAAATAACATCAAATATATATATATATATATATATATATATGTGTGTGTGTGTAAAATGTGCGTGCGTGTGTCCCCAAATAACATCAAACAAATAAATATGACATATTGTGGATGTTAACGAATAATTCAGGCAACTGAATTCAGAGCCAATCTCCTGGGAACAACTTAATTCTTTAGCATCTCGTAAAACTATGTCTTACACCATTGCAAACAATCTGCATTAACCAACATAATCATTCCAATACGGTCATCATTGTAGTAATTGTTTTGAGGAATCCATGTGCCTTGATATACCGAAATTTGTTACTATAATTCAAAGTTCCTTTTTTTCCTATCCCTTTCTTTTCCGGATTCAGCTGTGGATGTTTACTCATTTCACTTCTAAGTAAAAGAATTAGAAAGGAAAAGGTCCACAGATATTGAGCTATAACCTTGATGACTTCAACATACATACAAAAGAACCTCAACACACTCATCAGAGAATAGAAATTATTACTACTAACAATAAATATAGCAAGCATATACCTGCTCATGTGCATATTTAAAATCATCCATCTTCAGAGGACGAACATCAGCACTGCAATACAACGTCGGTAGAGGTCTATTCTCAGCCAACGCTGATGCTCTCTCCTGAAATTTGAGCGATATATCAAATACATTTTACACCATACTTGAATCCTAAAATTAACCTATATCAGTAACAAACAACATGCAAATCACTATTACACAAGAAAAAATTGAACAGAAAAACATAAGAAGAATGCATTTCTGAGTTCCACGATGGAATATATCAAATTCACCAATTAAAGTGATAATAAGATTTGAGGATCAAGTACAGAATCTCAACCATTACCATTATTAAATAAAAGATAGATAACTGAAATCATAAATGCATTTGCAGCTTCCCTAGCCATTATTATTTAATCCATTTCTGGGCTTCAGTGAGATGGCATTCAAGTAAAGATTTGCCAGGATGGGCCAACATAAGTTTACATACACTGTGTGAACATGATACGGCTATTGGAAGCAGAGGAACATAATTGCAGGCATTATGGTTCATTTTGAACTGAGAGAACATAGCGCAAGTATTCATACACTATGAACAAGTGACAATTGGTTGCAACTAACGTCAATAAATCATAAAGACAACACCAAACCAACCTTCTTTTCCTTCTCCAAAATTTCTCGTATAGGACAATGTGCAGCAGTCACACAAAGGTTCTGCAAAACAGGAAAAATATTAGTGGAACCAAATATAAGCAAAAAGTTAAATTTTCAAAATATGGATCATACAGGGAAAAAGTGGATAGTCAACCTTTAGGTCACTCCCAGAGTAGCCATCAGTCATATTTGCAACTGCTTCCAAATCAACATCAGGTACCAATTCCTCTTTGGCTAATATAACTCTCAGAATCTTTTCTCTGTTTGCTGCATCTGGTAAGTTGACCATCAATCTGCACAACAAATACATTCAAGGACATCAGTGATAGCCATTTCTTGCCATAGTAATAAAAATAATAATTTTAAAAAAAAAAGATTCTGAGAAACTAACATAAGATGCTTACCTCCTTGGAAGCCTCCTAACAACAGCCTCATCAAGGTCAAAAGGCCTATTAGTAGCAGCAAGTACCAGTACTCGCTCTCTATCCTTTGTGCGCAGACCATCCCAATTAACCATGAATTCATTCTTCATTTTACGCATAGCCTCATGCTCTCCTGGATTTTCACGTCTTCCTAACATGCTATCAACCTAAAACAACCACTAAAGTAAGAAAATAGAAACTGCAATTCCAAGGTGGGGAGGAAATCTTAGGATAATACTGGATTAGCAGCAGGAGGAATCTAACTGAGCCAACACAACAAATAAAACAATAATAATAGTAGTAGTAAAATTTGATAGACTGACCTCATCAACAAAAACAACGCTAGGAGCAATCTTACTTGCCAGAGAGAAGACAGCTTTGACATACTTTTCTCCTTCACCAAACCACTGCAAGTGATACAGAGATGTTATACGATGTCAACACAACCTCAGAACAGAAAGCTGACAGAATATAAGCAAGTAAACACACCTTTGAAGTAATACTAGACATGGATATGTTGATAAAGTTAGCACCAGCTTCAGTTGCAACAGCCTTCGCAAGCATTGTTTTCCCTGTACCAGGGGGCCCAAAGAGTAAAATTCCCTTGCACGGCTGAGAAAGAGAGCTTATTCAGTAAACTGTATATGATATATAGCAATAAATATATGCGACTCTTGAGTGTCTATGTGTGTGTGGGTGGTTAAAATACATATGATATATAGCAATAAACCTTAGTCAGCTGTCCTTTACAAAACAATTCAGGTCTTTGAAGAGGAAGCATCACCAATTCCTTCAAGGTATCCTTCACGTTTTCTAAGGCTCCAATGTCATCAAATGTAACACCAATATCAGTTGGTGGAATAACGTCTGCAAGAAGCTTCTTCTCAAATTCATTCTCAGTGACAACATCCTGAAAGAGAGTCAAAACAAGATGTAATTACAGTCCAAGAAGATATGCAAATATTGGGAGTTTGCCTTCCAATTGGGAGGGATGAGAAAGCAGCATGAGTTAATAATAGTAAACAGAGACAGCTATTAACTTCACCTTGAGCGATTTCTTCAAGCTTTTGCTTTCACTTTGAATGCCCTGAAGAATGTTCAGCCCATACATAATGCTGCAACATAGACCGTCAAGTAAATGTATTAACATATGGGAAAAGTGAAGTAAATTAAGTTCGTTAATTTCATTTTGACAATACAATATAGAAGACGAAAGAACATAATAACCTTTCAGCTGATAACTTAAGTTTGTCATCTTTTTCTGGAACTTCTGAAGAATGCATGAAGTGGTGGCTTAAAGCCCAGCCTACTATTTTCTCAACACCTACAAAAATAGATTGTTTTAGCATTAATGAACAGTAGAACATAGAAAGATTTAACAGTACAAGAAAGAGTTAAAGAATACAAACTTTCAGGTGTAAGGGATTGATCTTTAATGCACAAACTTTCAAGTTCAGGACAATCCAAACCATTTCGGTTGAGGACCTGCATACAAGAAATGATAAGTAAATTCCAAAAAACTAAGATAAAGTCAAAATCAGTAATTTTATCATTATTTATATCCTTGAACAACAAAAGGTTGAATAAGAAAATCAAAGGTGTATCTCTATTCACATCTTCAAACAAATGTTCTATTTCATTTTTATTTTTTTTTAAATATTTGTTCACAAACCTAAAAATGAAATAATCTACAGCTAGGATGGGAGCATAGGAAAAGGAAGGTCACATGACCTATAACTATAGGATACAAGTTGTGTTGATGCAATTATGCAAGAGTGTATATATATGGGGGGCTGCAAGAGAGAGATTTATGCATACATTATGATTCTACCTAAACATATCTTTTGCTATTAGCATTCTTACAAATAGAAACCCACACCTAACCACCAAGAAAAGGGATCTAATACATCTTAAGATCCAGCCAAACTGATCCATTAATATATAAAAAAATTAAAAAGTATTTCCCACGTCACAACCGAAAAACAAAACATTAGAACTATGTGTATTGTCAAGGTTTTGCAGAAAGAACTAAGCAGACAGAAAAGCACTGACCAGCTTGTCAGCTGAGTTGGCATAAAAATAACCAAACACCATCATTAGGTAATAATACTCACCGAGCGTATACTAACAACATTTGACTGCACTTTCAGAGTTTCAATATCACGATCTAACTGCTGCTTCCAGTCCGAAAGTAAGGCTTCATCCTGCCAGAATTCTCAGAATATTAAATGATACATTCAGGGAATCAAAGAGCAATACTAATCAGAAACAGATAAGGTGCTCAGTACCTGAGGAAGTTGTATTGTCACTTTGTTAGGGAAAAGTCGAGAGACTTGCTTAAATGTTTTGGGTGCTTCTTTGCTTCTATCATGCAGTCTACCAAAGTTATCCTGATGGCAAGAAATACAAAAAAATATATTTCAATTTGCTAACTGATTAAAATCAGCATAGCGTAAGTAACCAGCATCATTGTATCTTAGCTAAACATAACTTATAAAGCCTAGTCCCAGAATAATAAATCAATTCAGGATAAGCTAAATTAAACCCCGGATGTGACCATAATGATGTAATCCATATTCCATAGATAATAGTTGATTAGTGAACAGCTAACTGGACCTGAAGGACACTCGAACCAAGGTTAAAAGTTGCAGTTTCTCAAGAGAATTAGCAAATAGAAACATAAAATCATTTATATATTGCATGCACAAATGCAAACAGCTCTATTCACAAAAATTAAAGCAATTAATTAACTTGCTCATCATGGACAATAACAAACACAAATAAATGGCAATACAAAACTCAAACAATAGTAACTTCATAACCTAGAGAGATAGCAAGCAGAAAGCAGTTGATGTGCATTAACGAACATAAAAGAAAAGCTCATTTTCAGTTATACACCAGAGGAATATAAAAGTAGGAAACGGTGTTTGAAAGCAAAACATGAGAGCTTAGCATACCGGAAAAGCAAGATCAAGTAGAGCAGTTTGATTGCTTCCAAACTTTGTAAATAAAAGACCACCCGGATGAGACTGTAAAAGAAAATATAAAAAAGATAACTCAGATTATTAACAATGATTCAATAAGCCAAAAAGAGAATCATGAATGAATTTCAATTACAATCTAGCAATGAATTATGTAATGTAACAACAATAGATGTCTTATCACCTTCTCCTTGCGATTGTCCAATTGTGTATGGGAACCAATCACAATAAAGTTGCTGGGTAGATTTTCAAGCTTACTCTTAAAGGCTGCATATGCATCACCATTTCCAACCACAGACTTTTCTATGTCTTTCACAAACAATATTAAGGGGGTGCTTTTGCTTTCATTCAATGCCACCTACAAACAGGATACACTTCAGCATTTATAATACAACATACAAGAAATATGACAAGTACACAGCAAACAAGTACCTCAAAGAGTTCGTTAACGGCAAGTTTGTCAACATCATCACCTACAGAATTGTCTAACTTAAGTGAACTAGCTGCAGACAAAACGTACAATACGGAACATTAAATGATGCAGAAAAAAGCAGCAAATTCAACCAAAAAAACACTGAAACAAAATAATGACTATCAAGGAAGTAAGGGATGAAAGTATCAAGAGAATCACCGGTGCAAAAGAAACCACGATCTTCTTCACAAAAACCACCTAGATTGTTGCCTTCTGGGATTGGTTTATCAAATCTAACACCAATTTTTGAATAATCATTGTCTTCAAAAGGAAGGAGTACTCTGCCTCTAAAACCAACCGCTGGTCCCCTGCACAAATGTAGGAAAAACAATCAAATCAAACACTTCAAAAATAAATGCAACTTTTCACTAAAAAGAAATCACTCTGATTTGTACCAAAATCTTTACCATGCTGCTTATATTAGTTAAAAATGCCAAAACACGATTAAACGGAGGGATGAAAGATCCGTAAATATATTAACACCTACAGAAAAGCACTATAATTCCATACAGATACAAATACAAATCATTGTGCACAACAAAAATAGGATATGAATAAAAACAGACATAGGGCACACTCCCATAAGTCTCTTAGTTGCAAAAAGATTAGATGGCATGATATGGTCTCACAATGATGCAAATGTTGTGTGACACCACAACTGACTTAAAAACTATTGCAGCAGTTTACACATGGTGCAATGGCATACCTTAAAGTAGGTTGCAAGTGAGAAGTTCCAGAAGGTGGACCCACATATCTTACTCTATCACCTGCAAAAGGCAGTTAACCGTGAAGAATACACATTACTGCCAGAGCATATTTAAAGTATCTAGTTATAAATGGGAAGTTACCTACAAGAAGCAACATACCTTTTTTGAAGGTGTAGTTTTTGGATGACGCAGTGGATGCCTCGGGTTTTGGCAGAGCCTGAGAGCTTACTGTGGACCCACCCATTATATCAGCCTCAACGCTAGAAGTTGGCTTCTTATGATGTAATAAAGCAGTCTGTGAAGCTCTTTTAGCAAGTGCAGCGGCTCTTTCAGGCCTTGAACTCTCTTTCACAGGATCCGCTTCTTTAGGTGTAGATCCCTGAAGAAAAGATGAAAAGGATAAGGATGAAAACACTGGTGGATAAAATGCAGCATAAGGATCAGTATAAAAAGCACTTCTCGCACTGTCAAAAGCACCTTCCAAAAGCAAAAAATTGCTATCTGCCACTTTATAATGTTTGCCAAAATTGACAAAAGAACTTTTTCGGGCAAAGAAGCAGAAATCCTGTATTTCCAAAAAGAATTGGTGCCTTTGCAGCAACGCCTTTTGCTCACACACCATAAATCTATATCATTCCATAAAAGAAATTCTCAACCTTAGTACAATTCCCAGCTGAAGCAGCATTACATTTTAAGCATCATTCCCCCACTCAAAAAGAATTTCAATGTAAAATAATATCATAAACAGGGCATCACTATTGAAATTAGTATTGATAGAGGACATTGTTTTCTTTTCTTTCAGACAATTTTCTTTCCATTCCCACCAAAGATGAGAGATACATGGAATGGAAATTAAATGAATGGCACAGGCCACCCAATCAAGTTTTCATAAACATAATATCGATAAATTTATACTAAAAGCACATTGAACTGAAAGGGGGGAAAAAAGAATCTTACCCCAGGTAAGATAAGAGAATCAACAATAAGTAGCTTTGCACCAAAATGCTTAGCAAGTGCCTTCGCTAAAGTCTCCTGATATATTTCTGAACCTGTAAGTCCAGAAAAAAAAAAAGATGTATCGTCACAGTCTAACAATGAGAAAGCATAATATAAAACACGATTCAAAATAAGCACAGAATTGAAGCAACCTGCTGGACCAGATAACAATATACGCGGACACATGGTAGGAAGATCTGAGGCATACTTTGCAAATTTATTACACTTCAAATGGATGTATGTGGAAGCTATCAAGACATTCTTTGTTGTGTCACTGCAAAAGAAAATCATCAAATGAGAATCTATTTTTTACAAGGAAAATGAAACAAGATATCCAACACAATGTGTGCAAGCAGTGAATTCAGTTTCTACACATAAGGCATTGACAAAAAATTAAGGTGCAGTACTCAACACGAACGGAAAGATAAAATCAAAAGCAAAAGATTATACCTTAAATAATAGGGGAAGCTTTCAAATGAGACTTCAATATTTTCAGGACTGAGAATTCCTTCTTTTAAATTATCTTTAAAAGCTTGCCTTTTAGTAGAAATCATAACTATTGGTCGATCAGCTTCCTTTAAGAGATCTCTAATTTCCCTTTGCTCGTCAAGAATTCTGGAAATGCTACCACTTATATCAAAGTCAGGAGCTGGGGAATTAGCAAGCATCCGCAAGAGCGGTCTTATTTCATGAGTAGCAGGGATCTTCCCAAATTCAGTATCCATACAAGCATCTAGTCCAGGGCTATCAAGATTTGGGTTTTCAATGGCAGCCTCTGAGGGTGGAACAACAGTCTTTCCCCTCGCAGAAACACCGACTGCATCATTACTACTTGTAGTATCCTTCATGTCAACATCTGGCATACGGTCATCTGACCCATCACATCCAGAAGGATTAGTAGACATATCAGTATTTTGTACATCCTCGCCAGTTTTAGCAGGCGGCGGAAGAATGGATTCTTTTCGATGATTAGACAAAGATGCTAATATTGATGCTCCTGCAACAGCTGAGGGATCGCCTGATCTTGCCTCTACATGCATTGTTTTCAAAGGAGCACCCTGTGCCTCTAAAATGCTCACTGGAGAAGGTATGCCAGGTGCAGCTAAATTCTCATCGGTGAGCTGCTGGAAAATCTAATTCCACGTCAAGGGATTTATTGAATATTCATCAAGATTAATGTCACTGAAATCAAGTCAAAACAGCACAAGGAAACCGGACCAACGGACGAAAGTGAATATATATATATATATATATAAAACACACACATATACATATATACTAACACCGCTGTAGTGTTCACTTAAGGTCTTAGGTCTGCACTGAAAATATTAAAAGAAGGATACATAAGAGTGTTTGCTGGAAGGACTGAAAACCACCTCATCACCTCCTCTTATCATGATAACAGCATCTTTTTGGTGAATATTGCCATTCACTTCAACAAAACCTTTGCTACCTACGATTTCTATTACGGCGCCAGGACCTCCCTCCTACAGTATCATTTAGGGATAGAACACAAAAATCAATGCAACAATACACCAAATAATGATGTAATTGATGAGTAACATGCATGTCGTTGGGCATCAATTGATGTCTCCAAGTTACACACTGTAACTGACTAGTACCATACCTCCGAGCGCCTCAGTCGACACAAAGTTTTACTAACATCAGATTCTTTAAGATTTAAATCACATTGACGATGACCAACCGTAAAAACAGTGCCACACATGTTCATATGACGGTTCTGGAAAAACAACACTCAAAAACATTAGAAAGAATTATCAATTAATTATGAAAACTTAACAGCAAAATCAGTCTAAAGAATTTAGTAATCCTCACTAATTGAAATGCAAAAGCAATTCCCACAACAACTGGAAAAAAATACAAAACAATAAAGACTTTTCTATTCAATAAGAACACAGCAGGCTCACAATAAATCTGTTGAAATGTAGTCATTTTTTGATAAATGCTGAATGCATCAGTAAAAATAACAAGTTACGAGCCAAAAAGAATCATTAAATATCATAAAATTAAAAAGATCAATATAAGAAATACATTGCATTATTTATTGGCGAGAGAAATAATTCAGTCAATAGGACCATACTGAAGACAATACAGTATCTGTTCACTTATTAAACTTTCTCAGTTAAATCCTAATGAGAAAATGAGATGAAAACTAACAAGAGGCCTGACTAAAGGACACAAAGAGTTCAAGAAGATTTTTTTACCAATTACACGTGCGGAAACCTGTTTTAAAACATGAATGAGGCCCACAGAACAGCACTTAAAGGCCTAGAAAGAAAATTTTCAAGCAATTTTCGAAAAATATCCTCCCAACTGCTAAATGATTTTAATTCAATTTAAAAGCCTACTTTATATTAGTAACATAAATGCTGATAGAGCATTTTCATTAATTTGTTATAGCTTGCTTGTCTCAGATCACCAACCCTCTAATAAGCTCATCTAACAAGACAGCAAAGATTGGGTATAAGAAAGAAATGATTATCAAATTCAAAAACAACGCAAAATATGCATAACCAAGACACAGAAAAACCAACAATTCAATGAGAGAAAAGAAAGCAACTTTCTAGTTCAATTGGCTGGCAAATTGGGAACTGACAAGAAAAGGATTAAATAAATAGTAGTTGAAAATGTCTGCAATATATTTTCATAAACAAACAAGTAATGAATCGAGTACACAATAAAGCATTTAAAACAAAACAAAACAAAACAAACCTGCGGGTACTGTGAAATAAGCCTTGCCCATGGAGTTTTAGAACTCGCTCTCCCCATCTTCGGACTCAACCGCTTCTTCATCCGCCCATTGTACACAACAACCGCCTTTGATTTATCCGCATCCACCGCAGCTTCGCCTAAAACCCCGCAAAGAAAAAATAATAATAATTCAGAGAATACAAAATCAGTCAACATAAAAACCTCCAAAACCCCAATCTTTGACCAAAAAAGATGGAAAATTTAAGATTTGAAACGCATGCAACGGCAATAAAGATCGCACCTGGGGTCGGCGGAGACACCAAGGCATCGGCTTCCACGTCGGCATCGGCAGATTTGTCAGCATCAGCTGCCTTGGCAGCATCGCTGTTTTGCGGATCAGAGGACTGGAGCTCCGGGTCTCGAGATTCAGACCCAGACTTCACAGTTTCAGGCGCCGGCGGCGGAGCCATGGGCACATCGCTGGACGATGAGGAGGCCTCAGCCGCCTAGGGTTTCAATCGAAGACAAATCAGACCCAGATTCAAATCTTTATTCTTTAAACCCAAAAAAAAATTACAAAACAGATATCGGTGAAAATCAAAAGAATATTGAACCTTAGATCGCTTATTGGGTGGAGACGACGACGTTTGAGCAGCAGGAAGGGCACGTTTGTTGGTCGAAGAGCTACGCCTGGTTTCAACCATGTCTCTCTTCTCCTTGTTGTTCTTGTTCTCGTTTGTACGCTGTTGTTGTTGTGTCTCTGGTTTTCTCTCTGATCCAATAAGAGAAGGTTTTGTTGAGAGAGAACGAGACGGTAAATGATTGCGGGAGATCAGTTACCCAGCTTTTTATATTGCAATTAAATTAAATAAACAAATAAAATCGATAGAGAGAGGCGGTGGAAGGTAGGAGGCGATGGATTTTGTAAAATTTTGCGATTTTTTATATTTTGTGAACGTTACAGGTGGTGGTTTTTATTTATGGGCGGTCAAATTAGCGCATTGGTTTTTTATTTACATTTTTTATTTTTTTTATTTTTTTTATTTTTTTTAACTTTTATACCTTTTATTTTCATTTTTTTAATTAAAAAAAATAGTGGGGATGGTCAGTAGGCGCACAGTACTACAGTAGTTACTGCCTTACTGGATGTGCAAGAAGCCACTTTGGTAGCATAAAAGAAAAGGAAGTTTCGTTCGGCGATTGGCATACCTGAATTAGGTCGTGAATTTCGAAAAAATAAAATAAAATAAAATGTGGATTTTTTGAAACTTTTCTGAAACTGAAATTAAACACCTATGCAATTTAATCAAATATCTATTTTTACAACAGCGTAAATAAAATATCTGTGAGACTTGAACCCACCACAAAAGTGGAAAGGGAATGTAGTTAAAATTAAAATTTGATAAAAGTAAAAAAAAAGTATTAACAGTTGAGTAGTGATATAATATTGGAGTAATACTACTTTACCTAGATTTAGGGCACCAAATATGGTGCCCAAGTAGTGTGCCAACACTTTAATCCATTTATTTAAATCATACAAATCTAATACAATTTAAATAGATGGATTAGAGTGTTTACACATCATTTGGACACCAAATTTAAGTAAAGTAGCATTATTGATAATATTATAAGGATCAATTTCTTTCTTGATCTAATGAAGAGGTTTTCAAAATTAAACCGTTGTCCAATGTGTGTCAGTGGTGAAGGGCATTCATTCCTTGTGACAATGTTTTAGGTTCAAATTGCTGTCAATGTGGTATATTTAAAAAGTACAATTTAAAAACTACCGCCCAATATGGGTCGATGGTGAAGGGCATTCATTCTTAGGTTCAAATTGTTGTCAATGCGGTATATATAATAAATAAATAAATACAATTTAAAACAATATCTTAGGTTCAAATTGTCAAGCTGTACACGAATTAAACTTGAGACATTGATGTAAGACACTTTCGGAATATTTCATGGCGGTATATATAGGTTTATAAATAAATAGATTTGAATACAAGTTAAGAGTCCCGAATCTCAGAGGATCCATGCTTATTTTCTTTTCCTAATTAAAAGGTTGCAAAATAGAAGACTGACATGTGTGTTAAGTGGTATCTTTGCAACCTTTTATGCGAGATTGTGGGGCAACCATACGAAGATAACACATCAGGGTACTTAAAATCGATGCGATATATCCGTATTTTGGAGAGATCGATATGGCAAATATCCAATATCCTGTAGAATATCCGACCTCGAACGTAAAAATCCACCGATATTCCAGAAATATCCCGAGAAATTTCATATTGTCATGGATATTTTGCTGTTAAAATAATTTAGCTTGAAAATTATTTTAGGGTATTTTTACACGAATGGATAAACGTGTAAAATTGATTTTGTGAAAGCAATCATGTGATGTCCAAATAGTATTAAATAGACACTTTCGACATTCCAAATAAAAGAATATTTCTGAGATTGGTTGATACAGAAGTTGTACCCACTATGCCTATCGTGTTTTATGCGATGAAAGATACAGTAAAACAACAGAGAGGGAGTAAATGGGGAATGGGATAAAATGCTCAATCACCCACTACATTCAATTTGGTCATTCATAATTAAAATTTAGTATAGACTATTTAAACCCAAATTTTATTGGGGATAATTCGGATCTTCTGAAAGCCGTACATAATGTCTATGTGCAATTAGCTAATTTTGGAAATGAGGTACAAAGTTACAATTTACAACCAATTTTATAATTCCAATATTATAAATTCTTTGCATTTAGTCATATTAATATATATTATATACATATTGATCTTAAATAAATCTTAAGGATTGAAAGAAAGAAATGAGCAGATGCAACTAGAAGCAAAATGATCTTTATTAATAATAAATAATAATATCTTTTCCATTACAGCTAATTGGTGGGTAATGTAGAGCTCCATCACTGAGTGCAATAGCCGCATACTATCACAAACATCATCATCTTCTGCATGTGAAAGAAATTGGTCCACATTTGCTTTAATCCACACAAAACAAAGGAACCGTCTTGCCTATTTTAAGCTTGAACAACCATGCTTATTTTCTTAGGAAACGAAAATTCCTAGACTTGCCTCCTTGGATGATGACGAAGGAAATCCTGATTCACATATTGCTTCTCATGCAAGAGTCTGAATCTTGGAGTTATTGTTACCAGCTCTTCCGATGATCCACATACCTCTGATGTAAATAGTGGAGGAAAATATGATGGAGATTGGGGATGTGACTTTTCTTCAATATTAATAATGCTAGTGTGGTGGGTTGGGATGCTCATGCGTGATCAAATTTTGGAGGAACAAGTCAACTTTGAATAAAAATTAGACACAGAAAACGGTTGTTTGGTGGGTGATTCGCAGACAATGTCAGGTTTCTCATGTACCAAATTAATGGTATTTATGGTGGCTGCAATATATTTGATTATCCTTCTTTCATATGCTATGCATGCAGATCAACAATATCCACCAAGTTGGGTGGATCAGTTGGAAGAGATCAAGCAACATACGTGTGGCATATTAATAACTACATTGAAAACTATGCAAGCACATTTTATTGGAAAATTATTGTTCGAATCAGATAGAAATGTATCTGATGGCATCAGATTATTATGTATGAATTATGATTTATGATAGAATCTTGGAAGTGTGGAGATTGTTTATTAAATATTTAATCTCTTTATATTGTATATAATATTGTAAAAGTGAAAAAAAATATTATTCTATTAAATACTCAATTTTAAAAATTATATACAACCATTCTTCTTACGAAATATAATTCATTTGATGATTACTGTTTAAGAATGATATAAATATCCATCATTTTTTTAATTTTTGACGGAATATCCACCGATATCGATAATATCCCCGATATATCCGTAAATTTAGAAGCCCGATATTGATACCGATACCGATATTACATTCCTTGGTTACTGTCGACATAGATGATATTTGTCCTCAACTGAACTTGATGCAGAGGACATTATTCAACGGTTGGAGGCGATGTCATCCAATGGCAACATGGTGGCTGATCAATGGTGTAGAGGGGCAAATGAGATAACTCATGGTCCGATACTAGCGATACATAATCCTGAAGCAGTGCTTCAAGTGAAAAATCTATCAATGGTGGAGGTAATTGACAAATGTCTAAGGAGATCATAAGGAGACAATGATTACGGGATTCATATGGATATTACAACATTCAAAGGCACCTAGAATGTTGAAGATATTTCTTATGATGTATAAATCATTGATGGAATTGAAGAAGATGAACCTTGGTTTTTAGAAGGCGATAAACGGTGAGGAAGATTGTGATCTACTCAAATGTGAAGTGGTTTGTGGTCTTAGAAACAAATATGAGATCCGTCAAGAGATTGATTTGCAGATTTTTCATGGGAGGTTTAAATATTCTCACGTACATATTATGTATAAGGGAACTCTGCAAATTGTTCTTGTTCATGTGGATTTTGTAGATCCTACATCACTTTTACCATTCAAAGATCATTCATTCAAATCCACAATTGACATAATGATTTATCTAAGTATTATCCGCCAAACTAAACATATATCAAGCTCGAGGACCAGTTTTTTCTTAAGAGGAGTGACAGATGTATGACACTTCCAAAATATTTTCTGTTTTTATATTTTAGGTGTGATTTACGGAATATTTTCAATTTGGGAAGATTTCCTTATTTTAGTTTGTTTAAGGATCTTTACGTCTAGGAAATATTTCTTTTCAGTCGAGTTAGAAGTTCCAAATCATAGAGGATTCAAATTTATTTTCTTTTTCTTTTTAAGCAATAGTCATAATTATTATTTGTAGCTTTTCTTCAATATTAATAAAAAATCGTTCTTTTTGTACAAAATTCTTATCGTGGATTCGACTAACATATCGCTCTCGCTTCGTCTGATATTGTCAAACTAAATGCATGTTTTTGCCACCAACCCACATTGGGCAGTGGTAAATCGAGATTCACTTGTATTTTGCTTTTTGTAGTTTAACTACTAAATTAAAAATTTGTTTGCAACTATCATACCAAGTCAAAAATTGTATTATTTTTTTTTAAAGTATTATTTAAATTCTAAAGTGGAAATAAATGTGAACTACTAAAATGTTATGTGTAATATGTTTTTATTACTCTATATGTAAATAAAAGATTATTTTTTTAATATGATTGCAAACAATATCGTCAAAATTAAGAACACATTTTTATCTCAAATTTGATTTGTTTTTTAGAATTATATCATAAAATTATCATAGCTTTTAGTTTTTTTTTTTTTTAATCCTTCTTTATATTAAATTACAAGTGTAGACAAAATTTAACTTGTAAGGTTTATAATTTTGTGTTACCGACCACCGTTCAATATGACTCGGTAATAAAAACACTTATTCAATCTGACAATATCGTGAGTTGTCTCCATTGCAAGTGGTATATAAAAAATAATAATAATTCGTGGTACCAACTCAATTTTAATTTAGTGTATAGGTTTTCCTTTCAACCACAAAATACCATTGAAATCGAATTACCACACACTGTCACATTTTTCTCTTGTTACACATCAAATCAAAATCTTGCACTTCCATTTTTTATTTTTGTATGAATATTTCTTACTCGAAATTACTTGCAAATACTAACTAGCTTTGAGATCCAAAAGTCATTGAATCAAATATTACATAATTATGAAAAATAAACAAAAGAAAAAAAAAATGCAGTTCCGTATATATTTTTTACAATCCTAAATATAAATCATTATCAACTATTCGATTGAACTCATTATTAAAATTCAATTTGCAAATTTATACACACATACATATAACATAATTAATATCGTGTTCAATGTAATCAATCCCATCCCATATTTAGTCTACACCGAACACATTAATAGGGTGCCGAGAACTACCAAAATCAAATACTATATATATGTGCGATCCATATATGTATCTACTTCCATAATATTGAAAAGAAAACTCACTATATACTTCTAAAATGCACATGGTGAGACATAAATTTCTTACTAGTAATGTGGAAAGGAAGATTATAGATACACAAAAAACCTAAACTAAGAGGGAATGAATTCTCCTCCCCTAGGCCCTAGTATAAAAAGAATCATGTGAAACGTGTGTTGGCATGCCAATTGCCAACACATACACAAATTAGGGGAAGAGATATTTTGATATCTAGGTGGTCCTTGAGCACCTTATTATAAAACCCCTTGAAAATCCAAAGAGCACTTGACAATTCTTTCCAAAATCTCAACTTGCATTTATGTCACTTTTGATCTTCTTAACTTGACATGCAAAAAGCTGGAATAAGAGCACGGCATCAATGTCTTGTATTCACCAACGATTTTGTTAGGTAAGTGGTCAAATTAGGCGGTGTTTTAGCTAGCTGCTCCTTGCTATGTTAGCCATTCTCAAACACAAGTGACCCAATTGTATTCCCAATTGTGCATTTTTTTTTACTATGAACGATCTACTTGATACCATCGGACCAACTAATAATTAGTAAATTTCGTTTTACCGGTACTTAAAAAAATTATTTTCTAATCGAAAATGAAAATAAAAGAAAATCAACTTTCATTAGACATGAAACCAGAAAATGGAACTTAATTCCTAGGTAAGGACAAGGAAATTCTATTCCTAAAATAAACTTAATTCTCGATTTGTGTGTGTTGTTCACGTAATTTTGATTCTCAATAGTTCAAAGTAAATACTCAATAACAAATCAACAATTAAGAAAGTTAGGGGGTATATTCAGTTAGGATTTTAACAGAATTTTAATGACTTTTATGGAATTAAAAAATTTGAGTGTATTCAATATAGACTTTTAAATATTCTATAAAAGTCATGAGGTATTCAATACATACTTTTATCGACTTTAAAAAAGTCTTTAAAAATCATGTGGTATTCGATCAAGACTTTTTAACCGTATATGAAAGTTAAAAGGTATTCAAAATCTCAATGACTTTTAATAACTTCTAGTTATAACAAATCTCACAATTTGTCTTCCATTCTTACCAAAGACTTTGAATGGATTTTTTTTTTAATATATAAAAAAATTGAAATAATTCCACTTGAGAACAAAAACATAAAACTCTTTGAAAATATTAACCACCAAACATATATTCTATTTTTAAATAAAAGCACACTCATTCTTAACAAATTTCACAAATAAAATAAAATGAATAATTTTTAAAATGAATAAACATTATTAAAAAAAAAAAAAAGCATACAAACACTAACGATCTATAACAAAAAATTAATTAAAAAATAATATAAAAACAACTTTCTATTGGCTATGCAATTAAGGGCGAGAGATTTTATTTTTTTTACCTCTATTTTCAAATCAACTAAACAACACCGAAACGTAATTAAAAACAATAAAAGACAAAACCATTACTCAACTATGTCAATATGCTATAATCAAAGTCGCGCATATGAGCGTGGCTTCATGTAATTATGATTGATATCAAACTACCCACTTTTAGGCATGGGTTTTGTTCAACAACTATGTGCAGTTTTTATGGTTTATCTTAGTAACTTGAATTAATTTTTGGTTATACTTTCATAGAGATATGTAAATGTTAATATCTTTATGATACAAAATATAATAAAAATACAAATAAAATTGTTTAAATCACATATATAGGCATGCTTTTGTCAAGTTTAATTAACGATTTTTTTTTTATTCTTTTGAAAAAATATTTTTATTGACATGATAAACATATATAATTTTGCTAAAATAAAGTATATATTATATTTAAAAATCAATGAAAGTCTATAAATGTTTATGAACGTTTTTAAAAATAAAAGTCTATGAAAGTCATTTGAAATAAAAGTTTTATGAAAGTCTTTTAAAATGAAAATCTATGAAAGTTGTTCATAATTATGTAAAATCTATAAAAATCCATAAAATCTACAAAAGTTATCCACTTAGAAAAGTCTTTAAAATTCATTTGAAACAATCTTCTTAAAGTCAAAAAGTGGTAAATATATATGGGGGAATTGCACAAACATCCCTCGAGGTTTGATGAAATTGCATAGATATGGCAGTTTTGGCCATATACACATAAACTTCCCTCAACATTTGAAAATTGTTACACAAACATCCCCTGCCGTTAAATTGATCCGTTAGTCAATGGTTAAAAGTGCAAAAAGCCTAAAATACCCTTTATTTTTGTTTTAAATAAACTAAAAAATTAAAAACTAAGATAAAAAAATATAAAATATATATATTTTTTAGATAATATGAATGTACCTTAAATCTGAAACCTAGAAAAAAAATTCATCTTTACAAATAAAAAAAATAGTTTTTTAAACAATTTAATAATAAATAAATTTTAAATTTTAAATCTATTTAAAATCAATGGGGAATTGCACAAACTATTTTTTTTTTTTAAGATGAATTTTTTTTTCAGCCTTTTGATTTAAGATACATTCATATTTTCTAAAAGATTTTTTAATATTTTTTTATCTTATTTTTGAATTTTGAATTTTGTTTAAAATAAAAATATAGGGTATTTTGGACTTTTTACACATTTGACAATTGACTAACGGATCCATCTAACGGTAGGGGATGTTTGTGCAACAAATTTCAAATGTTGAGGGAAGTTTGTATGTATATAATCAAAACTGCCATATTTGTGTAATTTTATCAAACCTCGGGGGATGTTTGTGCAATTCCCCCTATATATAAATATAGGAAAGTGGGGACAGTCTATTGTGGGCTCCTGCCCTCTACAACTGTTCATTATTATAATCAAATGATGTTGAATAACTATTATTTTATAGTCTCGATAAATGTACTAGTATGAAGTATCATAGAAATACACAATTATTCTATTAAAGTAAATGACTAAATGTTACCCTAATTTTATTATGGGAATAGATATTTGGATTGTACATGCACAGGGACAGAGGGAGCAGGGCCAGTGGGCTACTGGCCATAACTCCTTCCCTTAATTTTTTTTTTTTATAATTTTATAAAAAAAAAAAGACTTTATGAAATTATAAAATTGTTTTTATATATACATTTTTTTTTTCATTTTGAACCCTCCAAAATTATTTATTTTTATATTTCTAATTTTACCGCTGTGTTTGATCTTTCAGAATACGTTTGGTGTCCATTTAAAAAAAAATACAATTTAAATAATTATTTATGTTATAAAAAAAAAAAAAAAAACCTTTAAAAAATCTATTTGTAACATTTTTTTTTTTTAATACTTATAACAAATTTCAAAATCACGTGAAATTTGACTGTAAATATCATTTGCATTGAAACAGAAACTGATTCATAAAATGTCAAATTTTGTTTGTATAAGATTAGATAAGTCACTGAACTCTATTTTAGGCGTTGACTGGCTGATTCGTCGCGTCGCGTTGACTTCTGTTTGCTTGTTAACTTTAGTTCCTTCTGCATTCAATTAGATACAAGATACCAATCAAACAGCATACATGTTTCAGAAAAAAATCAATTTTTATAACAATTATTGAACACTATTGGGGCCGTCTTACTTGACAACTTCCACCACCATAGACATTACATCTCACCTTCATAAACAAACCAACATGTATACTTTAAATTAATCGTATTTTGCCTAAATCTGATGTCCAAATCTGATACCCAAATAATGTGGTAACACTTTAATCCATTCATTTAAATCATGTTGATCCATTAGTATGCCAATCATATCCACATCAATGAGATTATGGGTTCAAGCAATGTCAGATTTCTCCAAAACTCAAATTACGATAATTTAAAAAATCATTGATAACTTATTTCTTTTTTTGTTGATAGTTGATATGGGTTAGAGGTTTGTCGGGACCTGACGGGATTAAACTCTACAAGCACGGCCCATATTGCAGTTCCCACACCAGGGGAGAGGTATCCCCACAATCTGGGTTTTAATCGGCAAATGTGAGACTATAATTACAATAAAAGGGTTTGAATTGAATCCACCAAACCTTGGTAGTGGATCTTTATTTTGAAGTCTTTAACCACTAAGGCCATCTCCAATGGGTCTCCAAAAATTTCTCCATTTTGGAGACTGAAAATGGAATATTTCAGGAATATTTCATCTCCATAAATTTACTATTCCAACCATTCTCCATTTTACACTCTCCAAATAATAAAATATTATTATTTTACTTTATAAATAATATCTCAAACTTTCTTTAATGAAATTATTTTCTCTTAATTATTTTAGATAATAATTTACTCACTCATATTACACCTAAAATTTTCTAATGTCTTTTTATAATTAATTTAACCTAACTATTTTTACATGTAATGATGTAGATAAAAAAAAAAATTAACATATATATATATATATACTATCTAATTTTTACCTGAGTTTCCACACCTATATTTTTGCACTTCTTATAAAAGTGTTCTCAAAACACATGAATGTTATCGTAATTTTATGTTTTATTTTTGAATAATGCTATACAACCCAAATAATTAACCCAAATTTCAACCAAAATGATGTGGTAAGTGAGTTGTCATCACCACATACAACATGGGATGATGTGGTTAATAAAAAAACCACTTGCCACATTATTTTGGTTGAAATTTGGATTAAATTTTTGGGTTGCCTAACATTAGTGTTTATTTTTATTGTGTATGCAACGGTATTGGTCGCGGGTGTGATTATCAAGCTCAGTGTGTCGTGCAAGGCGGAGGCAAGGGGGGCTGGCAAGGGGCCATACCCCTAAATATCATGCTTTAATACTTTGGCTCCACAAACAAATCATTTTTGACTAAGCGAAGAATTTCTATGGAGATATTAATGTTTATAAATGCGTTCAAATTTGACAATATTGAATTTGATAAGAAAATTGGCAACAGTCATTGTGCATTCTTTCTGACACAGCTGGTTCATCAGTTTCGTTGTGTTGCGGATTTTAGTAGCAAACAACGTTTTCCAGGCAGTTGCAGTATTAAAATCAACTCTTCAAAGCCCAAATTCGTAATTTCCTTATTAAAAAAAAAAAAAAAAAAAAAGCTTGTAATTAATGTGTATATACAAATAGTCAAATATACAAACAATCCTGATTTCGCTGGCCACACCGAAGCTTCACAGTGACGCAAAATTATTATTATTTTAATGGTATGATAAAAAAGGGAAAATTCATGAGTCGCCCACCGAACCCAAAACATTTTGGGTTAGGAAATGGATAATTTAATTTTTTTGATTAGTTTATGAAAAAAGGTGCAGGTGGTCACATGGACCTCATAAAGTGGAGAAGGAATCACGCAGACTTAAAAGTTAAAATCATGAATGGTGTTTTATTAGGTGTAATCATTGGCTTGTCTACGTGCAAGTGCAAGTTGCAACTAACATTAGCAGTCACTACAATTTTAATTAAATATCATGTTTAAGATTTGACCAACAGTCACCAATTATCATATTCACATTACACCTAATAACTTTTAGCATGCCCAAACAAGTGTACGAACTATATCTACATGCAACCAAAATGCAGATTTTGTCTTTTAAATAAACTTAAAAGTATTGAGATTCAGTTAAATTTGAGAGGGCATCTATTAATTAGGAATCAGAATTAGAGAAATATAACTCTTTATCCAAAAAAAGAGAGAAGAGAAATAGAACTTAATTATTGATTTGTGATTACAATATTTACTAAAATCATATAATAATCAAATTATATGGGTTTCAAACACAAATCCCACACACAAATAATACAAGAAAGAGAAGTTAATTCTCTTCTCCCACCTAAGGAGTTTGATTGCCTTTCTCTACCCACCGAAGGAATTTGTGGCGTGTTTACTAATCATGAATCATCTTATGGAGATGAATTAAATTCTTGATTTATGAATTATTTACTCTCTTTTTTGGGGGAATTAAGTTCCGTGGACCCTACACATAAATTAGAAATTAAGTTTCTAAAAGAAGTAGAACTTAATTCTCCCCGTTCACCCTATAAATCAAGTTTCTTTTTCTGATTGAAAAGGGAATTCATGTCTTTTTACTAAATATCTCCACTAAAAATTAATAATAATAAAAAACAATTGTATATTATACATATACTTTCAACTTAGGTATCCTGAATTGAAAGGTTGATTACGAGATTGACTTTTGGCCATTGGATCAATCCAACGGCCAAAAGCCATTCAACAAACAAACAAACAATAAATAAAAATTGTTATTTTGGCTACCCGAGACTGACAAAACATCAGAGCAGCAGACTTTCTCCTCTCCCTCGCGTCTTCTCTTCTCTCTCACGTCTCCTCTTCTAATTCATCATTTTCACACCCAAAAACTCTCCAGAAACTCCATCTCCCTCATGTCTCCCATTCATCATTTTCTTACCCAAAAACTCTTCAGACACTTTGAATCCAATAGCTCTCCATCTCCATTTTGCTTCATTTGGTGAATATTTTTCTACATTTTTTTTTGTCTTCTCTTTGCGTATTTGAAGGTTACCATTTTGAACAAGTAAATTTCACTTTCTTTTCTCGGTGATTGTTCTCTTTTCAAAGGGTTCATTTTTTTTTTCAGTATATATATATATAGTCATTTTCTCCTCAGTGTGCATTGATATAAAACACATCAGTGCATTGCATATGGGCTATAGATTATTGATAAACATTGACAAGTGCACGTATACTGGGTCAAAGCAATGGAATCTAATAGTTCACATGCAAGATATTGATATATATTTATCAATGCGCACTGAGGAGAAAAGTTTCATATATATATATATGGTAAAACATTTTTCTACATTTTTTTTTTGTCTTTAAAGTTTAAATGCCACTTGCTTCTAAAATGTTTCTACAAGTTTCCAACTATTTGTATATGCATAAAATTAACTAATTGATTAATTAGGAATTATCGGGTCACTATCGTTGTTACGTTGAATATCAATTAGATGCATCGAACCACTAATTCCAGTCAACATTTTATAAAATGCAGATGATAATGACTATGAATGTTTATGTAATTGTCACTTTATGTTTTTAATTGGTCAACTGGCCCTTCAAACATTGAAAGTGGGTCATTTTGTTAGAGAAATTTATTAGTAATGTAGTAATTTAATTCATTTTGTTTTCTTGTTCAAGTATATATGTTGTTGGCGTGAATGTGAAGAGACCCAATTATAATATACAAATCATAATTCTCAAACATATGTATCATGCTTTGGATTTGTAAATAAATTTATTTAAAGGCTTTTTTTTTTTTTTTTGTTAATCTACAAGTGAAAAATGAATGATGTCAGCATAGATATGAATTGTTTCGAAGGATCTAGAGAAAGACAATTTGAATCATGTGCATACTCTAGTAAGAATTCGTCCTCATGTGAGTGATGATTATAAGACAAAGTTGGGTTAAGAATTCTTGTCATTAGATGAAGTTAACGAGTTTTGCAATGCTTACGCATAAAGGCCAGTTTCAATGTTAGAATTAATTCAGGTAAGAAGAGTAAATACAATAGTGATATTCTTCGGAAAGAGTACGTATGTTCTAAGGAGGGAACATACTTTACATCGATGATTAGTGAAAGAAAAATGCGTCGTGGTATGACACGCGAGGGTTGCAATGCAAAACTTTTAGTGGTTAAGTCAAAAACTAAAGGATATGTGGTGAAGCAATTTGTAGAAGGTCATTCCCACACATTAGCAACTCCTTGAACGGTGCATCTTTTGAGGTTGCATCAGAATGTTTCTGATGTAAAAAAAATTTTGTCCCAACATTTATAAGCAGTGAATATACCTCCACATCAACTTGAGATGCAATCATATAGAACATTGGTTGTACTGAAAGGGATATTTACAACTATGAGGTGCAAGTTTGGGGCATACAGAACATAGGTTGTACTGAAAGGGATATTTACAACTATGAGAGAGATTTGCGTAATGAATTGAGAGGGCATGATAGCGATTTATTATATGAACACTTTCTTGGAGAGCAAGAGAAAAATGTGAGCATCACTTATGAGATTAAATCAGGCGAGGGAGATTAAATTACTTATTGATTTTGGGTAGATGCACAATCTAGGTGGGCTTACGACTTTTTTGGTGATATGGTCATATTTGATACAACTTATGACACCAATAGATACAGTATGATATTTGCATCCTTCATTGAAGTATATCACCATGGTCAATCCATCATTTATGGTTGTACATTCCTAAGTGATGACCACTGAGTCATTTGTGTGGTTATTTGAGCAATTTATAAAAGTCATGCTTAGTGATCCACCTAAAATGATTATTACTGATCAATGTCTTGCAATGACAAAAGCAATTGCTGAAACTTTTCCTAATACAGTCCATAGATATTATTTATGGCATATCACTAGTAAATTTTCTGAGAAGTTGAATGGAATTGTATACTTGGACCACTACAATGACTTTAAACAATGCATATGAGATTCTCACAATAAGGAAGAATTTGAGTTGGAGTGGATGGAGGCAATTGGAAGAAGTAACTTATGTGACAATGCTTGGCTTCACTCGTTGTATGGAATGTGCTCAAAATGGATGCATGTGTTTCTTAACCATGTTTGCTCAGTTGGAATGACAAGTAGTCAACGAGCAGAATGTTGTCATGCATTACATTCTTCAAGAGGTATGTTTCAAAAAAAAAAATTGTTGGTAGATTTCATTTTTCGACTTAGTAGGGCAATTTCATATCAACGTCACGAGAAATTAAAAGCTGATTATGTGGATGTAAATGAAAAGTTGATGTTGAAATTGCCAAATGAAATGGAGAATCAAATGTCTGAAATTGATATGCGTAAAATGTTTTATGTATTTCAACTTGTACATTTCTATTGTCTCTAGCAGTTTTTGAAAATACCTATGAAGTTATACTAAACAACTTAGAGGGGGGGTGAATAGGTTGACACTCTAATTTTAAAAACTCTTTCGTTACTTTTATCAAAACCTTGGTGAACATATAAATTAACCTTTAATATGATTTTTATGAGAAAACAATAATTACATGTATGCTTGATTCACCACCCTTAGTCTACACAACATATAACAAGAGACAACGTATCTTATATATAAGAATGTTCAATGCAAAACAAATTCTACAAGTTGTACTTAGAATATTACAATGTAAGTTCACAAATAGAACTTTATAACTTGATATAGAATATCACAAGATACAATGTTAAGAACTTACAAAGATACAAATAATGTGTGTCAAAGATCTTGTCTTACAAGGATATTATCAATGAGAATTCATACAAGATCAATTTGATTCATAAACAAATATCAAAGAGATAAGGAAAGAGAAACTTGACACACGATATTTTTAACGTGGTAAACCTTCGAGGAGGAAACGTCCACGGGTTGAATCCACAACCACCGGCAAAATGTTTTTCACTAGTTAAACAAGAGTACACCCTCAAATGTAGCCAACTCTCATGTATCACAATCTATTGGATATCCCTCCTATCTATTCCTACTAGAGAGAAACTTGCCTATTCTCTAACCGAGACACATCGCATGCCTTTAGAGAATATCCATGCTTGGACTTACTACAAGCCTCACACCTCAAGCCAAGACTTCCTTTTCTCTATGTTGAAGAATCACTCAACAATAAAAGACTTTTCTTGCTCAGACTTATATGAGCCTTACACCCCAAGCCAAGACTTCTCTTACTTGTCTAATTAGAGTCTCACACCCCTAGACAAGACTTTGCTCGGACTTACTTAGAGGCCTGACACCTCTTAGCCAAGACTTCCCTTGCTTGGGCTTACTTAGAGCCTCACACTCTTAGCCAAGACTTCCACCTTTTACAAGGCAAGTGATCTATATGATGTAAATGATGCAAGCACAAACATCATAGAACATATGATCAATATGAACTATGGAAACTAGAATTAGACAGTGAGCACACAATGTATGATATTCTAGTTTATAATCCTAGAGATGCAATCACACAAGATGATGTATGAACATATGAAATGTATGGATCATGTACACTTCATGTAGACATAGACTTAGTCATGTGAGCACACATGTCAAATATTGTCTAGTCATAAAAAAACTATATGAATTGAAACTTAGAGCATGTGAAACACCTAACACATGTAATTCCTAGTTTCATTCACAAAGCTAATACTTGAATAAATTATATACATGAAGCACATATTCAAGATATTAGAAACATACACCAAAAATGCTAGAATCACAAAATATGATCAATGAATATTTTAGCAAGTATTTAGAGTAAGGATATAATTAAATAATCAATTAAATCCTAGATAGTTCTAAACACAAAATCAAATGTGCTAATCCTAGATTTGTTCAATTAAAGGATCCAAGCACAAGTCAAGGTTATTAATCATAGAATAGGTCAATCAAGTCACAAATAACCCTAGATATCAAGCTAAGCACATAACAACTCTCAAACATGTGAAATACTAGAATCATAGAAAACTAATTCACATTTGTCACTAATTAGACTTGATTAGCTTTGATATGAAGCTATCATTCTCAATAGCTTTCATCAAACATACACATACATATAGAAGAAGAAAACCCAAGGTAATTGAAAATCATAAAAGATGAAATCACAAAGTTTAGTTCAATACCTTGAAATCCCGAGTTGGTTCGATTTTGACAGTAGAACTGCCACAAAACTCAATCAAACAGCTGCAAACTCTATTGGAGAAGGTAGAGGACTTGATTATAAAGATTCTCCAACTTAAATTATTCGATTCGGAGTCTGAATGAGAAAGTTATAGTATTTGGAAGATGAGAAAGTTGGAGAGAAATTTTTTGCACATTTTTCAATTTTTCTTCTTGACAATGAACAAGTGTGAGAGAGGGAATATTTAAAAAAGATGGGAGGGGAAACAAAAGAGATTGGGACCCACATTTGGGAGGCCAAACTTGGCTGTCCTCGTGGAGGTGCGTGGCCACCATAGGGAGGCCGAGAGGCCTCCTTCCTGTGGTGGCCACGCGCCTCCACGGGAAGGCACCCAAGTTTGGGCCTTCTCTCTTCGCGTACCCCTCGCATTCTTCGACCGTATTTTGGCCTCCGAACTCAAAATTCAAATCCGCTTCTGGAATACGAACCGTAACTCGCTTACACACAAGGACGACTATGAAACTTTGACAATTGGATGTGAACTCGACTCGATATACGAAGACGAAGACACCGCATTATGAAGGAACGTAAAGTTTCGTAACTTCCTAATTTGAACTCGAAATCTAATGAGTGAGTATCCAAAACGATTGGAACTCAACAAGAAATCATTTAAGAACATATTCAAGTCCAAATCACTTACACACAAACAAATAAATACAAGATCACACAAGTATGCAATTTCCTAGACATAGTCCTAGTACATGCATTACTACAATGTATGACAATTTGAGATCAATGCATGAGCATACTAAAACATGTGAATGTGTTATACTAATTTGGTGCTACGATGCAGAGACACTTATGAATGAATTGTGTGTGTGTGTGCGCCTAAGCCTTGTAAGAGGAAAGATGTCTTATTACTTTTGTAGTCAATAATGCTTTTCTCACACGAAGGCTTCACTTTGCTTGAATCGTTGTCCATATTCTTTGAAGCTTGATAAACCGAATGTTAGACAACTAAACAATGCAAAGGAAATGACATTTTGATATAGAATGATGCCAACATAAACCAAAATCCTAACAATTTTTATCTAAATAAAAAAATTCTCTACTAGCAATAATTATTTAAATAAAAACATCCACTCAGAAAGTGTTGATTATGCATTACTTATTGTCAATACCTGGAACAACCACTTTTGAAGTTCATTTTCAAAAGAATTTATGAAAGATGCTTAACCACCACTGCATCAATTCATGGCTAGGAAAGCAAATGCATAGCCAAAATCCTAGTGTAGTAGTTCTTTTATTCTTGTATTACAATACATATACATATCCTCTTATTGTATTACAAAATTAAACTTTGAACATTGTTGTTGAATTTGTAGCAACATTAGAAGACTAAAATCAATATGCTAATAATTTGTAGCCGCTGCATGATTTAATAGATTGTATTCAAATAAAACATAGCTTAATAAGGTTCAAACCTGTTACAAATATAAAGTACGTAGCAATATTGATCGGTCTACATTGTATAAATAACAAAAGTTTATCTCCAAAACCAAATTTGCATCATATTTGGTAAGATTTCACCAAGAATAAAAACCACAACAACAATAATCCACCCATCAAGGTGAAAATGCCTTTGAATATTATTTTCTATAGCATGAGCAAGATTATTTTTGTCCCTAGTTGTTTGAGTAGATGCACTCGCAACTCCATTTCACTCACAAATGTTTCAGTGACTCCATTTTCATTTGCATGCTCTATGAACGAAAAACATGCCTTATCAGCTTCAGAAATTGACCCAAACTTTTGATATGAATTCCTATAGAATCCGTTGCTTTGTTCTTGACATTCCGGCCAAGAATGATATATACTGGCTTTTTGCCTTTAAAAACAACATAAACAACTTTCTTACCCATTTCTCACACTTGAAAAACCTTCAAATTAACAAATAATGCAATGTTTATCATTAAAGTTAACACTCCTCTAAACTGATAATAAAATTAACCAAAAATAGAGTGTAGATAGTTTGCAAACAATTTGAATACCCAAAAAAACTAATAAATATAAAGTGGTGAGATGCCACATGAACAAATTAATATAGTTATAGAATTTGAAGTCACCAAACATACAAAAGCACAATAATTTCTTAAGTAAAAAACATACGGTTTGGGATAGTTTTATTTGGCTTGACATGTCAGCACCCGGAATTCATGGAATCAAACTCCACGACATCAGCCCAGATATAACAACGGCGAGCTGGGACGCTGTTGTATGTATATATTCGACAATAGGACACGTCAGCAGAATATATGAGAATAAACACCACGTCATCTATCGACTAGTCAACAAGAGAATCTTTGACCAGTTACCACGTCATCAAAATCAAAAGAAGCAGGAAGTGTATTCGCCAAATGAGACAGTCCGAAGCAATAAAAGATCATACTCGCCAGACGCTAATCTGGCAAGAGCTTACTCACCAGAGACTTACTCGCCAATACAGAAAGAAACAACAACATTAATAGGAAACCCTGTCGAGCGTGGTTTCAGCTAGATACGAGGACGAGGTCTGCAAAGGTATATCCTAATAATGATACGTTCATGTTCCCTCTAAAAGGAATCCAAAACAGGAAACAATTAGAAGCGTCCGAGAAGGCAAGCATCAAAAAGGAAGTCAATCCTAATCAGTCTACGATACTGGAATCCTAACATAAAACAAATTAAGGATTCCACCACCAACACGACATAAGCAAGAAGAAACCCTAGCCGGATCCCATATAAATAGGACCACATAGTCTACGGAAAGAGGGTTCGAATGGAGAGAGAATAATTAGAGGAGAACAATTATTTGAGTGTGTAATCTTTAAAGCAAATCATAATGATATTTTCTTGCCTTCCAAGACGCCGTGGTTTTTTTATTTTATTTTATTTTTATTTTTTTTATAGGGTTTTCCACGTAAAACTCGTGTCTTGCATGCATTGATTTACATTCTCTTTTACATTGAATATGATATTATTATTGGATGCATGGCAATCCAGATTTCATCGTTAACAATTGGCACTAGAAGGAGGGGACCTGAACAAAAACTTCGAGGAACCCTCACAAACAGATCTAAATCATGGGTCACATCAGCGATAAAGATGGAAACTCTAGCGGCAACCCGATCCTTAAAGCAATCGGAGTGGCGGGAGACGAAACGTTAGTAACTGGGGAACAATCAGTAGTAACACCAGAAACCAGGGACCCTACATCACTTCCAAGCTACATTGATGAACCTGGTCAGCGAGGCTAGCAAGATATGACTCTCGCTTCCTATAGGCCTGGGGATGTCTTCCGCATATGATCTAACAATGACCACACCAGAGGACCATCCACCAGGAAGATTGCGGTCAGAAGTCCACATCGCAACCCCTAATGCCTAAACGAAGCCATTCGTGGAAGAAACACCGCTGGACCAACCTGAAACCCTCAAAGGGAGGAGACAGAAGAAGGGTAAAGATCTACAAACATACAAAAGCACAATAATTTCTTTTATCAAAAACATACAGTTTGGGATAATTTTATTTGGCTTGACATGTCAGCACATAGCCCGGAATTCATGGAATCAAACTCCACGACATCAGGCCAGATATAACAACGGCGAGCTGGGACGCGAATAGCAAGTTGCCCGTCAAAGGAACCAACTCGCCAGAGCATCCTCAAATGGCGAATTGACAAGAGCTCGTCACCCACAAAGCAAATAGAAGATATCCTCAAAATCATTACAAAATTGGATTTCAACGTATCTTCCGTAAAATCCGATCTTATATCAGGCAAGACAATTACCAACAATCTAGCAGTTGACAAATCAAATAATGAATACGAAGATTCAGAAGACAACCCCCACAAGGTATGAAGATCCTTGCATTGTAAATACATAAAGACTTGATTCGCCAATAATCTCGCCTATATACGACACTAAATCACTTGTAAATCATAATCATTTTTACATAACAAATATTTCTCTTTCTCTGTCGTTACGATGACCGTTATTTTTTCCTTGCTTTAGGTTTTTCTACGTACAAATTATGGTGTCTTTTATTGTTCTTTATCATTTTCTTTTATTTTTTACTTATTTCACCGACTCTCACATATAGCAGAAAGACGCTCGAGATCATACCTCATTGGTTGATCCAGGCATTGATCTGCCAACGTGTTGTTGTTGACTAGATTAACCAAAAATCAACGTCAACACGTACTGTGCATTTTTTGTCAAATTTATCTGATTATTCTTGGATCTTTCTTTAAAATATTCAATATCTTCAAAATCACATAGGTCAAAACACAACAAAAAACTAACAATAATCAACAATCAAGTAGTCAATGTTTTTCAATTTCAAGAATTAGGGTTCCAAATACATATTCATAAACTTGCAACGTCACATTGATTAACATATTTGATCAAATTAAACAAATACTCCCCGAGAATCATCAACAACCACAACACCAAAAACACTTGTGGAGAATAATCACTATGCCTTATACCAAAAACCCTAAATCGAAATCCAAGTAAAACAAAATAGAAGTCAAAATAGTAACCTTCAAATACCCAAAGAGAAAACAACAAAAATGTAGAAAAATGTTTACCATATATATATGTATATATATATAGGGAGAACTCCATAACTAGCCAAAAATTATGGGGTTTATTGTTTTTGTCCATGATTATTATTTTTATTGTTTTTGTCAACATATCCACATTTTGGACAAGATTGCCCTTCTTTACAATTTTTTTTTTCCTCTCTCATATTCTCACGCCTCCTTCTTCTTTCTCTCCTTCTTCTCTCTTTCACGGCTCTCTCTCTCTCTCATGGGTTCATCATAATCTTCTTCTTCTTCTTCTCTTTCTCTTTCTCTTTCTCCTTTTTTTTTTTTCAGATTTTAAAAAAAAAATTAAGGTTTTTTTTTAAAGGAAAATTTTTAGATTTGGGAAATTTTCCAGATTTTTGAAAAAAATTCAGTTTTTTTTTTTTTGAAAAATTTTCAGATTTAAAAAAAGATTTGTATTTGAGTGTTAGTTGTTGATTTGTGGTTGTATTTAAGTTTGGGTTGGGGTTGTTTTTATGAATGGTGGGAGTTGTGTTTAGGTTTGGATTTTGTTGAAAAAATATTAGATTTTTCAGATTTGATCTTTTTCAAACAAACTTTTCAGATTTTATTTTGTTTAAACACACCAGGCCACGAATTAAATACACCAGGCAAACGAATTAAACACACCAGGCAAAATGAATTAAACACACCAGACCACCAATTAAACACACCGAACTAATTAAACACATCAGCAAAATGAATTAAACACACCGGACTAATTAAACATACCAGACCACCAATTAAACACACCAGGCAAAAACAATTAAACACACCAGGGCAAAAAAATTAAACACACCAGGGTCTATGGTGTTTAATTGGTTTGCACTGGTGTGTTTAATTGATTTACACTGAGGTGTTTAATTGGTTTGGCCTAGGGTGTTTAATTGGTTTGCATTGGTGTGTTTAATTGGTTTGACTTGGTGTGTTTAATTGGTTTTTCTCTGGTGTGTTTAATTCATTTTGTCCGGTGTTTAATTGGTTTTTCTCTGGTGTGTTTAATTCATTTTGTCCATTGTGTTTAATTGGTGGTCTGGTGTGTTTAATTTGTCCGGTGTTTAATTCATTTTGCCGGGTGTGTTTAATTAGTCTGGTGTGTTTAATGATAATGTTGGTGTGTTTAATTGGGTTCCCCAGCGTGTTTAATTGGTTTACACCTGGTGTGTTTAATTGTGTTGTGTTTAATTGGTCACTAGTAACACAATTAAACACACCGGTCTGGAAAAAAATTAAAATCACAACCACAAACAATACTCAAACTTGAAATTTCTGAATTTTTTTTTGAGCAAATCAATGTCTGAATTTTTTAAAAACAAACAATAATCAAACTTAACCACAACCACAACCACAACTCAATCCAACCTTTTTTAAATCACAACCACAACCACAATCACAATCACAACCACAACCACAACTCAATCCGAAATTTTTTAAGCACAAGCACAACCAAAACCAAAACTCAAATCCAAACCTTTTAAAAAAATTTCAACAAAAAAAAGAAAAAAAACTGAATTTTTTAAAAAAAATATGGAAATTTTTGTTTAAAAAAACCTGAAATTTTTAAAAAAATCTGGAAAATCAACCACAACCATAACCTAAACTTAAAAATCTAAAAAAAAAAAATTCAAAATTAAAAAAAAAAAACTGAAATTTAAAAAAAAATCTGGAAAAAACGTGAAAAAATTCAAAATTAAAAAAAACTGAAATTTTAAAAAAAAAATCTGGAAAAAACATGTAAGAGAAGAGAGAAGAGAGAAGAGAAAGAGAAGAAGAAGAAGGAGGGACGATCGGACGACCGATGATCGAAAAACCACCAAATCTAAAAAATTTTGATTTGAAAAAATCTGATTTTTTTTTTAAATCTGGAAAAAAAGAAAGTGAAAGAGAAGAAGGAGAAGAAGAAGAAGAAGGAGAGCGAAAATGACGAGAAAGAAGAAGAAGAAGAGATCGGATGGAGAGAGGAGGAGAGAAGAAGGAGAGAAAGAAGAAGAAGAAGAAGAAGAAGGCGTCAGGCAGCAAAAGGAGAGAGAGAAAGAGGAAACAAAATCTGATCTGGTGAAAATGAGAGAGAAAAGGAGAGAGAAGAGCTTTTGTAAAAAAAATAGGGACAATTTTGTCTTCACAGCCCATTTATTGACAAAAACAATAAAATGATAATGGTGGACAAAAACAGTAAGAGGCCTTAATTTTTGACTACTAACCCTTATTTCCTCTATATCCATATATATATGATGTTTTCAAAATCTTTGTAATCAAACACTACAAATTAAACAATAAAATACTAACCAGATAGTTTGTATGGGGAAGAACTCGTGCAAACAACAACTTCCAAAACCTTCATTGTCTGAGAGATGATGATGATGATCATTTCTTTATATATATACTGCAGAAAAAAAAAAAAAAAAAAGGAACCCTTTGAAAAGAGAATAATCATTGAGAGAAGAAAGTGAAATTTACTTGTTCAAAATGGTAACCTTCAAATACGCAAAGAAAAGACAAAAAAAAAAATGTAGAAAAATGTAGAAATTATTCATGAGATGAAGCAAAATGGAGATAAAGAGCTTCTGGATTCAAAGTGCCTGGAGAGTTTTTGGGTAAGAAAATTATGAATGGGAGACATGAAGTAGATGGAGTTTCTGGAGAGTTTTTGAGTGAGAAAATGATAAATTAGAATGGGAGATGTGAGAGAGAAGAGAAGACGTGAGGGAGGGGAGAAAGTCAGCCAAAATAATAAACTTATTTATTTATTTATTGTCTGAATGGCTTTTTGTCGTTGGATTGATCCAACGGCCAAAAGCCAATCCTGTAATCATCAAGATACTTGTGTTGAAAGTTTATATATATATATATATATATATATATATATATATATATATATAGAGAGAGAGAGAGAGAGAGAGAGAGAGAGAGAGAGAGAGAGAGAGAGAGAGAGAGAGAGAGCATCAAATGGGTTTGGCATTGTGGGGGTTAGCATCAAGTTTATAATTCAATGTTTTTTTTAGCAGCAAACGGGTTTGACATGTGGCGATACGTTTATAATTCTACGTTTTTTTAGCACCAAACTATGTTTTTTTCACAAGGAAAAGGAAGAATCTCTCAATAAAGTTGCAGAGAAATTGTGATTTTATCTCCTTTTGTAATTGTTTGAGACGAAGAAGAGGAATCGACGAGAAGAGGGAAAAAAATCGTGAAAAAACATAAATAAAAAGCAAAAACAAAGAAAAAAAAAACGAATATGAAAATAGTTCTAGAAAATAAGTCTCGGATTCAAGAGAATAAGTCTCAGATTCAAGGAAATAAGTCTCTGATATTTTTTTTGGTCTTTCCAAGACTTATTTTGATATTTCCGATACCTATTTTGGTTTTTTCGAGACTTAGTAGATGTAATGCCAAAAAAAAAAAAAAAAATAGTGGAGACTTAATGCCAATATATATACTTTTTTGCACATATTCGTCGACCTCCAATGATGGAGGTCACGTCCATCAAGGGAGGATTTTAGAAAAAAAAAAAGATATAGAAAAAGAATAAAAGTAAAAATAGGGGTATTTTTATCCATCACCATACTTTGATGTCATTTAAACTCAAATTATTGAGTTGGTGATAGCAAACACCGTAATGGAATTTAGTAACTTAATTCTGATTCACATCCATTCCCTTTTCGGTGGAACTTGATTCCAATTCTCCTTCATTCCCAATTAGTAAAAGCGCTATTGATTCCCTTTCTTGAATTCCTTTATGACGGAATTTGATTACCTTTCATTTTCATTTTTTATTAGTAAACAAGCCATAATAACCGAGAGTTCAATTATAATTGGGTCCTTTAAATTTATAGCACTCTTTGGAGAGGTATTTTTGGAACTATCACCAACTTAATAATTTGAGTTTAGATGACACCAAAGTATGGTAATGGACAAAAATACCCCTATTTTTACTTTTATTCTTTTATGTAATTTTTTTTTCTTTCAAAATCCTCCATTGATGGAGGTCAATCAATGGAGGTCGAATAGACCTCCATTTGAGGTCGTCGAAATGACCTCCAATGGAGGTTGAAGAAGAAGATGACGAAAAAATAAAAAATTTAAAAATGTAGTCTCAGGTAACCTACTCGAGACTTATTTCCATATCTAAAAAATAAAAATAAAAAGATTTGGAAATAAGTCTCGGGTGCCTTACCCGAGACTTATTTATTTGAGACTTATTTACAAAGCAAATAAATAAGTCTCGGGTAGGGCACCTGAGACTTATTTCCAAATCTTTTTTTTTTATTTGTTATCTTCTTCTCTATCGACCTCAGAGGTCGATGGAGGTCTTTTCGATCTCCATTGATCGGAGGTTCTTGAAAAAAAAATAAAACAAAGGAGAGAGAAAGAAAGAGAGAAAAAAAATAAAGTAAAAGAATAAGTTGAGGCATTTTGGTCTCACCACATACTTTGGTGCTATTTTCTCCTATTCTCTCATTATAATTTATAAGATAAAATCTGCTTTGTATCTATGTAGACTTGTCTAGCAGTTCGATAACTCATTTTGAGTGGCGATATTTGTATCCCTTTAACACTGTTTGTATGACACAAATTTATATATTTTCAAAATTTCAATTCTACCCTTAAATTAAATTATTAATATTTTAATGGGAAGATATAATAATTTGTATAACTATTTTACTTTTTTGAAATTTTAACATATGAAACCGAATTAAAAAAGAAAAAAAAAAATTAAGTAAAAATACTAAACAAAAACAAAAAAGTGGTAGAACTCAATATCATTATTCCAAATATGAAAGTGTAAGGATTCCCATATCTTGATTGGCTTATTTCGTGGACAAACCACATGTTGGGGTTTTGAATGTAAGGGTAGTCTAAGTGTTTAAGGTTGAAGCTAGAAGGCCCTTTCAAGACCTCAAGGGACAAGCACGCCAAATGTATAAATTCTTGTGCTGATTTTTTCTTTGAAGAGATTTAGTAAGCACACACACACTTAGCATACTTGCATTTGTGTGCATACTCTTCACATGTCACTTTACACACTAGCACTTTGGTTGATATATCTTGTTGTGTGTATATGTGCTTTATAATTCATTTCCCGACATTGTTCGGAAACGTCCGCGCTTGCACTAATGAGTGCTTGGTTTTGCGCGAAGACCGCCCACGGAGAATGCCCTTGGCTTCTCCTTGGTTTTCACCATTGTTGGTGATCGTGGTCTGGCCGCCGAATGAAACCGCCGTTTCAGTCCAGATTGGTCTGAAGCAATTATGCGGTCAAGATCGGCGGTCACGACCGCCGTTCGAAACCGCCATTCATATCTGATCGATTTTAATCTCTCGGGTTTGATTTCGGCGGGTTGGATCGGCGGTCACAAACCGCCGAATGAAACCGCCGTTGATGCTCTGTTCTTCACGAGCTCAATTCGGCGGTCGTTATCGGCGGCCTAGCCGCCGATTGAAACCGCCGAACGGTGCATTTCAGGGGCAAAATTGTCTTTTCACATGCCCAATTCTTGATGTCTATAAATATCTTATTTTCTCATTCTCTGATCAAGCTTCTTGAGTTATTATAACCCTAAACTTTCAAGAGAGATTTTTGAGAAAAAATCAAATCAAGAACTCACCTTTAAACACTCAAATCAAATCCTTTTTGCATCAAATTTCATATTGCATCCTCTATGTCTACATAAAAAGCATCTATGATTGGATTGGCATCATCACAATATGTTTGGTAAGATTTTGATTAGTTTCATTTTATTTTAGTATTTTTACTATCAAGCATATTCTCTTTTAATTTACTTGTATGTTGTTGATCATATGATAAATACAAGAATAGAGAATTAATTGTGATGAATTAATTGAGTGTTGTTTTTGTGATAGCTAATTAGGTTTTTGCTTAATCTTGATTAGCTAAGCTATTTGACATGTCATTTAGCAATTGATATCTAGGGTTGATTAAATTGATTATATCATCATCCTAGATAAGCATCTAAGGTTACCTAGCCTTGTTTGTTATTTGAATATTCATACATATTCACATAGGTTGCATAATCTCTTCTTAGAGAATTAAGTCTTGAGGCTAAGGTTGCTTAGGCCTCAAGCAATTGGACTAGAGCCACTTTTAAAGGCCCCGAGTGGTAGAAGTGAGGGGTTATTGACCGGAGTGTTAGACGAGGTCTACATAGGTTGTAAACTCCATTTCGATTAGTGGATTTCGAGGTCCGAGTGTGGCGCACTAAACAGCCCGTGGTTTTTCCCAGTGGTTGGGTTTCCACGTATACATCAAGTGTTATTTAAATTCCGCACTATATTACACTTGCTTGTATTTTTGACTAGTAGGGGCATTTTCGTAAAATTGACTTGCATGCGAAAATTGGGTAATAATAGTTAAAATCTATTCACCCCCCTCTAGATAACATATTTAGAACACACCGTATTTGTTTCAATTGGTATCAGAGCGGGTTCCTAGATATACTTAGGTGATCCTAGCTCATTTTAGGTGTGTTGTGCATTTGTGTGATTTTTGCTCATTCATACATTTTGCATACATTTCATTCATTCATTTGATACAATGAGTGGATTCGGTGGCAACCATGAGGGTGCTTCAAGCACACGGCCTCCTCTCCTCACCGGTGTGAATTATGCCTCATGGAAAGGCAAGATGGAGGCATATGTGTGCCAAATCCATGATAGGACATGGATGGCAATTGAAGATGGGTATGCACCTCCTATGATGACTCCCACGAGTGGTGGAGAAGAAGTACTCAAGCCAAAGGCCCAGTGGTCACCTGAAGAGTTTGAGACTTCAAAATGGAATAGGAAGGCATGCATGCTCTTCTATGTGTAGTGGATGAAAATCAGTACAAACTGATTCAGAACACTAGGATAGCCAAGGAGGCATGGGATATCCTACAGGTTGCACATGAGGGAACCGATGTCGTTAAGGATTCCAAGCTACAAGTCCTTCAAACGCAATTTGAGTTGCTTAAAATGGAGGAGGACGAGTGCTTCAATGACTTTGAAGTCAAGTTGATGGATATTGTGAATCAAAGCCATCAACTCGGTGATCCTTATTCGGATAGGAGAGTTAAGTAGAAAATTATGAGGTCTCTCCCCGCTAGGTTCGAATCAAAAGTGACGGCTTTAGAGGAAAATAGCACATACAAGGATATGAAGCCGAGTGAGGTGATTGGAAGACTCCTCGCCTATGAATCTAGGAAGGCTCCTAGCATTTCACCTCCTAAAAGCAAAAAGGAATTGCTTTGAATGCTTCCAAGGTTGTGAAGGAGGAAAAAGGTGACTCGGACGAAGACATGGCATTGTTGCTAAGAAGATTCAAGAAATTCGTCAAGTTCGAGAAGAAAGGCTTTGGATCCAAAGGCCAAGACTTGAAGAAAAAGGCTCCTTTCAAGAGTTTTGAGCCTAGGCAAGAGCATAGTGAGAAGAAAGGGGTCCAATGCTATGAGTGTGGTGGTATAGGTCACATCTCACCGGATTGTGGGAACTTGAAGAACAAGATGGCAAAAGTGATGACCGTCACATGGAGTGAAAGTGATGACTCCGGAGAGGGAGATAAGTCATCAAGTGATGATGAGCTTATCAATAACTTTAAGGCATTGGGTGCCACTTGTGAAGAAAATGAAGTTGTTGGTAAGAATTCCGTTGCTAGTGATCCCATAGAAGAAAAAGATGAAGAAGTAGCTCTAGAGAAAATAAATGTAGCTACTCATTGGGATATGACTCTCATTGACTCAAGAGACCAAGGTGGAGGTCTAAATGAGGAAATGACTCCATTAGTGAGAATGAGAGTGGAGGAGATAACTTAAGTGAAGATGACTCCTCATCTAACTCTACAAATGGAAGTGTAGAGAAATGGATGTAAATGACTTTATAGTCAAGTGTGAAAGTTCATTGGAGAAGAAAAATATAAAGTTGAAGATTTTAGAGGATGAAAATCTAGAACTTTCAACACACAATGACCACTTAAGTAAACAAGTGAAGGCATCCAAGAAGATTGAAGACAAGCTAAGGGATGAGCTAGCTATGTCTAAGAGGAATGAAGAAGGGTTGAAGAGAGAGCTTGTTGAAGCCATAGAGTCATTGTCTAGGATGACTACAAGCACCAAGAAACTTGACCACATTCTTGGTAGTGTAAAGAACCCTTGTGACAAGAGAGGTATTGGGTATGAAGAAACCAAGGAGATCACTACTCCAACCAAGACCATCTTTGTCAAGAGTTTGGGCAAGATAGAAGCCTCACTGGTGCACACACCTAAGAAGAAAATTGATCTAGGACAATGTTCAAGAAGTGCACTTGTGAAAGAAGCTTCAAAGAGACAACCTCAAGCTTAAAAAATTCCTCAACCTAACTTCCCTAAAGCTCATATTCATCAAGGGAAGAGGCCAATCATGCAAAATGAAACAAGGAAGCAATCTAGACCGGCTCAACAACAAAGAAGATCCGCTCAACCACAAAGTCATGGGATGGCTCCTATGCATGCACAAGGACATGGTATGAATTCTAAATTTATCCCTACATGTCACTTTTGTGGTATTAATGGTCACATTAGACCAAATTGCTTTCATTTCATTAAATTTGTAGAATCAAAAGCATGATTGAAAAGAGAATAATAAGAGCTAGAATGCATGCTAATAGGAAGGAAAACATTCATATTCATGATCCTATTAATTCTAGACCTCTTGAACCTTTGTCCACTAGGAAGAAAAATGTCATATCTATGTGGATAAGGAAAAATGAACCCGCTTGTTATGAGACTAACAAGTCTCAAATAGGTTCAACCAGTCAAATGGACTTGGGAGGTCCATAGGACCTCATGACCTTCATTGATGAAGGATGATATTGACCCCATATGGGGAACTCAAGCAAAGAGAGCTTATGCATACTTGTTGCATGCAAATATTTGAAAAATCTTATGCTTCTTTGTTAATTGCTTGAGTAAGCTTGGTTGCACATTTGTATATATGTTTTCAATTCAATAAGCGTGAACCATGCTTGTTTACAATCCATGTCATATTTATGTTCAAACATGCATTTTTGGACTAGGAGATTTACATAGGAAGTATGATTTGGATGACCTATAGTTATCTCCATGACATGATGATTCTTAATGACATGTTAAAAATTGAAAAGCATGAGTTGTTTATAACATGCTAATGTCATATGAAAAGCATGAAATTCAAATGACATGCTCAAATGAAAAAGCATGAATTGATGATTGCAATTTTTAAATGCAAAACTTGTGTGAAAAAGCTTATGAGGCTCTAAATGAATAAAGGATCTTGTATCCGTTCAAAGGAATTTATATTCCAATTGTCTCTCTTTCTTTATTTCTTGAACATGTCTATTATCATACGGGTTTCATTCCCGGAAAAATCAAATAGGGTGCAAAGTTGCTCATGACATGATTGACTTATAAAGATGGATATAGTTGCTCATACATTAAATCAATGAAAACTCTATATCTTTGCTTCTCTCATGACATTGGTGAAATTGGTTTGAATTCTTTTTAGAAACCTTTGTCATTTGCTTTGCCAAATACCATTGTATTTTGGACTTGAATGCTACATGTCTTGTATGCAAAGCATGTTTTGTTTCACACATTTATTTCAAAATAAATCTCCTTGTTTCTCTCCATTTGATAGAGTTGCATAAAGTGCATTTTGTGATTATGCAAATGACTTGAATGCTATCATCTCTCTTTGCTAAGTGACCCGGTTGGGGACTACTCCTTTGCCTATATCATGACAAAAAGGGGGAGTAGAATGGTGGTAAGGGGGGTTGCAATTATGCATGTTGGGGAGACAATACATTGAGGGGGAGTAACCCTTTGAGGGGGAGCATTGCATGCATCATACATTGCATGCATCATACATTGCATGATGTTGTGTTTAATTTCTTAGAAATGCAAATGCTTGTTTATGTCCTCACTTGATTCATCTCACTTTTACTTGAATTGGAAAGTATAGAAACTTTGCTTTCAGGGATTGATTGTTTACTTGAGATTGAAGACTTCAAGTTTATTTTTATATATCTCTTTGTAAAGTAGAAAATCTTAGTAGACCCGTGGTTTCTATTATAATGTGAGAAATCAATGTGAGTGGTGTTTGTCACGAAATAGCCAAAGGGGGAGATTGTAAGGATTCCCATATCTTGATTGGCTTATTTCGTGGACAACACATGTTGGGGTTTTGAATGTAAGGGTAGTCTAAGTGTTAAGGTTGAAGCTCGAAGGCCCTTTCAAGACCTCAAGGGACAAGCACGCCAAATGTATAAATCTTGTGCTTGATTTTTCTTTGAAGAGATTTAGTAAGCACACACACACTTAGCATACTTGCATTTGTGTGCATACTCTTCACATGTCACTTTACACACTAGCACTTTGGTTGATATATCTTGTTTGTGTGTATATTGTGCTTTATAATTCGTTTCCCGACATTATTCGGAAACGTCTGCGCTTGCACTAATGAGTGCTTGGTTTTGCGCGAAGACCGCCCACAGAGAATGCCCTTGGCTTCTCCTTGGTTTTCACCATTGTTGGTGATCGACGGCCTGGCCGCCGAATGAAACCGCCGTTTCAGTCCAGATTGGTCTGAAGCAATTATGCGGTCAAGATCGGTGGTCACGACCGCCGTTCGAAACCGCCGTTCATACCTGATCGATTTTAATCTCTCGGGTTTGATTTGGCGGTTGGATCGGCGGTCACGAAACAGCCGAATGAACCGCCGTTGATGCTCTGTTCTTCACGAGCTCAATTCGGCGGTCGTTATCGGCGGCCTGGCCCCGATTGAAACCGCCGAACGATGCGTTTCAGGGGCAAAATTGTCTTTTCACATGCCCAATTCTTGATGTCTATAAATATCTTATTTTCTCATTCTCTGATCAAGTTCTTTGAGACCTTAGAACCCTAAACTTTCAAGAGAGATTTTTGAGAAAAAATCAAATCAAGAACTCACCTTTAAACACTCAAATCAAATCAAATCCTTTTTGCATCAAATTTCATATTGCATCCTCTATGTCTACATAGAAAGCATCTATGATTGGATTGGCATCATCACAATATGCTTGGTAAGATTTTGATTAGTTTCATCTTATTTTAAGTATTTTTACTATCAAGCATATTCTCTTTTAATTTACTTGTATGTTGTTGATCATATGATAAATACAAGAATAGAGAATTAATTGTGATGAATTAATTGAGTGTTGTTTTTGTGATAGCTAATTAGGTTTTTGCTTAATCTTGATTAGCTAAGCTATTTGACATGTCATTTAGCAATTGATATCTAGGTTGATTAAATTGATTATATCATCATCCAGATAAGCATCTAAGGTTACATAGCCTTGTTTGTTATTTGAATATTCATACATATTCACATAGGTTGCATAATCTCTTCTTAGAGAATTAAGTCTTGAGGCTAAGGTTGCTTAGGCCTCAAGCAATTGGACTAGAGCCACTTTTAAAGGCCCGAGTGGTAGAAGTGGGGGGTTATTGACCGGAGTGTTAGACGAGGTCTACATAGGTTGTAAACTCCATTTCGATTAGTGGATTTCGAGGTCCGAGTGTGGCGCACTAAACAGCCCGTGGTTTTTTTCCAGTGGTTGGGTTTCCACGTATACATCAAGTGTTATTTAAATTCCGCACTATATTACACTTGTTTGTATTTTTGACTAGTAGGGGCATTTTCGTAAAATTGACTTGCATGCGAAAATTGGGTAATAATTGTTAAAATCTATTCACCCCCCTCTAGATAACATATTTAGAACACACCGTATTTGTTTCAGAAAGGATGACTCCTGGATCGAAAAGGATGGAGTACCTCCTCACTGAAAGTCTGAAAATAATTTCCATGCAAAACTGGTTATATATCACAAAAAATAACTAAAGCATTACGCTGCTACACAGCTTAAATTGGCCTTGGCTGCAATTTGTATATTTGTAATTATAAATTTTTAGCTACCGAAGAATAGGGAAGAAAGTGGAAGCTGATCAGGTTAAAAAATTAAATGTCACTATTTGGGGTGGTTTTTTGGTAACTGTCACCACTTTACTAATATAAGTTTAAAAGACACCTATTTGAGTGACCAGACAAAAATACTCTCATTTGTCTGTTTGTGCAATTTTGAAACGGTGAGAGAAAAAGTGACGGTGAGAGAAAAAGTAACGGGTGAGCAGAACCGACGGTCCAACAGCCGTAAAGTTGACGGAAAGTGGACGGTGAACTACCGGCGATGGCGCTACAGTAAACACAACAAAAATGGCATCGACGAGAAGTCACCGGCGATCTAAAAAGACATGGGTAAGTTCTTCTTTCTGACGCGTTTTTCATGTTGATAATTTCATGTGTTTTGATGTTTGATGCCATACTCATGATGTAGATTATGTTGGATTTGTGATTGTGGTTGATTATGTTTGTACGATGAGGTTAGGTTAGGTTAGGGTTTTAGTTTCAGAAAAGAGTTGTTTTGAGGACGATGAATTTCTGGGTTTCCATGACTTTTGTATAGTGTCTCGTGACTTTTGTATAGTGTCCCGTGACTTTTGTATAGTGTCCCGTGACTTTTGTATTGTGTCCCGTGACTTTTGGCTTTTGATAAGTGTCACGTGATAGCAGTATAGTGTCCCGTGACTTTTGATAAGTGTCCCGTGACTTTTGTATAGTGTGTCGTGACTTTTATATAGTGTCCTGTGACTTTTTATAAGCGTCCCGTGACTTTTAATGCATTTCCCGTGACTTTTGTATAGTGTCCCGTGACTTTTGTATAGTGTGTTGTGACTTTTATATAGTGTCCCGTGACTTTTCATAAGTGTCCCGTGACTTTTCATAAGTGTCCCGTGACTTTTAATGCATTTCCCGTGACTTTTGTATAGTGTCCCGTGACTTTTAATACACTTCCCATGACTTTTAATTCAGTGGTCCAATCTTGTTGTTGGAGCTTTTTCATGAACTTATATGCTTTTTTTCTGTGAATATGCAGATGAGGAATGACCCAATGGATTTTTTGAAAACTCCAGAGGCAGATTGGTTCAAGGGAAAAATTAATCGCCATGACCATTTCGATGACCTGGAATATGTTGACACCGCATTTAACAGTGTACCTGAACATCTGAAGATCGAAGACCTACGTCGGTATACTGAGTCGTGTTTTGGACATTTCCTTCAAATGCATCGTGAGATTAATTTTTCGGGTGGGATTGTCCATTACTTACTTTTGCGCGAGTTGCATCATGATGGGCCGGCTGATGAGATGAGATTTTTGTTAGGTAAGCATATTGTTCGGTTCTCGAAGGTTGAGTTCTGTCTAATCACCGGTTTGAAGTTTGGAGTCGATCCAGACACGACGAGGTATGAAGTGGTAGAGAATGGCATACACGAGCGGTACTTTCGGGGTCAACAAGAAGTCGATATTGAAAAGTTGAGAGCGGTGCTGCGGATTGGTAGTTTTGAATAGCAGTACGATGTGGTGAAGCTTGCCTTATTGTTTATGCTGAACCGGATACTAATGGGGTCCGACGGGAGAGATAAAGTTCCAATATGGCAGTTTCGCCTAGTTGAGGACCTGGACGCTTTTGATGCGTTCCCGTGGGGCACACACGTGTATAGGCGGTCTATTTATGGTTTCAAGCGGGCGTTTGATAGTCCACGAATTGGCAGAAAAACGGCGCGAAGAGGGCGAGGACCTTGACGTACCCAACCTCGAGTTGACGTACAACATATACGGTCTACCGCATGCACTATTGGTGAGAATTTTGAATTTGAATCCATACTTTAATTGTAGTTTATTTTATATGACTGTTGTATTTACGTCGTATCGTACTTTTCTATTACGCAGGTATTTGCCTTTGAGGTTATCCCGGAGCTTGGCAATACTAAATGTGGGATTCGTCGAGTAATCGAGCTACCCCCACCCCCCCCCCCCCCCACGTATTCTGAATGGAATTCAGTCCCGACCTAGCCCACGTATTCTGAAATGGGAATTGAGTCAGTGACCTAGGGCGAAAAAGCTGGATGGTGTTTTTACAAAAAGGGTAAGTGTTGATGTTGTTAATGTTGATAGTTATTAGTTTATATACAATGACAACTATTTAACTTAGATTTCAGATGTGCGCATGGCCTGAATTGGTGCCGACGGCTGCGGAGAGGGCTCAACGGTACTTTGAAGGCATAGACCTAGGAGCCAATCTGTATGATTCCGATGCCCTTGATATACCTGGTCACCTCCCGGATCCAGAACGACATAGGACTGCAGGACCTAATGATATGGAGGGTCTGTTTTCCGGACCCAGTGATACTGAGGCTATGTTTTCCAGACGCGATGGTATGGAGGTGAGGTATTCTGAACCTACTGATATTGAGGGTTTAGAACTTGAGGGTGGCAATAGGCGTAGGCGGGTACGATTCACGTTTCCCAGACAGCCTAGACCTGGAGGTGATGTAGACCTAGAGGCTCGCACTGAGAGTCTCCGGACGCATAGCCCGGTACCATCCACATTGCCTAGACAGCCTCGACCTGGAGGTGATTCACGTGGAGGTGATCCAGAGGTACGTAAAAAAATTAAAACCCAATTATTTAATTTCACTCGACTGAACAGTTTAAGTTCTAACAGAGTTCAAAATCCTTTCAGGGTTGGGACCGTAAAATCGATGAAGTGATGGCTGAAGTTCGATCTGTACGGAATGATGTCATGGCTGCTATAAAAAAAAGTGATGAGACACAAGATAGGCAGCATGGACAGTTGCTGGATATGATCCGGGCATTACAGGGTACGACGCCGCAGTCCCGTATGGATGGTCCACCATTCGATGACCTACCATTCGATGACCATCATGGATACTTTAGTCCCGAAGGCAGGACAGGTACTGGTCAGGATAGGACAGAGCCAGGGAGCAGACATAGGTAGCCCCCAACTACAGAGGGTCAGTCTATGGACACAGTATCCGATCAGCTGGGTCAAGGTGCGACAGAACGAGAGGAGGTACCCGGTGATACAGAGATAGCAGAGGCAGCGCAGGTACCACCTCCAGTTTTACCTGACAGCACTACCGGTACAGAGACAACACTGGTTGCATGGGTGGCACCTCCGGTCGTTGACCCCAGTGCAGTGCGACCCCTGAAGCGAACCCGACGTAGCCCTCCCATTCCTCAGAGCGATACACGGAGGGAGAGTTCCTCCAGACAGCGCACCCCTCCTCAGAGCGATACACGGAGGGAGAGTTCCTCCAGACAGCGCACCCCTCCTCAGAGCAATACACGGAGGGAGAGTGTATCCAGACAGCGCACCCCTCCTCATAGCGATACACGGAGGGAGAGTGTATCCTCACACCGCAGCCATTCTCAGAGTGATGCACGGAGGGTGAGTTCATCCAGACAGCACACCCCTCCTCATACGGATCCCAGTGGTCAGTACCGTACTCCACCTATGGTGCCGTGTGTTCGCAAGCCAGGTTGGATGTTGCTGTCCCCATACACAAACCCCTGTCTGCCGAAGAAGCCGAGGACCATGCGACCGACATCAGCGGCATTGGCGCATGTATTCAATCCCCATGACTTGATAGATCCCTACTACATTACAGCGTACAAAGCCTACAAGAGGAACACGACGGAGGAAACGTAAGTATACGTGTTCATTTTGCAATATTTTATTATTATTACTTGGTTCTCTAACTTGTTCAACAATTATGCAGACGTGATGTGGATCTACCCTTACCAGTTGGCGTAACTTGGTTCCAACGGTTGCAGACCAACTTCATGGACTTGGAGGAATCGCTATGTTAATTAGTTAACATACTGTGTATAAGTTTGTATGAGTAATAGTTGATTCGTAATAATATAAAATGTTTACCTTTTCAGCACATGGACGCGTACATGAATATTCTACGGAAGCGTCAGCGAGCATACCCCGACGTGTACACTCAGAGGGTCAACTTACTCCATACACAGTTCTATGTAAGTGTTTGTACTGATAGGTTTTCATTTGTGCATTGATGTGTTAGTTAATGCTGCGATTATTTTTCTATGTACAGTCATACTTAGAGATTCAGTGGCAGCAAATTTTCGGTCCTGGGGTTGTGGGCAAACCCCCACCTGGATGGAAGATGCTGGAACACAGGTGGCCCAATGACGACCTGAAGATGGTCCGAGGAATTATCCCATACGGAACCCGGCCATGGCACGAGGTTGATTATGTAAGGGTTCCAATTATTTTTGTTTCCATAATGTAATATATTATGTTTTAAATTCCGACAAATAAGACTATGTTAAAACATGTACAGGTTCTGATTCCTTGCAACATTGGACGGGTGCATTGGGTACTGGCGAGCGTAGATCTCAGGGTGGGGAAGATCTACCTGTTAGACCCGTTCAGACAGCAGGTTCCATGGGAGCACAGGCTTAAGCAGGTCGCATGCCTACGTTGGTTTATTCCGTCGATGTTGCATCAGATAGGGTTTCACGACAGCAGAACGGCGGATGATGAGACGTACAAATTGTCGAAGAGTGCCTTTCGGATGAGCATCCTGGACGGAAGACATGGGGTGCCCCAACAACAGGAGGGGTATGTTATTTTTAAGAGTTTATTCTATCCCATTAGGTTTTAATAAAATTACAGTCTAATGCTTATTTAATTGGTGATTTTGCAGCGGTAACTGTGGTCCCCATACTTTGAGATTGGCAGAGTACTTGCTAGCAAACAGGAAGGAGTTCGACTGGACGGAAGATGATATGTGCACCATCAGGGAGAAGATGGCTGTGGAGGTTTTTTTGCAACTCGCTACACAACAGTGTTGTGTAGCTGATGTATATATGGGTTGTTCTCTGTTATACAGTTGATGTACATAACATATGTTTTTTTTGTTTAAATTATTAGATTAAATTTATTCAATTCCAGCACGCACGATTTTGCCTATTTAAGTGAATAAGTCATTTCACTCCAACACGATTTAAACAACACGATTAATTTGAAGAACTAAATACAAATCAATTTCGGAACACAAAATTAATCAGAATAGTTCTACATAAAAGCATTACGGTGTAGGTAAGACTGCAAATCACAACAGCAGCACCCAATGCAACTCTCATCCCTTCAATCGCTTCCATGACAACATTTATTCCACGGTAGAGTCCTTCTGAGGGCACGTTTGTTTGTTGTGTCCAGTTGAATGACAGATGCTGCACTTGCGACGGTATTCTTCGGGAACAATTCTACTGGGACCTTCATTAACCATAGGCGGGTTGGAACACCTCCTGCTGTTATGTCCTGCTTGTCCACATCTTCTACACGACTGTATGGTTGTCCTCTCTGAAGACGAGACATGTCGACCCTCCGTCGGGCGACCGGATTGTCTCTTCGTCTTTGGATTTAAAACCAACCGTGCTGCGATGTTGGATGGCACTACCCATGAAGAAGGATGACCAACAGGCATAATAGGAACCGAGTATGCATCAATAAGTGTCTCCCTCTTATAGTAGTCCGCACATAGAGATGTGAAATCCACGTTCCGCTCCCTGCAACAATGAAAACAGTTAGATTCACATATGGGTAATATAAAGCGTTAACTGGACAGAGTCCTCATGTACCTTGCCGCTGCGAGTGCGTGTGAACATGGTAACAAGTCCATTTGGAATTTGTTGCATGTGCATGTCTTCCGGGCTAAGTCAACCGTCCACTGTTTTCCCTTGTGTCTGACGGAGAATATGTTCCAGTCAACTGGATTTACGGTCATATAACCGCACTTGTCGACACGTTTCAGTATCACAAGATGTGCTGCGTCGGTCAATCGATGCCGCATGGACCGTGCATTTGCATGTCGATCGTGGAACCACTTTTGTAGCATATTCCGAATGAACTCTGCCAGTGTCATCAGTGGCAGTTGGCGTGCGAATCTTAGGCATGAGTTTATGCACTCTGCAACATTTGTGGTCATCAACCTGTACCTTCTTTGGGGACAGTGAACGCGAGACCACTTGTGTGGACCGGCATCAATGGCATAATCGTATGCACCCTTGTGCAGCTTACGTAACTCCTCCATATGGCGATCATACTGGATTTGCCTGTATGACCTAGCAGCGTTATCCATTATGTCGGCAACATCCTTTCTGTGGAATCGTTTCTTCATATTTTCACCAAAATGCCAGCAACATATGGTATGGGTTGCATAAGGGAACACTTTAGAAATCCCTGCTTCAATGCTTGCATGACGATCGGAAATGAAAACCAAATCATCTATATGACCAAGGGCACCTCTCAAGCATTCCAAAAACCACTCCCATGAAAGGTTGTTTTCTGAGTCACCGTACCCAAAAGCAATTGGATACACCTCTTCGTTTCCATCTTGTGCAGTTGCCACAAACATTGTACCATCGAATCTTCCCTTCAAATGGGTACCATCAACTGCAATCACAGGACGCATACACCTATGAAAACCTCTAATTGAGGACCCTAACGACATGAAAAAGTAGAGGAATTTACCATCGTCTGCACACTGTAAGTCTGTGATTGTGCCAGGATTTTGCTGTTCCAAAACGTATGCAAAAGATGGCAGCATTTGGAAACTTTCTTCATGCGTTCCATAGGTCAATGACAATGCGTATTGTAGGGCATCATGTGCCTTACTGTACATGATTTGGATGCCATACATTGTTTTCATATCGGCGATTACGTCCTTCGGACGCATGAGACGACCATCATGTTGTTGAAGTCTAGGTGCAATGAGTTCTCCGATTGTGAATGTACTGGCTTGTCTGTGGCGACGGTGAACCTCCTCCAAGGGACAACTGTGTTCATTGACAAAACTTCTGACTTGAAAGTAAGTCCCTTCATCTTCCTCACCGCTCTTAATTTCCACGAACAGTCATCAACATGCAAACCAGATGTAAAGTTGTCTTATTGGACCTTTTCACCTTCCATTCAAAGTTTTGCCGCATCGCAAAATCGCCAACTAGCCTCTTCAAATCCTTTTTACTAGGAAAAATTGACCTTTATAAATCATGGTTGTCGGTTCTGGCACTGCCAAAGTGTTGCTTCTACTAGTACCAAATGAGTATGAATCTGCTTCCGGAATAACCCAAGTTGTAGCATCAACTGAATCAGATGTTGTCACTTTATAACGGACCTCGGACGTCCCTGGCATATCTGGTGCAGTGCCCTAACTCCTTGTACACGTCTACCACGTGTTTGCATTTGTGCAGGCTCTTCATCCACATTTTGCAGATCATCAACCTGTTCATTATTTGCCTCATTATCCACCTCATTGTTCAGCGCATCGTACTGCTCAATTCGACAACCAAACACATCACCAAATTGAGGTTCAACTGCATCTGCATGGTTGACTGCAACCTGTGGGACACCACACACGTTTCCCCCACCTTCGCTGCCACTCCTTTGGGTGAACACTTGGTTGCTACCGCTAAAGGATCCTAATTGTTGGGCATTTTCAGGAGGAGGAATATCATTCCCTACCATATCGCCAGCTGTCCGCTCAGTTAGACTGACACATACTTGAGGGATCACTCGATCTTCCCCTAGCATAAACTGAACATCGTCGTCATTCCTTATAAATGTGCGACACGTACTGCCAGGAACGATTGATATTGATGACAAATCAACATTGTATTTGTTTACATCATAGTTCACAATAGTATGTACAATCGCCACCAATTCTTCGTAAGTCATATTCTTTGACACATACATTCCCCGGTTATCGGATCCAACAAACCTCTGACTTCCGTCAGGTAACTGCTCCCATCGACCGTTGTAAGATATTACTATTCTAACCCGATTCATGACGCTGTCAAATTAATAATCACAAACCATTAATAAAAGAAAACACATCAAAAGTCACGGGTAAGGTAACAAAAGTCACGGGTAAGGCACGAAAAGTCACGGGTAAGGCATGAAAAGTCACGGGTAAGGCAACAAAAGTCACGGGTAAGGCATGAAAAGTCACGGGTAAGCATGAAAGTCACGGGTAAGGCAACAAAAGTCACGGGTAAGGCATGAAAGTCACGGGTAAGGCAACAAAAGTCATGGGTAAGGAATGAAAAGTCACGGGGTAAGGCAACAAAAGTCACGGGTAAGGCATGAAAAGTCACGGGAAGGCAACAAAAGTCACGGGTAAGGCATGAAATGTCAGGGTAAGGCATGAAAAGTCACGGGTAAGGAATCAAAAGTCACGGGTAAGGCAACAAAACAAACATGAAAAGGCTCGGGAACAGATCTATGGAAACTCTCAGAGATCCAAAAATGGCTTACGGCTTAAAAAATACTCAAAAAATACTCGGAAAACATATGAAAAGGAACAAATGAAAATGTTAACAAATTAAACAAGAAAGTTCAAGAAATTTTACCTTATTTTACTAAACCACGTCACGTCAGTTCTTTATAACTTGAGGAAGAAATTCCAGAGAGAGAGAGAGAGAGAGAGAGAGAGAGAGAGCGAGAGCTACTATCAGTTTTTTTTGCAAAGTGTGGAGGACAGAGAAAAGTACAAAGAAAGGGAATAACATAAATCATTTAAGTGAGGGCAATTTCGGTAGTTCACCATAATAGGTGCCTTTTAAACTTAACTTATTAAAGTACTGACAAAGTCACCAACTCACTTTAAAAATGTGACATTTCTCACCAATTCCACAATCTGATCAGGTAACCATTCCTTGGCTTTCAAAATTTTATCTTTTAACTATATATATATAATGTTTTTCATTTATAATTTCTGTCTACCGGGCACATTCGATAATTTGCAGAGTGTACTTACAGAGTTACAGGATTTCATCTTTTTAAAAAATTTAATAAGGTGTTCATACAAAAAGTGGTTCACGTCACTCTTCATTTTAATGGTGAATAAGCACATATGAGATGGTGGCCGTGGTTGAGTGGGCTTGAGTTTTGTAGGTATCTTTTGGTGGTTCGTGTTTTGTTGTCCAGAATGTTAGAGTGGCGGATTCTTCAGGAGTTATGGGCAGTTTGAAGATTGAAGATAATAAATTCTGATGTTGGCATGCGAAGTTGATCGATCAGAGGGCAGCAATTACAGGCCAAACATTGAAGATGAGAAACCAGAGGGAGTAGTTGGAAACACGTATTGGGCAAATGAAGACAAAAAGTTTAAACAAAATTTCCACAAACAAACAAACCTCCATATATATTCAATCTTTAACGTTATCTTGGAAGGCAATCAACCAAAAACTTTTTTTTTTTTTTTTTTTTTTTTTTTTAGTAACGTGAAAGGATAAAATAAAAACCCTAATCGATCCCGACATACGACACAAATTATATATATAATCTTGACCGTTAATTAATCACGTACTCAAATTCAATGGTCATGACTTAACATTTGATTCTTGTCTAGAAATCAAGTAACCAAAATATTGATCAATGTAACAAGCATATGCTTTATCAAAGTTAACTTGGTAGACATTATTAGAGCGGGTAATTTATTACACAATAATAATGCCATATGAATTAATTGGCGTTTTCGCTGTGGGTTTGTGATTTTGATATTTTATTGAAGTGTTTGATGGGTTTGAATTGTTGAATTTTTATTCTTGGTTGGAAATGGGGAGAGTGTTGGGTAAAAAAAATCAGTGGAGAAGCCTCCTCCATCCTTCCACTGTTTCTGTTAATTTTATAGTGGAGGAGGAGGCTGCCTGATGCCTCCACAGTATAAAATGGAGGTCACATTGATGTGGCCTTAGTGTAACTTTTGTTTTTTTATACCCAAATTTGCAATTACAATCCTTATTATTATTATTATTATTATTATTATTTTTAATGTTATTGGCTTGAATTTTATTCATTTCCATGAAATTATTATTTTTTTAATTCATTTTCTTTACTTTTCTAAAATAATGGTTTATCAGCCATCTTCAAGGTCTTCTACAATGGTGGCCTTCATTGTGTTTATGGAGGCTACCTATTTAGGGATGGCAATGGATCGAGTTCGGGCGGATTATAAGAAATCCTCACACGAACATGTGAAAATTTTTGAAACCCACTCCGGCTCGTGAATCCGCAAAAGTTAGCTAGTTTGGGTTCGGGTGCAAACCCACGAGTTATCGATGCACCCATACCCGCACTCACGAACCCACGAACTTACCAATTTCAACGCTTAAAAAAATCTCATTGAGGTTTTAAAAAAAAAAAAAAAAAAAACCTGAAAGCTGTCTTTGATGCGGCCAGGGGCGAAGGTATGAGTAAAGTAGCCCGGGCTGTAGCCCAGACTAACTTTTTTGAAATATTTTTTAAATTTACATATTACATTTACTTCCCTTAGAGTTTTACATTTTACCCTTAATTTACAACTATATTTATCAAACTAACATAACTACACAAAAAAGTAAAACACATTAGAGTATCATTCACTAACAAAATAAACTTTTGAAAGCTAAATACGTTCCAACAAGTAGGAAAAGTTTCACTTATACGGTTCTATCAATCTACATTCTCTTAAAATTTGTTAAAACTGAGATAGTCCGTGATTATATTGGAATTACATTTTTTTTTTCTTATCTAATCATTATCTTTTAAAATAATTTATGTATTTTATTTAGAAGATGAATTTTAATGGGTACGATTCATTATGCCCCCTCTTATCTAAGTGTATCTTAAAAATTTTCAATTGATATAATTTTCTCGTATCGTCGAAGTTCGTTTAATTTTTTTTTTATATATAATTAGTTTAGCCCACCCTACCAAAACACCCTGGCTTCGCCCCTGGATGCGGCCATTAAGGTACCACCAAAGCAAAAGAAAAAGAAGAGAAGGGCACGAAATGCATGCTCTATATTGTGATCTTCTAAAGTGTTATATGAAGGCAACATGCCCAGTTAGCCGTTCATCCCTCTTGACCCTCCTTGTTTTCCTCGCCTCTTCCTTGCCTAAGAAACAAATTATGAGGTTTATCTGTCTGTGAGTCTGTCTATCTGTCTATCTGTCTATTTATGATTTATGGTTCAGTTTGTATATTAATGATTCATATTAGGTTTTGCGATGTTAAAATTAAAATTAAAATTTAAAAATAGTAATAGGTAATATTAAAATAAAATGAGGTGTCTTTAGAGTTTTTATTTTTTTATTTTTTTTAATTTTAATTGGAGTGTCAAAAGATAATTTTAGAACAAAATGTAATGTCTTTATAATTTTTAAAAATTTAAATTTTTAGATTAAAGTGTCTTCAGAAAAGTAGTGTAAATAAAAAAAATTGAATTGCCATTTTTTTTTTAATATTTTATATAAGGGTATTTTAGACCTTTTTTTTTTCTCTTCAGATCAGAGGTTACATTTGGACTAAAGGTGATGCTGGATTTCTGGAGATTCACTTGCTGGCCTGAGGCACATTCATAAATAGGGTTCGAAATTTAAATGTCACTATTTGGAAGGGTTTTTGTAAGAATAGCACCACTTTAATAATGTAAGTTTAAAAGGCACCAATCTTGGTGACCAGACAAAAATACCCCCATTTTTGTCTGTTTGTGTGTTTTGAAACGTGAGAGAAAAAACTTGAGGGAGAGAGAACAGTTGGGAGAGAAGTTATCGGCGCAAGAAATCCGGCCAAAAAAGCGACGGCGAATCACCGGCGGTGGTGCTACAGTACCCCTCTCGACTCCAAGCGTCCAGTGGTGAGTTGAACTTTCTCTCTCACGCCTTTTGTTGTTGTTAATTTGATTTGCGTTTGATGTTTGGTTAGACATATAGATTAGGTTTGATTGATTAGATTTATTGTTCATTAGGTTTGTTTGATTAGGTTAGGTTAGGGTTTAAAGTTCTGTAAAATTTTGTTGAAGACGATGAATAGAACATTCTCCGAGCCTTTTCCGAGCCTTTTAAACCTTCGTTCGAGCCTTTTCCGATCCTTTTCAACCTTCATCCGAGCCTTTTTAGTAATGTGATTAGGTTTTCTGTAATTTTTCATTTTCGAGCCTTTTAAACCTTTCTCCGAGCCTTCTCCGAGCCTTTTAAGTATGTGATTATGTTTTCTGCAATTTTTCATTTCCGAGCCTTTTCCGAGCCTTTTAAACCTTCTACCAAGCCTTTTAAAGAATATGATGTAGGTTTTGAAATTGAATCTCGAGCCTTTTAAACCTTCATCCGAGCCTTTTCCGAGCCTTTTAAACCTTCATTCGAGCCTTTTAAAGAATATGATGTAGGTTTTTGTAATTTGAATCTCTGAGCCTTTTTATAAAGTCTTCGAGCCTTTTGATAAAGTCTCCGAGCCTTTTGATAAAGTCTCCGAGCCTTTTTATTAATAGTACCCGAGCCTTTTCATTAAGTCTCCGAGACTTTTGAACCTCACTCAGAGCCTTTTCTTAAAGTGTCCGTGACTTTATTTTTGCAGTGTCCGATCCTTTTCATTAAGTTATATATATTAATTTCTTTTAATTTTTTTTTTATGTGAATATGCAGATGAGGAATCCACTGAAAGATCTTCTAAAAACTCCAGCGGAAGAAAGGTACGCGGGGAAAATAACTCGGCATGACCATTTCGGTCACCTTAGAGATATCGAAAATGCACTTAACAGTGTACCTGAAGATCTTGCGGTCGAAGAACGACGTCGGTACACTGAGTCGTGTTTTGGACATTTCCTTCGGATGCAGCGCAACATGAAGTTTTCAGCTGGCATTGTCCATCGATTGCTTATTCGTGAGTTGCATCACGACGGGCCGGAAGATGAAATGAGATGAGATGAGATTTCTTTTAGGAAAGCATTCGGTCCGGTTCTCGAAGGTTGAGTTCTGTCTGATCACCGGATTGAAGTTCGGACAACTTCCCGACACATCAACCTATGATGTGGTACAGAATGGCATACACCAGCGATACTTTGAGGGTCGAGATGAGGTCGAGTTTGGAGAGTTGAGAGCCGTTGTACGGACCGGTGATTTTGCTGAGCAGTACGATGCGGTTAAGCTATGCTTACTGTATATGCTTAACTGGATACTAATGGGTTTGGACGAGAGAGAGAAAGTCCCATTATGGCAGTTTCGCCTAATCGAAAACTTGGACGCTTTTGATGCATTCCCGTGGGGTGCGCATGTGTATAGGCGATCTATTTCTGGGTTCAAGCATGCGTTGGATGGTCGTCGGGAACGGTTCGAAAAAAGACAGCGAGAAAAGGGCGTTGAAGTACACAAGGTGGAGACATACAACATATATGGTTGTACTTATGCACTATTGGTAAGAATTTAGAATTTGATTCCATACTTTAATTGTATTTTTTATTTTCATATGATTGATGTGTTTGATTATTATTGTACTTATCTATTACGCAGATATTTGCTTTTGAGGTTATCCTCAATCTTGCCATCGAAGATTGTGGGACCCGCAGGGAAATCGAGCTATCCCCCCGTATTCTAAAATGGGAGTTGAGTCAGCGACCGAGGGGGGATAAGTTGGATTCCATTTTCATTGAACGGGTAAGTATCTGTTATGTTAACGTTAATAGTTAATAGTATGTATGCGATTACAAATGGTCTAACATTGATTTCAGATGTTTGCGAGGGTGAAATTGGTGCCGACACCGGTAGAGCTGGCTGAACGGTACTATGAGGGCATTGAGGAGGGAGGCAGTCTGTATGATGCGGATGCCAATGTCGAACACCGTACGACTGCCGAACCCAGTGATACTGAGGGTCCATATTCGAGACCCAGTGATACTGAGTATCTGCATTCGGGACCCAGTGATACAGATGGACATTGTCGTCATTCGATCTTATCTCCAACTGTCCTCTCAGTTACACTGACACATACTTGAGGGATCACTCGATCTTCCCCCAGCATAAACTGGACATCGTCGTCATTCCTTATAAATGTGCGACATGTACTGCCATGAACGATGATACTAATGACAGATCAACAGTGAATTTGTTTTCATCGTATTTCACAATGGTATGCACGATCGCCAACAATTCTTCGTAAGTCATATTCTTTGACACATACATTCCCCGGTTATCGGATCCAATAAACCTCTGACTTCCGTCGGGAAACTGCTCCCATCGACCGTTGTAAGATATTACAATCCTAACCCGATTCATGATGCTGTCAAATTATTCATCACTAACAATTAATAAAAACACAGGACTAAAAAATATTTTCATATCTTACATTTACAAAGGCTCGGGTGAGGATATTGAAAAGGCTCGAAGAAGACTTCAAAAGTCTCGATACTTATTCATTTCCAAGGCAAGGCAAAGGATCGGAAAAGGCTCGGTGAAGGCAAGAAAAGGCTCGAAAAGGCTCGGTCAAGGCAATAAAGGCTCGGAAATTTGTAGAAAAGGCTCCATACTTATTCATTTCAAAAAAAGGAAAAGGCTCGATGAAGGCAAGAAAAGGCTCGGAAAAGGCTCGGAAATTTGTAGAAAAGGCTCCATACTTATTCATTTCAAAAAAAGGAAAAGGCTCGATGAAGGCAAGAAAAGGCTCGGAAAAGGCTCGGTCAAGGCATTAAAGGCTCGATAATTTGTAGAAAAGGCTCCATACCTATTCATTTCAAAAAAAGGAAAAGGCTCGATGAAGGCAAGAAAAGGCTCGGAAAAGTCTTGGTCAAGGCATTAAAAGGCTCGGAAATTTGTAGAAAAGGCTTTATACTTATTCATTTCAAAAAAGGAAAAGGCTCGATGAAGGCAAGAAAAGGCTCGGTCAAGGCAACAAAAGTCTCGGAGATCCAACAAAAAATATTACAGTTTTCTATATAAACAAATGAAATGTGAACAAATTAACAGAAATATTTGCCAGAAATATTACCTTTTTGTACTGAAGCACGTCCAAACGTTTTATAAATTGAAGAAGAAAGTCGATCCAACCTTGAATTTTTATTTCGAGAGAGAAAGTGGAGAGAGAAAGTGTCGTTTTTTTGGAAGTGTGGAGAGAGAAAAGTATAAACAGAATAACATAAATGAAGAACTAAGGGCAATTTTGGTAGTTCACCATAATTGGTGCCTTTAAACTTAACTTATTAAAGTACTGACAAAGTCACCAAATGAGTTCAAAAGAGTGACATTTCCCACCATTTCCACTTCATAAATACCCATCAAACGTTTAATTTGATGACAACTACCAACAAATGCTCTGCAAAATAGAAGGCTGTCATCTGCAAAAAATAGATGACCGACTAAAGGTCCTCCCCTAGCGAGTCAAATGAAATCATCTTAACATAATAATGAGTACGTTAGATGTAGGGCTCTTAGTGTAGAATAAACAAGTTATCCAGCTAAGTGTCTTCACTTCAAACCTTAGGGGAGGCCTATGTAATTTCCCCTCCTTATAAACATCGAAACAACAAGTAAAGCCGACTTGAGTCATGAAATCAACTGATGAGGTTACATAAGAGTCGCTGAGGCACAACACAACAGTACACAACCTTATCTCTCTCTCACTCTCTGTTTATCTATCTTTGCTCTCTCCCAACAACTTCGTATCTCTTCAAACCCAATCCTAAACCACACCAAAACCCTAAAAGCCCTCGATTTCCAATAGACTCCAAGGCTTCTCCACCGGAAACGACGTCGCCTCTGTCAGGTTTTTCTTCCTTTTCTCCTTCTTCCGGTGTTTACGGTAATGAAAATTCGATGAAGAACAATAATTTAGAGGTCGATAAGAATGGCAAAGCTACTAGTAGTTTCGGCAGTGTTGGTGAGTCTCAGAATGGGGGATTTGTGAGTGAAGAGGAGGAGGAGGAGGAGGTGTTCGAAATGGCGTCGGAGAAGCCATCCGTGGCTGTCTCTGGTGAAAAACCCAATGAAGGAGATTATAGCGATGCTCCTTCTATGGATTCTTCGTTATTTTCCATGACCGAAAGTTTTTTGCCTGTTGAGAAGGTATCCGTCAACGACGATGATGATAATGATGATGAAAATTCTGTAGTGGCAGTTTCGCAAGTTAGGGTTTTGAAAGAAGAGGAACCATTTGGTGATGGTAGTGACAACGGTCTTAAGGGAATTTTGGGTGAGGGTTTTGTCAAGAAGCTTGAAATTGAGAGTGAAAATGAGGGTTTGAGAGGAAGTGATATTTCTGTTGAATTCGCTCCTGAGAAGCAGGAGGGTGTTGAGGAGCACAAAAGTGGGGTTGTTGGTGGTGAACAATCTGTGGAAACTAACGAACTCGGTGGGGTCGGTGAAGTAGAATCAGAGGGTGTGCAAATTACTGGTGAAGGAGACGTCGTTGTGGATACTATAAATGTTGATACCTTGGGGACCGGTGCAGCTGTTGTTGGGGATGTTGAGCGAATTAAGGATACGGAGATTAAAGGGTTAGAGGTCCCTGTTGATGGGAATGTAAGCTTAGAAAATAGCTTTGATAAAATTAATAGCAATGATGAACTGGTGGAATTGAAGCCAGTGCAAGCTGAAACTGATTCTGAGAAAAAAATGGAACCTGTGACCAGTACTAATGTTGAAACCACAGAAGTGCAGCCCAGTGCACAGGATGTTAATGTTGTGGCAAAAGATGATATTTCATACACAGGCAATGTTATCGTTGACAATCATGAAAAAAAAGTTGCAGAAATTGAGGCAAAGTCTGATATTGAAGACAAACAGACTGAACTTGAAGTGGAGACAGTCACTGATGTGATGGAACATGCTTCTAGTGCCAAGGTGGATGCAGGAGAAGGAGATGAAACCAAGGAAGCTGAATCAAATCAAGCTAATGCAGTTCATGAAGCTGAACATTTTGAAAATGACAAGAACCCTGTGATGGAACATGTTTCTAGTGCCAAGGTGGATGCAGGAGAAGGAGATGAAACCAAGGAAGCTGAGTCAAATCAAGCTATTGCAGTTCATGAAGCTGAACATTTTGAAAATGGCAAGAACCCTGTGGATTCTTCGGATCATTCAGATGTAGAAGTTTCTCTGGAAGCTGAAGATGATGAGATTGAAGGCTCAGCAACAGATGGAGAGACTGATGGTATGATATTTGGAAGCTCAGAAGCAGCCAAACAGTTCTTGGAGGAGTTGGAACAATCATCTGGTGTTGGTTCTCACTCAGGTGCCGAGAGTTCTCGTGATCATTCCCAGAGAATTGATGGTCAGATTGTCACTGACTCAGATGAAGAAGTAGACACTGACGAGGAAGGGGAAGGGAAGGAGTTATTTGATTCTGCTGCATTGGCAGCTCTGTTGAAAGCAGCAACAGGTGCTGGCTCTGATGGTGGTGGTATCACTATAACTTCTCAAGATGGATCAAAGCTTTTCTCAGTCGAGCGCCCTGCTGGTTTGGGGACATCACTCCGTTCTTTGAAACCACCTGCTACTCGTGGACCAAACCACACAAACATTTTTGCTCCTTCCGGTCTCACATCTGGGAGAGAGACTGAGACCAACTTGAGTGAAGAAGAGAAAAAGAAACTGGAGAAGTTACAGCAAATAAGGGTGAAATTTTTGAGGCTTGTTCACAGACTAGGTCACTCTTCGGAAGATTCGATAGTAGCGCAGGTTCTATATCGATTAGCAGTCGTTGCGGGGAGGCAAACTGGTCAATTGTTTAGCCTTGACGATGCAAAGAGTACAGCTTTGCAGCTTGAAGAAGAGGGTAAAGATGATTTAAACTTCTCATTGAACATATTGGTTCTCGGGAAAACTGGTGTGGGTAAGAGTGCTACGATAAACTCTATTTTTGGGGACAAGAAGACCTCGATCCATGCTTTTGAACCTGGCACAACTTCCGTGAAAGAGATAGTTGGAACCGTGGATGGAGTTAAGATCAGGGTCATTGACACTCCAGGTTTAAAATCTTCTGGTATGGAACAAGGTGCCAATAGGAAGGTCTTATCTTCTATAAAGAAGTTTACAAAGACATGCTCCCCGGATATTGTTCTCTATGTGGATAGGCTGGACAGCCAGACCAGGGATCTTAATGATTTGCCATTATTGAGATCAATCAGTAATGCGCTTGGTTCCTCAATTTGGCAAAGTGCGATAGTCACTTTGACACATGCTGCTTCTGCACCTCCAGATGGGCCATCAGGATCCCCTTTGAGTTATGAGGTGTTTGTTGCTCAACGCTCACATGTTGTTCAGCAATCAATTGGTCAAGCTGTTGGTGATATGCGTCTCATGAACCCGAGTTTGATGAATCCTGTTTCACTTGTTGAGAATCATTCTGCTTGTAGAAAGAATAGAGATGGCCAGAAGGTGCTTCCTAATGGTCAAGCTTGGAGACCTCAGTTATTGTTGCTATCCTATTCTATGAAGATCTTAGCAGAAGCAAGTTCTCTATCAAAACCTCAAGATCCACTTGATCACCGGAAGCTCTTTGGCTTTCGTGTCCGTTCGCCTCCTCTTCCATACATGTTGTCTTGGCTGTTGCAGTCTCGTACACACCCAAAACTTTCAACTGATCAGGGTGGGGACAATGGTGACTCTGATATTGACTTGGCTGACTTATCTGATTCTGATCAGGAGGAAGATGAGGATGAATATGATCAGCTTCCACCATTCAAGCCTCTTAAGAGAGCTCAGATTGCTAAGCTTAGCAAGGATCAAAGGAAGGCATATTTCGAGGAGTATGATTATCGGGTGAAACTACTCCAGAAAAAGCAGTGGAGAGAGGAGTTGAGAAGAATGAAGGAAATGAAAAAGAAAGGAAAGGTTACTGCTGAAGAATACGGAGACATGGGAGAAGATGTTGATCAGGAAAATGGAGGTCCGGCTGCTGTGCCAGTTGCGTTACCTGATATGGTCTTGCCACCTTCCTTTGATGGTGATAATCCCGCTTATAGGTACCGGTTCTTAGAGCCATCTTCACAGTTACTGGCAAGGCCAGTTTTGGACACCAATGGTTGGGACCATGATTGTGGGTATGATGGTGTCAACCTTGAGCAGAGTTTGGCCATTGCCAGTCGATTTCCAGCAGCAGTTACTGTTCAAGTCACAAAGGATAAGAAAGACTTCAACCTTCATTTAGATTCTTCAATTGCTGCCAAGCATGGGGAAAATGGATCAAGTATGGCTGGTTTTGACATCCAAAATGTTGGAAAGCAACTTGCTTACATCCTCAGAGGGGAGACCAAATTCAAAAATTTCAAACGGAACAAAACAACCGCAGGAGTATCTGTTACATTTTTAGGTGAAAATATAGTTACTGGGTTCAAACTTGAGGATCAGATTGCTCTTGGAAAACGCCTAATGCTGGTGGGCAGCACTGGAACTGTCCGATCTCAGAGTGTCAATGCATATGGGGCCAATTTGGAAGTACGGCTCAGGGAAGCTGATTTTCCAATTGGGCAGGATCAATCTTCTTTGGGCTTGTCTTTAGTGAAGTGGAGAGGGGACTTGGCTCTTGGGGCCAACCTTCAGTCTCAAATTTCTGTGGGACGAAATTCTAAGGTATCTATTCGTGCAGGATTAAACAACAAGCTCAGTGGACAAATTACTGTCCGAACAAGCACCTCAGATCAACTTCAGATTGCACTTGTGGGTATTCTTCCTGTTGTCATGGCAATTTATAAAATCATCTGTCCAGGGGTTAGCGACAACTACTCGATGTACTAAATACTTTTTTCTATTTTCGTTGCTGTCTTTCGAAGGCTACACTGAAAGAGCGTCATAATTTAGATAACATCTCTAAGCATAATTTTGTCGTAGTCACATTTTCTTCAATAATCGCTTCTTTATTTGGTGTATTGTCATTTTTAGGTTCATGTTATTTTGCATAACAAATTGTATCGGAGTCTGGAGAGATGATAAATCCATGAGATTTGAATAAAATCATTGTTTGTTAAGCATATTAATTTTCTTGATTAATTCTGGTATTGAATCTGATGATGATATACCATGCTGTTGGCTTTGAGTTTGTTGCTCTTTTTTGTGGGGACTGTTTATTGGCATGGATTTCTATTTTGCTACATCCAAGTCTTTTAATTAAACTGAATTGTCCTCCATTGTTATTATAATTAATTGTTTCTGCTACTGAGAGTTGAGACGGCGAATCCGAATAGTATTTATCTTCTATATTTCGTGGCTAGGATGGCATGCTCTGTTCATATAATATATATATATGTTCTTTTCTTGCTGGCAACCTATCTGGGTTGGGAAGATTGTGGCTGGTCCAATCCAAATTACACTAGGTAACTTCTTAAGTTGGGTTACAAGTGTATACTCGTCATTAAGGTCTACCATATTGATTGCTTGCAATTGCAAATAGAGATCAAAAGGAGGAGAAAAGGTCTGGGTCTGAAGCAAACATAAAATTAAAAAAAATCAAAGGGAATCAAATGTCTTTGGAAATGGACTTAATTCCCGATTTATGTATATTGTATAGGATGTATGTAATTTGATAAACTTGATTCTCATAGTTCTCTCATTTCCCAGTCCTCTCTCCCAACATGAAACAAATACACAACAGATACCAGGTTTGTTTTCTAGATATTTCGATTTTGATTTTTTTTTTCTTCTTTCTCTTCCTCCAGTACCATCCATATCGTGCCACATCAGAGATCTTGTTGTAGCTTAAGCTAAGACAAAGAAACATTTTTTTTTTTTGCAATTCATGTTGGCTTTTTGCAATTGCAGGAGTTTTGATAGTTTTTGCTAGTTAGCTTCGATGGAAAACACTTTGAAATTGAGACCAAAAAAGCAGGGTAAGTTGTCTCTTTACTTTGTTAGGTGAGAATCTATTTTTCAAGTTCCTTTTTTGGGCTAATAATTATGTGCTAAAGATGTTTGTTTTGATTTTAAAGTTTGTGGCATTTGATGTGTGTAGTATTGGAGTGTAATATGATTTGGTTATGTGGTTGTAGCTATGTGATGCCATTGACGGTTGGCGTGCTCACAAATTCAATCGAGGTATGAAATTTTCCATTTTATAAGGTGTAACTTCAGCATTGATGCAAAATTAAGCTAGTGAATGTATCTGTATTGTGTTTGTGTATATGGTCATTTTCCCCTTGTTATTGATTCAGTGACTTGTGCTTTGTATTAGTATGTTTCATGGCTATGTTCAACCAAAGTGAACAAACTAGAACATATAGACTTTATTGAATTAGAAAACTCTGTTAAAAAGCAAATGAGCCTTTTTATTTCAAAGATTGAGAAATTACATGGCAGATTTTCTCTATTCTTTTTTGATGATCATAGCTCAAGGTGTTTGAATGTTTCATGATTAATGTCTAGTTTCTATGTTAGGAGCAGAAATCAGTGGCTAGTAGTAATCTAGCATTTAATTATTACCTTTTTTCCTGCTTCTGTGTAAACCTTTGGAGCCGTTTATGACATGTTAACAGATAGGCGATCTGTGTGGGTCTCGCTCAACACATACACTGCAAAGATGCATACTACCGGTAAGAGTTCATAATTTTTCATGCGAAACATATAATTTTTAAATGCAGGCATAACTGAGCTATTGTATGATCTTTATGCAGGCATAACTGAGTTGTTGATAGGATCTTTATGCAGGCCTGGTTTGGTTTTTGTGTTACTGCTTGCACTTGATTTTGGCATATTGCTAGTCATCAGCTGCAGTCTGCAGATGTACAGGTAATCTGATTTTTCCCATATGCTGTATAATTTGAAATTTCTCGATGAATTTGGATGTTTTTACTTTGAAGACTGGTTTGGTTTAAGTGCATAATTCATTTAAGGTGTAGATTGATGATTTTGGTTTAAATTTTCAGGTATTGGTTTGTTACTCCAAATCTTTCTGACCTCTCAGTAACCCACTATTACTGAGAAGCTTTACAAGGTTATTCGTCTTTCACTTTTGTTTTCTCTGGTTGAATACATCATTTTTCTGTATTCCATGCTAGTTTCTTGGTAAGTTTACTGCAGAAGACTTGAAGTAGAAAAAAAGGAAGGAAAGGGTGAATTGAAGAACTTTGTGTGAATTTGATAATTTTTATTATGTTTATGGACTATATGAACTGTTGAACATTTTAGGGTCTGGAATATATTAAAGGGTGGCGTGGAAGATTACTTTTGGTGGGGGAAAGAGATTCTACTCAAAGCAGTAATTCAAGCTATACCAACCTACTCTATGGGGTTGTTTCAGCTGCCTAAGGGGTTGATCACGGAACTTCATCGGATGAGTGCTCGTTTCTGGTGTGGAAGCGATGAAAATGCGAAGAAAATTCATTTGGGGTCATGGCCGAAACTCTGTAGAAGGAAAAGAGAGGGGGGCTTGGGTTTTAGAGATTTAAGGTTATTCAACAGGGCTCTCTTGGCCAAGCAATGTTGGTGAATTGTCAAGTGTCCAGAGTCTCTAGCTGCTAGAGTTCTGAAGAATCTCTATTTCCCAAATGATACATTCTGGTCAGCTGGACCTCATGCTAGGGGATCCTTTGTGTGGAGAAGTCTTCATTGGGGGCGTGGCGTGATTGAGGCGGGATCTCGGTAGCGTATTGGGGATGGTAGGACAATTCAAATTTATGAGGATCGTTGGTTACCTCGTCCTAGCACGTTCAAAGTCATTTCTCCACATGTGCGAGAGGATTTGATTTTCGTTAATCAACTACAGACTCCTTCTGGAGGGTGGAACATACCACTAATTAAAACCATTTTTTGCGCTGAGGATGTTGCAATGATTTCCAGCATTCCCCAGTCAAATTCGGTGACTGCGGACTCTGTTGTTTGGCATTATGAGAAGAATGGAGAATACACTGTTAGAAGTGGTTATAAGGTTGCTATGATTAATGGTCAAGTGACTAGCTCGTCTGGGTTGGGTGGGTGCAATACCTTATGGAATTCGATTTGGAAGCTTGGTATCCATGGGAAGATTAAAGTTTTCATCTGGCGTGTGTGTCATCAGTGGATTCTGAGTTTGGTAAGCCTTGAGAGAAAGGGTATCCAGGTAGAGTGGCTGTGTCTGAGATGCAATAGGAAGCCGGATATGATTTCCCATGCTCTGTGGGGCTGCTCAAAGCTGAAAGAAATTCGCAAAGCTAGTAAGGTTTGGAGTGAGTTGTGTTGTGATGATAATGTTAGTTTCCAGGATTTTGTTTTTTTCTTGTAGAAATATGTTGAAAGATAGGAGCTTGCTCTGATTTGTGTTGTGTGGTGGAGAGTTTGGTATTGGCGAAATCAGATTGTTCACCAGAGTTCTGGTTTAGATCCTGGAATTTTGGTGAACTGGTGCCGTGACTATTTGGAGTTCTGAAATGCTAATGCGCAACCGGCTGAGGCGATCAAGTGGTGTCCGCCAAGCTGAGATTTCTACAAATTAAATTCTGATGCAGCTTTGAAGCCAGAAAAGTGTTGTGTGGGCGTGGGGGCAGTGATTAGAAACCATTGTGGCTTAGTGCCTTTGTGATGGCAGCCTCTTCACAGTGAATTGAGTCGTGCTTCACGGTGGATGTTGCGGAGGCAGTGGCCTTGCTGCGTGGGATTGTGTTAGCAGTTGAGACGAGTTTGGTTCCAATGGTTGTCGAGTCGGATGCTGTGTGTGGTTAATCAGGTGCTTTCAGATACTCCAACAAGTGCGGATGTGGGTCTTGTTTGTGATATTCAGAGGTTCATCCGCGGTGGGACGTTGATTGCAGTCCAACATGTGCTGAGACAGGCGTATGGTTTTGCCCATTCCTTAGCTAACATTGCTTTAGCTGTAGCTGAAGACTGTTTTTGGTTAGAGGAAGTTCCTCCTTCTGTGGGGAGGCTTGTTCTGGAGGATGCTCCAGGATAGTTTTGTTTTTTTTGTTCTGCTAGTTTGTTGCTTTTCTTCAAATATATATATTCACGTGTTAGTTAATTGGCCATTTATATAGGTTGGAATTTGAATTCTATCAGGTTTTTATCCTCATTAATATTTGAAAAGTCACTGTTTTGTATCCATTTGATTAATTTTATTTTAGATTAAATTTATTGCATTAACAAAATGACACTTGGATATTATTGAAATTTATACATATATATATATATATATATATATATATATATATATATATATATATATGAGACGGTGTTGGTTTCTTTAATTTTTAAATTTTTGGTATTTTTGGACTTTTGAATTGAAATCCGATGACTACTATACGGTAGATCAGTATTTTAACCCATGTATAACCCTCACATGTCCATCTTTGTGAAGAATCTAGATGTTTTGTCCAAATACCCTATTCCATTGATTTTTCTCGGACCAGAAACAGGTGACTTCCTGACCGAAATCAAGGAACAGGAGGAAACTAGGTTCCTGGAATATGTTAATGAACATGAAGATAGCGATCCTAATCTTGATGATGAAGCTCATTATAACATGGATACATGGCCAAATTAAAATAGGAAAGATTCTCGTTGGTAGAAAAAGACAAGAAAAACTATAAAAACTATTTAAAGATATCCAAAGAAAGCAATAGTTCAGATTCCCGAACGGTAAAAAACAAGTAATGATCAGAAGACGACAAAGGCGACAACCACTAGTTACTAGCTTTTATTATATAACTTTTGATAATTTGTAAAGAGATTCGTTTACTATTTACTTTTTGATATTTTCTATAGGCCAACTGTTTTGGCCTTTTCCTTTCAATTTTTGAAATTTCCTATAGACCACCTGTTTTGACCTTTTCCTTTCATTTTTGTATAAATTAGAATGTTGTTCTCTTTCATTCATAGATAACAGATTCATAGAAGAACATAGCAAAAATCAACTCCTTGGAAATTTTTCTTGTATTTCCTCTGTATGGTTTGCAATCAATAAAGTGTACATTATATCTCAAGTCTTTCTTATTCTTCCTTTATTTTATTTATATATTCGAGCACACAGAAGTCTAGTCAAGTTAACGAAAGTATAAGAAAATTATTAAAATTTTAAAGTATGGAGATCCATGTAATCTTTCAAGAAAGAACAGATAGCATACGACAACTCGATGTTTAAACATTGCTGAAAATTCATCTTGCAATAGACAGAAACCATGATGTTTTGAAAGGCCTGTTTCGGCATCCTATGTTTGAGCATTCTGTTTTTGCATCCTCTCTTTCTTAATGGTATCAGATCTATTTACCTTTTAAATTTAATGTTTTGCTTATATGAATAGTTATGACGCCGGACTTCTAAATTATACCATTGATATTCTCTAACTATATCCTTTATTAACTTTTTATATATTACCTATATATATAGAAAGCCCACTAAGCCATCAGCTCAAATATCCAAAATAAAAAAGCATAGAATTTATAATGCCCAATATGTTCAAAATGGGTCGAAAACCGATTTGAACCAAACTGATTCAAACCCGTTCAGTTCGGTTATTTTTTAAACCGGTTTAAAATTTGAAAACCGTTTCGTTCAATTTGTTTTTTCACAAAACCGAACCGTGCCCGGTGCCCCACCCTAGAAAAATGAACTCTCTAAAAGTGCCCTTAGATGTTTTCAGTCCCTTACCATGAGTCCATGACAAAATTATAATTATTTGCCGGCCTATATTGCGGCACATAACTACATAAGCCAATTTTGGAAGAATCCACTAAAATAATTAATTTCATTACCCCTAGAAAATCATAGAATCCAAACAATTGAAGGAGTCAACAAGGGTTAGGCCCAGTTTGGCATTGCTGTGCTGTGGGGGGAATTGCTTTTAGATTTGCTGTGGGGAGAATTGCTTTTGGATTTGCTGTGGGGAGAATCAGCTGAGTGTTTGGTAAACTGATTTTCAAAAGTGCTGTGAGAACCAAAAGTAATTTCAAGGTGTTTGGTAAACCGTAAGTAAAAGTGTTGTGACTGTACAAAATTACTAGAAATGACACAACTGAATATTGATCCGATCATCATTAATCCGATTTTGTTTTCTTAAATCAACCATTTTCCAGATTTTTCTTGTAGAGTTTTAGTGAATATTTGTGGATAACAAGTACAAAGAAAATGATGTGGAAATATATATAAGAAAATCAATTACGAAAATCAAAGAAAAAAATCTTACCGAACATCATTTACTAGCCTATTTTTTTCCGTATCTCTGGTATTGTAGTGCTTGTTTATTTCTCAGTTTTGTATTTTTTTTTAGCTCAACAACATCATTAATTTTAATGGAAGGAGTCATATCTGGAAAATTTTCCAAAACTTCAATATGGTTGGCCTAAATTGAGAACAAATCATTCTTCATGATTCTATACGATAGAACTCTTCATATATGATTTTGATTTTCATACAATTGCACGCTCATTTGTGATGGTTTTCTTCTGTGATGCTTCAAGAGGTTTCAATGGTATGTGATGCGGCGAAATGTTGGAGGTAAAATCAATTACAAAAATCAAAAAAATCTTCTTCTTTCTTAAAAGAAAAAATCCCCATTTTCCAGATCTTCTTCTTCTCTCTTAAAAGAAAAAATCAAAGAAAAACTTAGAAAAAATCAAGGAAAAAATCGAAGAACCCATATCTTCTTCTGTCTTCAACCTCCAACATTCACGAACCAGACCCCCAAATCGTCATCTTCAACCTCTTGCTTGGCAGCCATGGTCGAACCAGATCAGACCTTCACCTCGCCACGAAGTGCCGCCGCCGCGAACCAGATCGGCGTCGTAGTCATCTCACCACTCGTCTCCAGTAGATCACGGTATTCTTCGTCTCGCCGACGTCACCAAACCGATCTCCTCCAACAGCCTTCCACGACCACTCCTCTCCTTCGTTTTGCTTGGTTTCCAGATGATGTTGAATCTGGATTTGGTTTGATGATGATGAATCCGAATGATGATGATTGATTTGGGTTGACGATGATGAATCCAGATTTTAAGAATGAATGGAAGATTGTTGGAGGTTTGATTTTGTTATTTGGTAAATTTCATGAAAGGCAAGGATAAAATAGGAAAGTTGGTAAATTTTCATTAACAATCACTGTAGCGCGTTTTTGAGAAGCAGAAGCGGAAATCCAAAAGCTACAAATTGTAGCTTCTCAAAAACTCAGTTGGGAGAAGCTAAAAGTGGCCAAAAGCACTTCTACACAATTTTACCAAACACTTTGTCATTGGTTCGGAATCACTTTTGGCGCCAAAAGCAGCTGGGGAAGCAATGCCAAACTGGGCCTTAATTGCACAAACACATACCCTATTCAAACACAAACATCCCAATTGGAATGTGATTGGGGTATGAAAAGTCAATAGTGCCTTTGGATAAAAGGGAGAGGTTATTTTGGTGGGTAAATTTCACAAATAACCCTGAATTTAGGTGTAATTGTGTAAATATTTTTTTTCTTCTAATAATTACATAAATATACTCTATCGTCAGTTTACTTTTATTAACTTTAACCTTTAACCACATTTGTATCCCGAAATGACTAAACTACCCTTGAAAACTTATTTATCTTTTATTTTATTATTTAAATATATTAAAAAAATATTTACTTAAAATATTGAAAAAACTGGTACAATTTTTTTGTTACTTTCTTTCTATCATTTATTTATACAATTAGAACCCGCAAAACTGGAAAAATGGCTGTGTTTAATGGGTTTTGATTGTGTTTAATGAGTTTTGTGGGTTTTAATTCTGTTGATTAAATGTAATTGTTGGCGGGTTTTGATTGTGTTGATAAAATGAAATTGTTTGTGGGTTGATGAGTATGAAATTAGATGTTTTGGTGATAAAGTTGGTTATTGAAATCTGAAAATTTGGTGTTTGGAGACATGGAAAATGTAAAAAAAAAAAAAAAAAAATGATAGAAAGAAAAAGAAAATAAAAGCAACAAAAAAAAAATTTGTATCGATTTTTTCAAATTTTTAAGTAAATATTTTTTAATATTTTTAAATAATAAAAGAAAAAAATAAATAAGTTTTTAAGGGTAGTTTAGTCATTTTGAGATATAAATATGGTTAAAAGTTGACGATAGGGTATATTTATAAATTATTTAAAAATGAATATTTATACAATTACACCTAATTCATAAAATTTACTTACCAAAATAAATACCCTGGCACGGTTCCGGTTGGAACCGCCGGAAAATCGGAATCAGAACCGGAACCGGAACCGGAACCGGAACCGGAACCGGAAACCGGAACCGGAACCTACCGGTTCCGGTTCCGGTTCCGGTTCAAGTTCAAGAGTTTGGTCGAACCGGCGGTTCGAACCGGATTCGAACCGGCGGTTCCGGGGTTCGAACCGCCGGTTCGCACAATAATTTTTTTTTTTTTTTTTTTCTATAAATACCACCCCCTTTCATTTTTCCTCACACCAATTTCTTCTAATTCTCTAATTCTAATTTCTCTTGAGAGAATAGAAAAAATTTGCCTTAAAAAAAAAAATTGCGGTAAAATGTTTTTATATATGATGAAAGGCCATAACTTTGTAATCCGAATGTAATTTTTTTTGTTAGAACGATGCAAGGAATGCGATGGGAGCAAGTCCAGAGGGCTTGTGCCCACTTTTCGAGCCCTAAAACCCCTTTTTCATAAAAAAAAAGTGTTTTTAAGTGTTTGTGTCTATTTCGAACCTCGTTTAAACCTAGTAAGAAACCTTTTTCCTCCCGATCCCACACCACATCTGTGCCCGTCTTGGTCCGGAGAATTACTTTATCAGCCTTGTTAAATGGACACGTTTTTAAAAAATCCTTTATACTACTTATAGTTTTTGTTTGAAATATTATACAAGTATTGAATATTTATATTTTGCAACCATGGTTACACCCATAAATTGTCATTTGTAATTTTATTTTATAATTTAATTTAATTTTGTAATTTAATTTAATTTTGTAATTTGTCATTTATATATTTTATTCTATTAGAGAAGTTTTTTTTTTTTTTTTTTTTTTGTAAAAACAAAAAAAAAATGAAAAAAAAAAAAAAAAAAAAAAAAAGGTTCAAAACCGCCGGTGGAACCGGAAAATTCCGGAACCGGCATATACTTCAAACCGCGGAACCGGAACCGCCGGTTCCCGAACCGGAACCGGACTGGAACCGTGTCCCTTCTATCAAAAGGGCACTATTGACTTTCTATACCTCAAGCACATTCCAATTAAGATGTTTGTGTTTGAATAGGGCATTTGTTTGAAAATTTACTTTATTAGATAAATAGAGGGTATGTTTGTGCAATTAATCCCTAAAACAAAGACAAATTTCTTCTTTTCCTTAGAACTGTTGACGAAAACATGAAAGGGACCTGTCACGAAACCAAAACGTACAAGAAAAAAGAAAAAGAAAAAGTGGGACACCTAAAAACCCTAACAACATCTCATTATGCTACAACAGCTTCTCCATTGGTGGAAGAAACAGGGGACCCACTTGCACCCTCATCAAACACTTTAGCGATCCTCTCGATTGGAATCAACGGTAGATACTCTGCCACCACATACCCCCTCTCGTTCGTATAACAAACCGCCTGATTGTATTTCTCGGCCCAGTAACCTGCCGTGGGGACCGCGATCAGAGCCACTTGTGGGAAGATCGGCAGCCGGTTTAGCGATTGCCAAGCCGAAACTGCGTACTGCTCCGCCACCGGCTCGTACCTCCAATACAGCTCCTTGGCCGTCGGCTCGTACTTGCTATACAAACTGCTCGTAATGCTCTTCGCCGTGTCCACCACGCCGGCTCGCTGAACTTCAGAAGCCACGGCTCGTGCTTGGCTCGACGCCAGCTTCACCAGCGACGGCAGTGACTCGTCCACCTGCATTTCACATTCTCACATTCTCGCTAGAGTTAAATTCTCCAATCCTGTAATATGTCAGAAACTATAAACGTGAAAAAATAGGAGAGTGTAAAGAAAACAGACCTTTCGATCGACGAACTTGAGGAGTTCGAAAGGAACGTCGTGGAACTTGTCGTAGACAGGACCTATGACGGTTTTGACGGTGGCTTCGACGGTTTCGACGCCAGGTTTGAGTGGACCGGAGTTCTGTTTGGCGTACTCGTAGATGGTTGAAAAGCACACCATAGCGTAGATCGCCGCCACTTGCACAAAATCTAGATATTTGAGCATTTTGCCATTTTCTTGAATCTGATGTCAAATATCATGAAACGAACATTAAATTTATATGCAAAATGAGAAGTGTCGATATCAGATCGACAAGGAAGATGAAGCCTACCGTCTCTGTTTTCTGTCTGGCTTCTGAGTCCGACATTTTCGTGCTGCTTCAAGATCTCACTCTGCGAACTTGTATGGAAAATAAATAACAATTTAATGGAGATTCTTCGAATATAACGAAGAGGATGAAAGAGAGCGTTGCAACGACTCCCTTTTATAGCGATCACGATTCTGTATAGACCATCTCCACGGGAAAATCTAGGGCTACGCTCGTGACTATACTGCCATGTGGCTACACTCGAGACGGTCGATCAGGTCAAATGAGTCAACGTAATCATTTGCGAGGTTAAACTTTAGACGGCTATAATGAAGCGTTAGATCAACGGGTGTCCTGATGCTGACACGTGGATAAGTGAGCCTTTACACGTGTGCCAATGAAGTGGCGCAGGTATTGGTACGTGTCGAGATTGAAAGATAAATATTCTCTGCTTGGCACGAGAGTCGAGGCCTAATCTTGACGTCATTCTCAAGGGACCATCACCATGCTATTATTATTCTGCAAGTACAGCTCCGCAAAAAGTTATGTTTCTCTGCACTCTACATCAGAGTATTTAATTGTTCTTTAATTGATGATCATAATTCTGTTGACATTCTAGAATCTTGATCATTTATTTACCAAGTCTAATTGATTGATATGGTGTGATTGACAAGATTCAAGAGTGGTGTATATCACGTTAATAAAAAACAATTTAATGATCTTTAAGATTAATCCACAATATCAATTAACGACAAGTTGGGGTTGGTCATTAGTGTGATAGTAACCTATCACACATATATATGAGGTTGTGGATTCAAGTCGTTTTCTTAAAAAAAAAAAAAAAAAAACTAACAATTAATGCGGTTTGTTGGTTGTGGGCCCTGTGGTGAGATAGTAAATAATAATCGATAATAATCAGTGATAGCGAGATAGCCAACAATAATGAGAGTGTTGTAAATCGATTGAAGAACAAAGAATAATAAATAAAAGAGATGAGAGATAGACTAGAGAGAGAGGAGATTAACTATTGCAATTTCATATTGAACTTCAACTGATACTTATAATAAGGAAGAATAAAATGAGAGAGTGATCATAGAAGAGAGAACACGTGAGAGAGAGAGAGAGAAAGAGCTTTTCTTTTTTTATTGATATCAGCTCATTAACCTCAAACAATTATAATAGAAGCCATATATATAGGCAATCAATTGCTTAGTGATGAAGCTTTCAATAAAGGCTTGGTGGGGAAGCCATAAAATTACAACACTCCCTCTTGAATTTCCCACCACTCGTATTTTTAATTTTATAAGAAAAACCCGGTGGGACAAAAATCTCAGAAAGATATATATAAAGATCTTCTAGATTTTGTGGTGTTGGACATCCTCATAACTGTCTCGTTAAAAACCTTGTCAGGAAAACCCAGTGGGACAAAACCTGATCGAAGGGAAAAAGAGTACAGTGCATATAACTCCAAAATTAATGTTTTCTTCAGAGCTTTGCTCATATTTATACTTGGATTTCCACCACTTGTATTTGAATTTACAAGGAAAAACCCAGTGGGATAAAAACCTTAGCAAAAATATATACAATGATCTTCTGGATCAAGTGGTGTGGATGTGTTCAGAACTGCCTCATTAAAACCTTTCCGGTAAAACCCAATGGGATAAAATCCGGTATAAGGAAAAATAGTACAGTACACATATGTCCATTCAAAATTTGCTCCCCCTGATTGAACGCTCCCCTTGAATGAAACTTCAATATCAATCATGTAATTTACAAAGCCGATGCATGCCAATTCCATACACCAGTTTCTCAAAGTTGATGTAGGGAATGCTTTGGTAAACAGGTCTGCCAGATTATCTGTAGACCGTATTTGTTTAACATCAATTTGTCGGTTCTGTTGAAGTTCATGAGTATAGAAGAATTTAGGAGAAATATGTTTGGTTCTATCTCCTTTGATATAGCCTCCTCTAATTTGAGCAATACAAGCCACATTATCTTTAGATATTGGTGTCGGCATTCCTGTAAATAATCAAAATCCACATGTATTTTGAATATGATAAATAACTGACCTTAGCCACACACATTCTCGGCTTGTTTCATGAAGTGCAAGGATCTGAGAATGATTAGAGGATGTAGCAACAAGAGTTTGCTTTGTGGAGCGCCAGGAGATTGTTGTGCCATTATAGGTAAAAACATATCCCGTTTGTGAACGAGCTTTATGGGGATCAGATAGATACCCGGCATCAGCATAACCAAGTAAACCTGAAAAATTGTTAGATTTTGAATAATATAACCCTAAATCTTTCGTTCCACGAAGATAACGAAAAGATGTTTAATCCCATTCCAATGCCTTCGAGTTGGTGCTGAATTGAATCTAGCAAGCAAATTTACTGAAAATGCAATATCTGGTCTAGTACATTGAGCCAAATATATAATAAAGTACCAATTGCGTTAAGATATGGTACTTCAGGACCAAGTATCTTTTCACCATCTTTACTTTGGTCGGAATGGATCTTTCTTAGGATCAAGGGTTCTAACAATCATAGGGGTACTTAATGGGCGAGCATTGTCATATGGAATCTTTTCAAAATCTTTTCAACAGTTTTCAGGAGCTCTCCAGGAGTTCCAATCAAATTCATATTATCAATGTAAACTGCTATAATAGACAATCCAGATTCTGATTTCTTTATGAAGACACATGGGCATATAATATAATTATTATACCCTTATTTTATGAGATAATTACTGAGACGGTTACACCACATCCGTTCAGATTGTTTGTAATCTATATAAGGATTTTTGTAAGTTCATCAAATACAGATCACGAGATCTCGGTTTACATGCTTCTGGCATTTTAAATCCTTTCGGGATTATAAATATCTGCATTGAGTGAATCATATAGATAAATGATTACTACATTTAAAAGATGTATTTCAAGCCTTTTAAAGGCAGCCAAATTTATCAAAAATTCATGACGTAATCGTATTTATCACTATTGAATACCAAGTTTCTGTGAGAAACCTTGTACTACGAGTCGTGCCTCATATCTTACGATCTCGTTTTTCTCATTACGTTTCCGTATAAAGACCTTTTAGTATTCAACTAGTTTGACATCTTCAGGTGTCTGAAGAACTATTGGTCTAAATACTTTATGTTTGGCTTATAAAGTCAATTCTTCTTGAATTGCTTATTTTCATTTAGGCCAATCATGCATTTTATATACAATCATTGATTTATGAATGTTATAATTATCATTTATAATTTCAGTAGCGCTACTGTGTATAAAAATATATCATCAATGATTGTTTCTTTATGATTCCACATTTCTCTCATATGATTTATAGAAATTTTCTCAATTTCAATATACTTGAATCTCTATTGAGATTTCTTCCATTTCAATGGATTTAGTCACTTCATAGACCAGTGTCTCTTTAGATATATCTAACTCTTATAGAGTTGATTTAGAGAAAGTGGATTTATTCATAACTCGAGTCTTGTTTACATTAGGATCATGATAATTTATTTTCCTCTTCTGGGAACAATACATTTCGAAATAAAAGGTTTACAAACTTATGATATGCATCATATGATTTATTTGTTACATTTTACTCAGATCGTTTTTCAGGAACAATCACCCGGCCGGGGTTTATGAGATAGCAACTTATAAAATTGTCACTTTGAATATATCAAGTAACTGATTAATAATTATCTGATGATCAATTATCTTTCGTATTTGAGTGATACGAAGACTGAAATGAGACACTTTTATTACATATATAGAGAATTGAATTGGTATCTCTATTTTGTATAAGAGTAACTTTTCATTTACTCCATTCTTCTGGAGAAAATTCTCTTTCTTATAATGATATGAAAATTAATCATATAATAATACGCAGGTCGTGCGCAAAAAGATAAACTATCAGAAGCATAGATGATCTGATAATAGATTAATCAAAATCATCATAAATCTTAGAATGGTAGAGAAATCTTATCTTAGATCATGTCAGATATGCAATAACGGCATACACAATATAATCAAATATCTTAAAATGAGCATGTCTATGACCAATTACAAGTTGTAATGGTAAACAATGATGATAAGCATTGGGTCAGTGATGAATAGAATGTCTCCATATAGAAATTGGTAATTGTATTGAAATAATAAAGTTCTTACAATTACCTGGAGATACTTGATAAGTGACTCAGATACATAATGTGTGGTCAGAGGATTAATCTCAAATCATCATAACAAAGGCAATAACAATTCTACTCCCCTTTCACTTATCTCATACTGTTATTCGTAGAAACACGAAAATAAACCCTAAACTCCCAGAAGGCCCATGGCAACGAGGAGTCGTAGAAAAGGAAAGGGCCGAAAACACATATCCGTATCTGTTACAACATGGGAATCCTAGTACGAATCAAAAAGGAAATCCTACCTCCAACACGACAGGATCATGTAGTAACCCTAAATTATCATGTATAAATAGAATCACCTATTCCACAAGGAAGGGGTTCGAAAACCCTAAAGAGAGAAAAGTAAGAACTTGAGAGACTGAAGAGTGTGTAACCGAAACAAGTGAATTTAGTGATATTTTCCTGTCCTCTGGGACGCCGTGGTTTTTTTCCCATTCAAGGGTTTTCCACGTAAATCTGTCTCTTTGCACGTGTGCTGATTTTCTTCTTCTGTTTAACGTTTTTGATTTAATGTGTTGGTGTGTGTGGTAATCTAAATTTACGTCAACATTGGCGCTAGAAGGAGGGGGGCTTTTTTAACAGAAACTTCGAGGAACCCTTACGAATCGAGAGGTATGAACAACGATAGCTACAAGGATGGTAACTCCAGCGGAGATCAAATTGTTGAACCAACCGCGCCGATAGGAGATGGGGTGATAACTATCGGGGAGCAATTGGCAGCAACGCCAGGAATTAGGGCAGCCGATCCAGGAATTCTGTAGCACTTCCAAACTGCATTGGTAAACTTAATTAGCGAAGCTAGCAAAATAGGGCTTTCGCTTCCCATAGGCCTGGGAGTTTCTTCTCCATACGAGCTAACCCCCTCCTGGGATCCAGCCACCTGGGAGGATGCGGTCGGAAGTTCACATTGTAACCCCTGACGCTCAAGCAAGACAATCCACAGAAGAGACTCCCCATGACCACCTTGAAAATTTCGAAGGAAGAAGACAAAAGAAGGGAAAATGTGTGTTGAATGGGGAATCTACGGAGGGGCGAGACCAGGCGCGAGTACATGGGGTAAATTCTAGTGACACATACCAAAAGAGCCGGTGGAGACACTGTTCTATCTCGTCCGAAGACAAAAGTCCCCAGCCACGAAGGGAATTACGATCAAAAAGAGCACGACGGAGGAGATCTGAGAGCACAGAAGATCGAAGAACTGGTAGGAGCGGGTGATAGAGGCAATTATGGTAGAATGACAATCAAAAGCAGACTCGATCCAGTAGGAGAGCCAACTGGTCAGCGCGATGTCACCCTACAAGAACTATCAAAGACGGTCTCAGCGATGGCACGAAGATATGGTCGCAACGTATCTTCGGATGATGAGTCAGATAGCCCATTCATTGAAAGTATTGCTCACCAATTTCCAGACAGATTCAGAATGCCAACCATCGAGCAGTATAAGGAGAGTAGAGATCCGAAAGAGCATATTCACCGATTCATAATATTATGGCCCAATCTTCATCCAATGACGGGCTACTATGCCTTATCTTCCCGTAAACATTCGGCGATCTCGCATCCAGGTGGTTTGGGCGACTTCCACCCGATAAGTATTAGCAGTTTCTCAAACCTTAGCAAGGCGTTCATAAGACAGTTCATGGGGGAGTGTGCAGAGAAGAAAGTCACTCGCTCATCTATCAAACCTGAAGCAGGAACGCAATGAGTCGATCAAGAAGTATCTAGCAAGATTCGGAAAGAGGTCGCTCAAATTGAAGACGCAGTGATGTAGCTGTCATCGCCGCTTTCACCAATGGGTTGCAAAGTGGGCGATTATCCTTTGACCTGCGAAGAGAGAGGCCAAAAACTTATGAAGAGATGATGGAAATAGCTGGCGATTATGCACTGGTAAAAGAAGAAGTAGCGCAGGGGGGTAGCTATGTTCATGGCCACAAACCTGACTCAAAATCAGAGCACAAGGATGACAAGAAGGTGCAGTCGCGCAATCGCCAGAAAGACGAGAAGGGCTAAAAGGGGCATCCAAGGGAAAGCAGGGGAAACGCCCGAGCAGTAGGTTTCGAGGAAGGTACAACCATTACACTCCTCTAACTGGCGATCAGGAGGAAATACTTTCCGTGGTAGAAGACAAAGGACTTGCCAAGTACCCTCGACAATAGTCAAATAATGCCAGAAGGGATACGACCAAATACTGCCGATTTCACAAAGATCATGGGCATGACACTTCGAAATGTTTTCAGCTGCGAGACCATATTGAGAGTCTAATCAGAGAAGGCCACCTGAAAGATTTTACACTAAAAGGAGACAAGCATGGTGGTCGTCAAGATAGCCGCTAAGGAAGTGGGTAGGAAAGAAAAAGCCCAAGGAGAGGCAGCCTCGGTGCTACAATAAACACTATTTTTGGGGGACCACATACATGCAGAAGCAATCGGGAGAGAATGTCAGAAGTCAGAAGTCAAAGAAGTAATGTACGAGGGCAGAAATATGGAGATAAATTCTGTGCAGAGAAACCCAAAGAAAGGGAAGAGAAGGACATGACCCCATAACATTTATGACGGAAGATTCAGATGGGATTGATGTCAAGCCCAACGATGCAATTGTAGTGGGAGTTCAAATAGCGCACAGGGATGTACTTCGAGTAATGATAGACAACGGAAGTTCAGCCGACATTTTGAGCGCCAGAGTATACGATGAGCTGCGACTGGACCTGAAAGATCTGGAGCCTTTCCATGTACCATTGAAAGGTTTTGGGGGTGCAGAAGTAAGATCGTTGGGGACCGTGAAGCTGCCGGTAAGGTTCGGGACAGTACCATACCGGCGAACAATCCTGTTGGATTTCATTGTGGTCAACATTCACAACTGGCGTATAATGCTTTACTCGGCCGACCATTCCTGAACAAAGCCCGTGCAGTCACTTCAACCCACGCACTGAAAGTAAAATTTCCTACAGAGTTTGGAGTTGGGGAATTAAAAGGATCACAGGAGATGGCCCGCCGCGCTAACCTTTCAATTTTCAAAGAACGACAGGAGTGGAAACCTTGAGCATATTTGAGGTAAATAAGGAAATGCAAGAAGAAAATCCCAGAGCTTTTGAATTGGATCCAAGGGACAAGGCGAGCAGGGAAAAATAAGAACCCACTGAGTCTATTATTCTGGACGAGACGGAACCTGGTAAAACAGTCAAAATTGGTGCAAGATTGGCCGAACAAGTCAAGAAAGATGTATCGAACTTACTGATAGAGTACAAGGAGATCTTTGCTTGGAGCCATAAAGACATGCCAGGGATTAGTAGAAGCGTGATCTCGCACAACCTGGCCGTGGACGAAAAAAACAAAACCGGTGGTGTAGAAAAGGAGGAGCTTTAACCTGGAGAGGAGCGCAGCAATAAAAGAAGAAATTTCTAAATTACTCGCCGCAGGATCAATCAGAGAGGTTAAGTATCCAGAATGGGTGGCGAACGTGGTGCCTTCTTGTAAAAAGAAGAACATCATGGAAGATGTGTGTAGACTTCACCGATCTAAACAAGGCTTACCCCAAGGATAGCTTCCCACTACCAAGAATCGACCAGCTGGTCGACGCAACGGCAGGACACGAGACGTTGAGCTTCATGGATGCGTACTCAGGATATAACCAAATCAAGATGCACAAGCTAGACGAAGAGAAAACATCATTCACCACGGATCAAGGGTTATACTGCTATACAGTCATGCCATTCGGCCTGAAGAACGCAGGAGCAACCTACCAGCGTTAGTCAACAAGATGTTCGCCAGACAAATAGGGAAGCTATGGAAGTATATATTGACGACATGCTAACAAAGAGCGTCACGTCTGACAAGCATATAGATGACCTGAGAGACATTCGATGTGCTAACTAGATACGGAATGAAGCTGAACCCTGCGAAATGTTTATTTGGCGTACCGTCTGGAAGGTTCTTGGGATACCAAGTGCATCAGAGAGGGATAGAAGTGAACCCTGACAAGATCCAGGCATTAGCAAAGAATGGTTTCCCCAAAGACCCTGAAGGATGTCCAGAAACTCACAGGTTGCTTAGCATCATTAAAACAGGTTATAGCAAAATCAACGGACCGATGCCTACCATTCTTTAAAGCTCTCAAGAAAGGCAAAGGAGTTGAGTGGAACGAAGATTGTGAGAAGGCTTTTCAAGCCTTGAAAGAGTACCTCGGGCGAGCACGCTGCTGTCAAAACCAGTAGCCAGAGAAACACTTTACATGTACCTATCTGTCTCCGAAGCAGCCACCAGTTATGTACTGGTGAAACAGAAGAGGGGGTTTCAGAAACCTGTATATTACACAAGCAAAGCACTGTTACTAGTTGAGACAAGATACCTCCCAACCGAAGAGAAGATGGCACTTGCCCTAATTACAGCGGCGAGGAAGTTAAGACCGTATTTCCAGGCTCATAAAATTGGAGTATATACCAATTGCCCACTGAAAACTGATTTTGCAGAAGCCAGAGGTATCCGGTAGACTAACAAAGTGGACGATCGAATTAAGTGAATTTGATATAGAATATCTCAAGGAACGATCAAGGGCCAAGCAGTGGCGGATTTGTGGCAGAGTTCACCGAACCAAATATGGAAGTAGCAAGGATGATGGTGGAGCAAACTAAGAAAACATTCAGGTGGCAACTCCGTGTTGACGGGTTGTCAAACACGCATGGCAGCGGGGCAGGGGTAGTGGTATCAACCGGAAGGAGATTCAGTAGAGTGTGCCTTGCTTTTGACTTCAAAGCTACCAACAACCAAAGCTGAGTATGAAGCACTCATAGCAGGACTAAGAGTTTGCACAGTCTTAGGAGCCGATGAAGGTGGAAATTTTCAGCGACTCCCAAGTCATTGTTAATCAAGTGTTAGATGAATACCAAGCGAGAGATGAAAACATGATCGCCTACCTACAATTAGCAAAGGAGCTACTGGGGAGATTTAAAGAGTACATGATTACCCAGATTCAGAGAAGAAAACAAACAGCTAACGCCTTGGCACTGGCGTCCGCCACAATCAACATCTGGCCCAGGACTATTCCATGATTCACATACTACACCCAAGCATAGTCAAACAAATGGAAGTTGGGGGGTGGGCAGTCTTTAACGAAGCAAATAAGATGGATAACACCAATCAAAGAATACCTTGTCAATGACGTGCTCCCAAGCGATCCATTGGAGGCAAAGCGACTGAAGTACAGAGCTACAAGATATTCAGTACTCAATGGAGAACTGTACAAAAAGGGGTACTCAAGGGCACTGCAGAGATGTGTCGGGCCTGAAGAAGCAGAAGGGATCTTGAGAAACATACATAGTGGAAATTGTGGGAATCATGCTGGGGGTGTCAGCTTAGCCCACAAAACATTAAGACAGGGTTTTTACTGGCCAACATTGTTCACCGATGCTAAAAGGGGAGCAACAAGGTGTGAAGCATGTCAGAAATTGCAAACAACATTCGCCAACCACCTGAACTCTTGCAAAGTATCACCTCGCCTTGGCCATTCGCCATGTGGGGAATTGACTTGATCGATCCAATGCCAACAGCACCCGGAGGAGCGAAACATGCTATCGTGGTGTGGATTATTTCACAAAGTGGGTAAAGGTGAGTCATTAGTGCACATAACAGAGGAAAACACAACAAGCTTTGTGAAGAAAAATATCCTGTACAGATTCGGGATACCAAACACCATCATCACCGATAATGGAACCCAATTCGATGGCAAGAAATTCAGGGAGCTATGTGACAATATAGAATCAACAAACTACTACGCAACTCCAGCACACCCAGACAAATGGTCAAACTGAAGCAGTCACAAGATCATAAAGCACACCTAAAAGCTAAACTAGCTGCGAAGAAGGGTAACTGGGCAGAGAAGCTAACACAAGTACTGTGGCGTATCGAACTACGGAAAAGAAGCTCAACGGGCGAAACCCCATACTCCATGGCTTTCGAAACTGAAGCTGTCATTCCCGTGGAACATCCTTCTCTTCAACCACTGGTTACAACTATTCCATGTCACCTGAACTAAACGCGTTAGGTATGCTAAAAGTGGACAATCTGGACGAGCCTAGAAGAAAGGAAGGTTCGAGAACGTGCACATTAATAAGATTACCGCTGCATATCAACGAAGGGCGCCCAGGTATTACAACTCGCATTTCGTGAAAGGAAATTTGTACTCGCGACTAGTTCTGAAAAGAGTGAATCCGGGAACCAGAGACAAAGCTACGGGATCACTCGCAGACAAAGGGAAGGGCCTATCAAATTACAGGCATAGCTGTCACGTGGGCATATCGCATTACTCGAGAGGGTTTTGGCGATTACCTCAGCCATGCAATGCGCAATACCTGAAGATATACCCCTTAACTTTCTCATTTGCTTCTAGAATTTATTTCAATGTTTTTTCTTCTTAGGTATTTTTCGCTTTAGCATTCTTCTCTGTTTTATTTTAACAGAAGTTGCGGAAGTATTCATAAGAGTAATTTATTACTAAGAACCCGTGACTTAGCTCGCCACAAAAGTAACCAGCACAAAGAATATTCGCCATCATACCCATAGGTCACTCGCTGTTGCGTAAAGACGAGTTTTATACTCTCAGCAACGGAAACGAGCGAGATGACGCACGAAATTAAAGCGTGGCAACTAGCCTAAAGCTATCATAAAATCAGTGGTCGCCGCTAAGGGAAAAAAAAAAAACACAACGAGATCCAAGAAAACACAGGAACGCCAATTAAAAGCGCACAGAGGAATCTCAAGCGCTGGGGATTGAGAAAGCTAGCCGGGCACAAAAGTGACTAAACACAAAGTAAAATTAACAGCAAGCAAAGCACAAAGCCAAAAGCAAAGAGGGAGACTCCCAACAATATGCTAAAAACTTGGTGTATAGTCGGATACGTCTTGACAACACTGAGTTACTTAAAACTCAGCAATGGCAGCTGAATAAACAATCAACAATACGCTAAAAACTTGTGTCTAGAGTCCGGATACGTCTCGACAAACACTGAGTACGCTAAACTCAGCAATGGCAGCTGAATAATAAAGAATAAAGCCAATAATTCATCAAGGGAGCTGAAACCAAAAGTGAAGTAAAAGAAGTTATAAATTATGTATAGGTTATTTACAAGTGAAACTACAAAGAGAGTTATTTACAACTAAGGTAAATACATGAAGTCAACCAGCTGCAGGAGGTCCTCGCTGTCTTTCTCATCTTCAATCTCATCTTCAGAAGGCCAAGTAATTTCTTCGTCCCCCTCTGGCAAAAAAGGCCTATAATCCCTACCAGCAACAGGCCTAAATCGAGTTCAGCACCTGAACCAGAAAAACTGCCCTTCTGACCAGAATAGTATGTATTAAAAGCGCGTTTGCTGGGAACTTCTAAGTGCATTGGATGAGGCTCAGTCCTCGTATAGCAATAATGGGCTTTCCACCGTCTTCTCTGTTCCTTTATCGAACCCACTGCACTGTCCATATGCAGCTCAAGGGATTATCAAAACGCCTTAGAGCCTTTTCATTCGAATGGTCCTTCATGGCGAAGAACTTCTTCGACTGCCTCATACCTTGTTCGAATTCACGCAACAAAAGTGCATCATAGGCAGGGGACCTCTTAAAACGATCAACTGCTTCAACCTCTAAAAACAGCCTTCAAATCGTCGAAGATGACATCACGCGAAGACAGTTGATTGCACAGGTCCAACACCTCACACCAGCTTTCTCTCTAGCCTCCTCAGCTAATCGCTCAGCCTCTAAGCGTGCTGCAAGTGAGTCTTGACTCGCAGACAGCTGCTCCCTCAGCGACGAATCTCCTCCGCAGCAGTAGACAGTTTTTCTTCGGCAGCCAGCTGAGCAGAAAGGAAGCCATCGGCGGACTCCCTTAACTGAGTAATCTGCTGAGCATGAAGTTCCTTAGCAGAAAGCTTCTCAGCTCGTAGGGCGTTTACATCCCTAGAAAGGAAATTCCCACGCATGTAGTTGTCAGCCAACTCAGACATATCTAAAATGAAAAACAGGCAAGTCAAAAAACACACAAATCAGAGTACAAAACGAATACTGCAAAAGACTCACCAAAGAGTGGCAGTTGAAGAAAAATTCCATTTTTCTGTTACAAGACCTACTCTTCACATGCTCCACCTTCACCGACATAAACATCATTGTTCATCAGGTATGAGCAAATCTCAGCAGCTGTGAAGTCTGAAAGGGAAACAGACTCAACTCCCTCACCAGCTTCAGTTGGATCCACGGAGGAACTTCATGAGCAGCACCCGAACCCGATGTAGAAGCCCCAGGTTGCTTTGATGGCTCCGGCTTATCAGCTGGCCCTGGCTGACCAGATGGCCCAGGTTGACTAGCAGAAGACATACTCGGCCCACCCACAGCCACCGAAGGAGAAGCTGCACCGGTCGGGGAGGAGGCAGGAGCATTCAACTTGTTAACTCCCTCAAAAGATGGAGACACCACCGCACTCATCCCACCAGCAGCAGCCTCAGGAATAGTTGTTTGAGTACAGGGAGTCTCGGCGAGTACAGGTCCATCAGCACCCTCCTCGTCCGAAGAAACAACATACTGCACAACTCTTGATGCCGCTTCAAAGGGTCGAGTAGTATGATCAGGGGTGCCCTCAGTCGGGCGTTTGCCTCTACCGGTCCTAGGGGTTAGGTCACTAGCAGGATCAAGGGGAGTTTCAGGGACATCCGCGTTAAAAATAGGAATGTTACTGACTGAACCCTGAAACTCCAACTTTCTCTTTTCACTTACGACTGGGGGTAGCCGCAGGAGTGGTCGCAGCAGCAGTAGTCGCAGTAGGAGTATTCACAGCAGCCTCTGTTACACAGGGGGCTGTCCCGATTCGACCCCTCCTCAGTAATATCACCAGCTTCCTCGCCATCTGAGGGATCGCCACCATCCGGGCTAGCAATTCCAAACCAGCAATATGTCTTTTACTGGCAGCCTTAGAATTTTTCACTGCCCGGGCTTGCAGTCACAGACAATATCGAAGTCAACACGGCAAGAAAAATCACCAAGTATTAGCAATGGGAAAAGCAAAGCTATAAAACCAAAAGAAAGCAGGTAAAAATTACGGCGAGAAATTCTGGCGGGTAAGCGCGAAAAAAAGCCGCTGAGTGATCATTTTATCCTCGTCCAAAAGAAATGGACGGCCCCTTTCATCTAGAGGGAGGATGGCCACAGCAGCGAGATGAGATATCTCTCCGTCAACAAAACAGGGATGGCCTTCGACCAAGTGTCGGGAGAAGTAAAGTGCCGAGGAACTTTCTTCACCGCAAGATTCAGGCGACCATGGCGACACGTTTCTACCCCACTCGCCGCCAACAAAGAACCAGCTATTCTTCCATCTCTTATTTGAGGTAGGAAAACCCCAAATAAATCCTTTCTTCTTCTCATCACCAGAAATCTCTATTTGCCCAGGATTCGCCACTCCCCTGGGATCCAGTTCTCCACGGGCGAAGAAAGAAGAAAGTAAGTTCCACTGTTGCCCGCCTACCTTAAAGTGTAGAAATGGCGAATCTCACGAGGCGTAGGGGGTCATAACTTTCAACTTCCACATTAATCCCAAACACATAAGAATCCTATAACTATTAGGGCAAGTTGAGCGGGTGCAATTCGAGCCTCCGCAGGAAACCTGGCGATGAAAGGCTGAAGAGGAAGGGTTACTCCACAGCTGAGCATGGCACCATAAATGGCGACAACATTTTCGAGAGGATTCCATGGTGCTCGACTACCAGATAGCATCAAAGTTACTGAGTCTGGAATTTCAAAGCGACTCTATACTTGCGGAGTCATCCTCGCCAACCACATTAACTTCGGTATCAAAGGAACACGGACGATCAAATGAGAAATGCAGTTTATCCATCGATGGTCTTCAACGTCAGAGTCAACAGTTATCTGCGCATCCAGTAGGGACCCACGAGGAACCCTAGAGGCATGTCGTTTGATGCCACTGGTTTAGAAGATCTCGGTATCACTAGAGAATCACTATCGGAAGATGAAGGAGAAATGTTAGGGATAGAATCATCTTCAGAAGATGGAACATAAACAGAAAGTGGGGACAGGAGAATCCAGGTGAAAATTACGAATCAAAGATTCAATTTTGTCTGCAGTACGTTTGTCACCAAGCTCTATAGCTTGCATCATTTGATTAAAAAGAGAAGAACGTAAGGAGGGATCCATGAAAACTCACCAGAAAAACCCTAGGTTCAGAGAATGAGCAAGAGATTTGGGGACGCCAAGAAATAAGCACGATCGAGTTCAAGATAGCCCCTCGACAATGAAATAAAGTAGAAGAAATTTATGGCAGAAGTTTCTAAGGGAGAAGAATAAAGAGATAACGAAGGAACTCTATTTGAGAGAAAGAAGAGATTAATGGAGATGTGAGAAGATAGAGGAGAAGGAGAAACGACCGGGCATTAAAAGAGGGAGTTTTGAAATTCAAAAAAGAAAAAAATCAGATAAAAAGATATTTGTTAAAATGAGCGACGGTCACAATAACTGGCCGCACAGTCACCACCAAGTAACAGACATGTGGCACCCGGGGATCACTAATCAATCAAAATGTATCTTCACTTGTCAAATGAGTGGAAGCGCCAGAAATTGTGTGGCCAAGAATAAAGGCTTGCACGGAAGAATCAAATGACAAATTTAACACGTGGTGAAAATGAAAAAGGGGGGGGTGGTTTATTTGCAAAACACGCCAAAATTTTATAAGCATGGATATAAATACTGCTCGCAGAGGCAAACGAATTAAAACCCAAATCATTCGCTCAGCTCGAAATATTTATGGGGGTATTGTTGTATATTAATTTCGCCAAGCAGCCACGTCATCAGAGGAGTAATAAATGAACAGGTTGCCACGTCACTCATCGACCAGGTCAAAGAAGAAAACGTGGACCGGTCAGCATATCAAGTCAAATAAATCAAAGGTGGGTCGCCAGAGCTAGATATGTACTCGCCAAAGATAGAAGCATAGTCGTCAAAGGGTAATACCCAGGAGGGAGACGTTCGCTGAATCTGCGTGCTGGGCACAAACCGATTCAGCAGAAACACGAAAATAAACCCTAAACTCCCGGAGACCCACGGCAACAAGGAGTCACAGAAAAGGAAAGGGCCGAAAACATATATTGTATCTATACGGGAATCCTAGTACGAATCAAAAAGGAAATCCTACCTCCAACACGACAGGATCACATAGTAACCCTAAATTATCATGTATAAATAGAAACACCCTATCCCACGAGGAAGGGGTTCAAAAACCTAAAGAGAGAAAAAGTAAGAACTCGAGAGACTGAAGCGTGTAACCGAAACAAGTGAATTTAGTGATATTTTCTGTCTCCGGGACGCCGTGGTTTTTTTCCCATTCAAGGGTTTTTCCGGTAAATCTGTCTCTTGCACGTGCTGATTTTTCTTGTTTACGTTCGTTTTGATTAATTGTTGGTTGTGTGGTAATCCAAATTTCACCGTCAACACCCTGGATACCTGAAAAAAGCTTGGCGGGGTATTAAACCCCAAAATAGGAAGATTTCTGCCTGGTACATCTAGCGGGAAGACATAAATGGATACCCGGTAGGCCACACTGGAAGTCCAATCACCTTAAAAGACTTACCATAGAGTTTAAGAAGAATTTGTTTCAGTTAGTATATTTCTAAGCATGTACTTGATTTTTTGCTTTGTACCACTTCATGAGAAGTTCAATGAAATCGGCTTTTTCGTTCCCCTACATAATTATCCTATTATTCACCTTAAAATATTCGTCCTACTAACTGAACTGAATCAAGACCAGGAGAGCTGCATAGAACCCTGATGCCTTATAAAATTCCTCAAGACAGGAAAAAACCAAATGGTATTCCTGCTGCCTGGTCGGGGAATACCCTCCTCCAAGAAGGATCTGGTGCGCGACCACTTAAATGTATAGTTGCCAGCCAGACTTGGAGCGAAGTCGTGGCCCTGGTTGCCGTTGCAATCCTCAAGACCAGGAGAACCTATACAGCGGTGCCATTGCAATCCTCAAGACCAGTGCCTCGGCGGGGAATACCCTCTGCCGGGAAGGATAGGGATAATGTGATTATTCACAAGGATTATCTAACTGAAGGATCATGATCTCGTAGGATGCCTGATGCCTAAGTTTCGCCACTTGAAGACCTGGAACTAAAAGGGGGCCCTAATTCCTACAGGGTGAAGCCTCCGATGGCCAGGATACCTAATACTTTGTCTCGTCCTGAAGGATCCAATGCCAGAGTAATCTTGATTACCTACCAAATGCAAGTAAGCCGGATACCCTGACCCTTTAGAACAGGAATGTCAAGTTGTACGATTCGCCATTGTCACCTAAGCATCAAGTATCCCAACTCGTCTTGGAAAAGTCAGGGACAAGTTAGGACCAAGGCCCCCTATGGGAGGTATCTAGTATGATCGAAACTTCACAAGGGGACTATTCGATAGGGTACTACCGACTAAATACCCAGCCACCAAAAAAAAAAAAACCAACATATCAAGAAAACGTTATTCAAGATCGTAGGGGGTATCAAGCAAATCCGAATAACCAACGATGTTCCAATCAGGTTATTGTTATCTAGTTGTGACTACACAAAGTCCTATAAAGATCTAGTAGGCATCAAGTGTCAAAATTTTAGGGAGACTACAATGAACAAATACTGGTAAACAAGAAATATAATTTTACTGATCATCAAAGCGCCCAGCCCCCATTTTTCGAGCTACAAAAAAAAAAGATCACGCAGCATCCAATTTATCTCCGCCTCTAGACTTTGGCATGCGACACATTCAAGTTCCTTGGCTCCTATAGCCACTAGATCAGTCTGAGACTTTATGTTTTCTGATTGCCTAGCTTTAATAGAAGTTTCCAATCCCTCCATTGGTTCAGGCACCGCCACCAGCAGGAGCCTCCGTATCTCGCGTTTGATCAACTGAGGAACATGAGGAACAGGAAGCCTAGTGCCACCTGTTACCATGGGATCAACGGCGGGAAAGGTAGGCTCCTTATGTAAAAGAGGAAGCCTGGTAGCAACGGGATCCACCAGGGGCCAGAGCACATCGGAAAATGTTCGGCCTTGGCCAAAATTTGGTCCGATTCTAACCAAAGACTCCCTGCATGTCAAAATCAGCAGGAAGAGCCTAAACAACTCGTAGGAAGCTATAAAGTATCCAAGCTCGAAGGAATCATCCACCTACACAGCATCCCGCAGAACCACGGGTTTCCCTCTTAAAGTTGATTTTTTTCCTTGCCAATTCTTCCTCTGGGCATGCCGATGGGTGGACTGATTGTCTCAATGTCATAAGCGAGCTTAGGCATTCCAAGTCAACTAAAGGTTAGTGTTTGCCCCGTTCTGACACAGCACAGACATGACCAGGTCATCCGTGAACTCGTGGGACTGGGCTAGGTCCCTCCTGGCTTCCTCTAGCTTAGCTTTAGCCGTGATACTAGCCTCCTGAAAGGACTTCAACTGTTTTTCCATCACCAAGGTAAATTGAAGGCCTACAAGAACACAAAGATAAGTAAGTATAGTCCTTGAATCGCCCAACTAAAAAGGGAAAAAAAGCAAGAGGTATACCTCGGCGAGTAAAGAAGCCCCCCTCGTGACCAGCAAGCCCATAGGCATAAAAACCATGGCATCTGGACTGGCACCAGCACAAGCTGCAATGAAGCGGGGATCTCAACTCCTGATGGCTACTATCTAACCCCCCGATCTGGATGGTTGACTAGCAGAACTACAGCAGAAGTTGCCACTGCAACAGACTCCTTCTCCCGCTCCCTCCTGGACTGCTGCACGTAGACACGGATGTAGGAGGAGAAAGGGAAGATGAAGCCCTTGTTAAAGGCTTAACGGGGGAAGGAGCGAGAGCCCACTTCTGAGTTTGGATGGGAGATTTTCGTGCCTTAGCAGCCACCCCAACATTTCATCTATGGTAGGGGTGTTGATACTAATTCAGGAAGTGGGATAGGTAGATCCAATTGCAAACCCGTTGGAGTTGAAGATACAGTAGTAGTAGGCAAAAGGGGCTCAGGTAAGGCACCAACACCAGCACCAGCACCAGCACCAGCACCAGCACCAATGCTAGGGGAGTCGAGGGAGAACCAATGGAGAAGTCATGAGGTAAGGATCTTAAGCCTCTAATCCTGCAAGGAAAAAAATAACAGAGATGAGATAGCAAACATTGTCAGAAAAAGATTCAACACAAAAATAATAATAATAATAATCAGCACAAGCCAAAACTGAGAAGTAAGCCACATACCCGGACGTGCAGCAGAAATCTTGAGGTACCATCCAACCGGGCACCTTCATAAGCGTTAACGTCAGATGCTGCACATTCTCAAAATTGAGATTCACAATTCTTTGAGGTATACCCAGGGACTCTGTGGATATGTTTCCTCGGTCCCATTATCCTTTGTGGTGACCAGGTGGGAACAGGATACTCGGTCCCCCCAATACCCACCGAGTGACCCCAATCACGTTCACCACGACCCACTCATCTTTCAAACTCTTGTTGAATTGACGTTACCCGGGTACCATGAATTCATGGGGTTATACGCCCTCAAGTAAAATTGCCCTTGGGGTCTAGATGCAGAATTGGCCACTTGAAAGACGTACCGAAATTCATCGAAACCCGGTTCCCTGTCTTAGTTATCTGTCTCACATTGCCTTCCAAAGCACAAGGAACACAGTAGGTTCTTCCAAAAGCCCGGTTGGATCTGTAAAGGAGCCAGTTCAAGAGTCACCAGCGCCCTCCGAAGAGTGGGATGGAGTGGCAATCTAACCCGCATTCAAACGTCGCGGGTGAATAAAGAGAGTACCATGGGAGGGGGGTGTATACCTCATAATCCGATGAGGAGAGAGAGAGAGATAGTGTCGGGAATCTGATATACCTCTCTCAATCATGACAAATCCCTAACAGAATGACTGAGTTAGGAATCACCCGACACTCGAAAAGAGGGTCCAAAGCACTACCCT